>JAWNNP010003385.1:1200000-1661464 GCA_035044805.1 Leucophenga maculata
AAGTGAATTTCCTGCCAACCACACACACACATGCGCTCATATAGCGTCGTCGTTTATACAAACAAAATTCGAGTTGAATGCGCGTATATGTATGTCAATAGTGCGCTTTCCAGCGATTTTTCTTTTGCTATTTTCATTTTCATTTTTTATTTTTATTTTTTTTATTTGTGCACTTTTCAGTGCACATTCGCGCAACTCCACTTGACAGAAATAACTCGTGCTACTTGCTTTGTTTTATTTCATTGCTTGACTTGCAATTAATTTTGGCCTTTTGCTTATTTGCTTACTTGCCACACACACAAAGGGCACAGGACAGGCGTCTGCATATATTTGCAACCGGAAGTTGGCCGACTGGTGCGGCATGGTGGCACAGGAAACGCAGCGTGTACAGGGTTGTGTAGTGGCAAAGGGCAAAAATCGAAATGAAAAGAAATTAAACGACCTAACAACAACAAGAACTATTAACTAGCATAAATAGCAACAATGAATGCCGACAGCAAATTTATTAGAAAACAATTTTTTTTTACACTTAGTTTCCTGCAAGTGTTTGCTTATTGGCGAAAATTTTCACATAGACACACACACACACATACACTTTTTATGCCATTTCTTTAGCTTTATTTCGCTTGCACTTTGCAACACTTGAGTAAATAAATAATTATTTTTTATGAGCTTATTAATGGTAAGACAAGTCGCGACAGCCAGACAAGCAGCAGCAGCGTCTGAACTTGATAATTCCCTTTTTTTACACGTTGCCCAAAATTGATTCCTACTATTTTTTGGCATACAGCGCCGCAACAAATACAACAACAAGGATACGCACGAAACAGCAGCAGCAGCGCCGCAACAAACTAAGGTGGGAAGTGTGGGAGAAGGAGGAAACCGGGTGTAACTGAGATTCGGATTTTGGGTGTACTGCTGGCTGCTTGCTTTATCTCTGTTCAATTTTTGTGTTTTTTTTTTCTTTTCTTTTCTATCCCGGACGCTTTTCTGGATTTTTCGCGATGCGCGCTAATTTAAACTCAAGCAACGACGAGGTACGTTTCCCAACTGGATGCTGTC
Source organism: Leucophenga maculata (assembly GCA_035044805.1). Taxonomy (NCBI): domain Eukaryota; kingdom Metazoa; phylum Arthropoda; class Insecta; order Diptera; family Drosophilidae; genus Leucophenga; species Leucophenga maculata. The sequence continues at coordinate 1,201,063 of JAWNNP010003385.1, forward strand.
GCGCAACTGCTGATGCGAGAAAAAGCGTTGAAGCAGCAACCCTGCAGTGAAGCGAGCGAAACAGAGAGAGAGAGAGAGAGTGTGAGAGTGACAGTAGTAGCAGCACGCAGATGAGAGAGATGTCCAGTGTTGAGTGTTTAGTTCGTCGGTTGAGTTATTCGCATAGCATAGTTTTTAGCGCATGGACAGCGAAAAGGCAGGAAGAAAAGCTCTCTCTTTAAGTTACAAACAAAACACACACACAGATGCACGCACGCACGCTCAAGTTGCGCTTCTATTTTGCGCTCTGGCATGTACATATGTGTGTCAGTGTGCGTGTCTATTCTCAGCTGTTGTGCGTCTGTTTTTTTTTTGTTAGTAAAAGTTTTTGCATTCTGTTTTCAACTTAATTTTCTTTTTCACTTCATAGATTATGTGAGAATGGGCATATTTTGTTTGTTATAGGGTTTGTAACATCTATAAGGATGTAAGCATGCACATTAAACATGATATCTATCAACTTTTACTAATTATTTGGGAAAACTCATTCAATAAAGTTAATTTGCATTCTTTGAATTTAATTACGAATAATTGTACCGAACACCTCGTTTCACTGCAAACCACCGGTTGCTATCGTCAGAAAAGAATATCGAGGAATCTATTGCACCTGTCTATAGCATTTGTTTCCCTCAATCAAGGTTATATATTAAATTTATACTGTAGCATTGCAGGTGACATCACATCTACCGACATATCAACAGATGAATCGGATGATGTTTTGTTTGATTCGGAGACCGGAGAAATAGAATTCAAGAAATGAGCAACTGAGCAGCTGCGCTAGTAATTCTAACAAAACGTGCCAAATGATAAGGTTCATTCAAAGATTATTAAGAAAGCGTAAAGCAGCCACGGATTGCACTCCATAGTAATGCGATAATTTTGATCATCCAATCGTTTCAAGAAGCGTAAACCACCATTTATGTCAATGCTTCTTTCGAGTCAGTCCTAATAGCATCAGAACTTTTACCAATTGTCTTCCAATGGGTCAAAAATATTGATCAATCAAGTAATGCCATTATTGATAAAAGCATTGGAACAGGCGCGATTATGGTCAAGGTCTAGTCACATCTACCAGTTGAAAAAAGAAAGGGCACACAAGGGACATATGACTCCACCAATCTTGATCACATTGATCTGCATTAGAGTAAACGGTGAGGCCCATGAGAAAAATCCATGTTCGATAAAAAGAGACACAAAAAAAAATTGGATAATAGCAAGTCTCCGAATCACTATATAGAATGCTAAACGCCTATGCTCTTATATGCACGCTATTGATGAGATGTTCTTCAAAACCAAAAATTCGAATATGCCCATCGTGCCTTAAACCCTCATAAAAACTTTACAATTCAATCTTGTGACCTGTTTAATCTCAACTACCAAAGCGTGGAAGCTCGAGAAGGTGCATTTAATCGCCATCGTATCAAGCATATTACCGCACAAGTACCAATAGTACTAGCAGCCTGCTGGCAGTGGTGAAGGTGACTTGGGAAATTCAGTTAACAAAAGCCCTTTACCAAAAAAAAAAACCTTTCAGACCAACGAAAATACTTTTTCATGTATTTGTGAAATGTTATTCAAATTTCAAAATTTCTTTTTCTGATATTTACTCAAAATTCAGTTCTCAATTTTTCAGCACAGATGAACCAAGACTCTACTGAAAGTTGTTTTTTTTTAAATTTGTTGAAAGGTATATTTGGTGTGAAAGGCATCAAAATCACCGAAGTTAACCATTTCTGCTCTTCATTTACAACTCATTTTTCCTAGAATGTTTTCGCAAGTAACCCCCACTGGTTGCAGCAAAGCAAACCCCCTTCACTCTAATAGCAGTAAGCCAGCAGCAGCATCCACCACCCACACACACACACCCACACACCTAGCTAACTTAACTACCGCATTCCAATAAAATCTTTACTTCAATCATTAGAAATAGACGTCGATGTAGTTGGTTACGTGTTTACGAATAGAATGTTCCATTTAAGGGTTGCTCACTTCTTTGGAGCAGCAGCAGATTCATCACAAATCCAGTCAGAACATTTATGTGCACGTTTAAGCAGCATTTGGGGATGCTTAGAACGCCATTCGAAACTACGTGCGATAGTTTCAAGCACCTCAGATACGTATAAAACATCGAAGTTCCAATAATTCATTTTGGCAAATATTTCATCAACTGGTTTTAAAGTTCTTTGCCCGGCTTTGTTACCAAGTGGCAGGCAGCAGGCGACAGCGTCGTTCCATATCCACCAAACATGTTCAAAAGCCGGCTGATAATTTCATTAGGAAATTTTTGTGCTTCAAAAGCGAAGAGCGATACAAAGCAAACTAAGCAATAACCACCCCACAGTGGGTGGCTGTTTTTATGTCTGATATAAGTAGGAAAGGGATGCTCCCGGCAATGTAAGCCAGCATAGATACATCAGCAGCGTGAGTTTTGCTGAGCACTTTTGCGTCTGTGGGGACGCATCGAAAAGCGAAAACTTTTCAAATCGGCATGCGAGGCAAAAGTTTGTAAACAAATGGGAAAAAATGAAAGCATGGAAAATGAGAACGCGCGCGCAAAAAAAAAGAAACCATAACAACAACAAAAAAAAAAAAAAAAGAACCCCTGCTTTAAGTTAAGCAAAACTTGGTGAACTTATCAACAAAAAAAATAAAAAAAAAAACAAAAGAAAATTCAAGTGAATAATTCATTTGATTTTTCGATTAAAATTTTGAACGTAGCAGAAACTGAAAATTCGACTTTTGAAGGAGTCATCATGACTGTACAAAATTCAAATTTGTTGCATGTTATATTCGATTTAGGTGTGTTTTGTTCTTAAAGTCATGGTTGAAGCTGAACTATGGCGAGATGAACGTTTATAATATACCTTTCAAGTACATAAAGTGTCTGTATTGTGTCTGTATCGTGATGGATATGATATCATGCATATATACTTATATATCTTATAGGTCTTAAATACTTTCATATAGATTTCAATATTTCAACAAACCGAACCATGTATGTTCCTTAATGTTCAACAGATTTTGAACCACTTCTACTGATTGGTTTTAGTTCAATTTAGATTCGTACGGATGGATCTTTAATCGAAAATAAAGAAATGAATGAAGATAGAAAACAGATTCAAAACTCTTATTACACATCTCAAAGAAAGAAAAAAGAAAGAACGCTGTAATGGAGAGCGGACTCCACTTGGAAATACTCTGCGGCGTATAGGAAATACATTCCTTTCCGGATACATGTGGAACATTTTATTAGTATTACCATAAAATACACCAAATTTGTTGTTTCAAGCTAAACTAAACCACAAAAAAATGTTTTTCTTACAAAACCTTATGAAATAGAAACGATTTATATATGGCTTACGTATTCTTCTGGTCCTATGTGGACCTTTATGGAATATTTTGTTAGAAAATAACTTAGATACACAAAATTTGGTATTTTTCGTTAAAATAAAAAAAAAAAAAAAAAGTAAGAAAATTATAGTCGGACGTAACCGACTGTAAGATGCCCTGTAGCAGTACAGGTCACCGCTCGAAGTAGCTCCCAATTATTGAAACTCAAATCGGTATCCAGGGAACACCACGAGAGTCCCTTGTTGTGACAATGGGGTCTCAAAATGAAAAGTATTTTACTCCTCTCACTTACCACTGTACGAATAAGTGCCTTTATATGTATGAAAAGAAAAGGGGGGACCTAAGCATCATAGGTCGTTAAAATTCAATTGCTTATAAAATCGTCATTTATTATCGGATTTTGATGAACTTTTTGGATTTTGGCTTGCTGTGATTTTAAACTTGTCAAATTCCGGAGAAGTCCTAGTCGAATGCAAAAAACACGAAGTTACCGTTTCCTTTCGTTCATACGGACAGACAGACGGACATGGCTATATCGATCATTATTTTTACCTGTTACAAACAGGGCCTAAAAATGTCATTAAAAAACTATGAGAGGATGGACAGGTTTTTATGGGTATTACCCCTTTAGAGAGCAGTTGGCTCGTTTGTTAAACACCCCCTATCTGAAAAGGGAACAGAAGACATTAATGGAATAGTTTTTTAGGATGAACACAAAATATTCTTTTCATACAAAAACACAGAAAGGTAGGACAAATTTGAATAGGAACTATCCATTTTAATGGTCCGGTCTGGACCTAAATATAATATTTTATGATTAACAACAACAATAAAAAACAAGTAAGGAAATTTCAGTCGGGCGTAACCGACTGTAAGAGGCCCTGTACCAGTTCAGTTCGCCTAACAAACACATTAAATGTTTCCCGAGCTTATGACCAAACACATGACCACTTCTCACTGCGCGAATATGAATGAAAAGAAAAGGGGGGGTCGTTCAAATTCAATTGCTTATAAAATCGTCATTTATTATCCGATTTTGATGAACTTTTCGGATTTTGGCTAAGAAGGACAATATCTTTATACTGGCATACTTACTTTTTTTTGTGCCGAAGAAATTTTTAGCCTTGGTGGTGATTTTATGGGGAAGGGGGAGGGGCAAGTTTTTAAAATAAACTTGTGAAATTCCGGAGCAGTCCTAGTCGAATGCAAAAAACACGAAGTGTCTATCTATTATCGTTTCCGAGATCCTTTCGTTCATACAGACGGACAGACGGATATGTCTATATCGACTCCTCTATCACTCCTGACCATAATGGTGGTAACTTTGGGGGGTCTCCGACCATTATTTCTACCTGTTACATACATTTGCACAATCCCAATAGGCTCTTGTACCTTCGGTACAGGGCCTAAATATTCAAACAAATACTCAAAATGAGGAGTAGGTTTGCATGGTAAGTGCCTTGTTTCTCTTACAGAGGGAGCTAGCTCGTTCTTTGAATACAAATGAATTGAAGAAGAAATCGAAAAATGTAAATATCCAAATCTTATAATATTAAAGACAGAATCGTTATAGATGAAGCACATGTCTATAACAATTCGGCTTCCTAATCAAGAATATATATGTATATGCTTTATGAGGCATGCCTTGCTTTCTTCTGCCTGTTACATATATTTGCACAAATTTAGTAAACGCTTTTTTCACATGGTATCGGGGAATTAAAATTCATCTCAATTATTCTACAATACCTTCTCATCTCATTGCTAGCATTAAATGCTTCCCGAATAACAAATACAACTGCAACCAGCTAAACTTTATATCAGTTGGTAACCTTCTAACAATTCCAGGACTTTACCTCTATGGTCACGCTCCCACCTCCAGTAAAACTAATTGAAACCATTCTTTTGTCCAAAGCTTCTCAAATCAACTTGACTCTCAATCGAATTTTCAAATCTGAAAAAATTAATTCTAAAATCACATCATCCCTTTATAGAAAACAAATTAATTATCAACTAAATCTCCCAATCAAAAGCCTATGGTTAGAAAAACATAGCGTCAACTCTTCATAAGTCCTTTAAAAAATCAACTATTCCAATAATTTATCAACAAAAATTGGATACTCAGTCAAAGCAATATAAAAGGCAATGTGTTCCGAGACACCTCATTTATTCCAATTTTTGACTCCTCTACCGAACAGCAAACTTTTACGTATGTGATTATGTGCCATCATATGCTCATGCAGCCTAAAAGCATGCTATGTGCACTTAAAGCAAAGACGGTGTGGCAGCAGAAAACTAAGTTCAAAGTTTTTCCAGCCAGACCACATCTGTTATAATATGCAAAAAAGTAATAAGTCATTTTCCCCTAATTAATCAAATAATCAACACTAAAACCGAACAAATAAAAAGTTTTGTACAACATCAAACGACTGCGTGGGCATGAAAATTGCATGTCAAATAAACATTATTGATTTGATTTTAACAACTAAAGAAGTGTTGAGCAAAATAAAATTAACAACAACTTAATTGTACTTATGGCCAATGGCGATGTTCCCCCTTTTTGGATATTCGCTTCTGATGACAATTATATGCGACGAATGCCGCAGTGAGTGAAAGTGCTGCGACAGCGCGATAGTCCGAAAAGAAATGAGTGCTGCAGGAGAATGGTCAAACGCTCGCTCGTACATCAGATTAATTTTATCGATTTGTACATAAGCAGCTATTAGTAGGTACGTTTTATTACACCAATATACACACACACACACACTAATACGCACACACTAATAGAGCTCATGTTAAAAAGAAAAACAGAATTTTTCTAAGCCGCAAAATGTGTTGATAATAGATTCGCATGCTGCTGTGGCCTATGAATGTGTTTGAGAGCACTGGGAGATGATGATGAAAGCATTTGGCATTGTTTTCAAATTGCGCCTGGCGCAATATGTTGCGGCGACAATAGAAGTGGATGCAGCAGACAGGGTGAGAGTAAGTGGGTGAGTGAGTGAATGGATGGATGCACAGTGGTCGCAAATCGACAAAGTTTTAGCTAAAAGTTAAAAACGAAATTAGCAAAAATATTCTATCCATACTATATATTATATAACAACAACGAAAGAGTGTTGAGGGCAGAGCGTTTTGAGGAAAGAATGCTGAGCTATACTGCTTGGCTTTTTTTCAAAATCTAACCCGAAGCCTTATAAAATTTATGTATTACAATTCATAAATTTTGCAGCCGACCTTATGCGTAGAAGGTAACAGCAGATATCAGGGAATCTATAGTCACTAAATACATGTTGTGAAGTGGCCTCATAAAAAATAAACACAAAGAGATGCATAGCAGAGCATGTCGGGTCAGCTAAGAATCGTAGCATGATGTGACTAATCGATCTTTCAATAGGATAATGCTCCTTTCCATTTTGGATGTAAAGCATGCACTATGGACCTAAATCATGTCAAAAACCTCTGGAACATTCTATCCTATCTATAGAGTTCTTGCCAATAGACGATATAGGGAAAAAAACACTTTCCTTAATTATTATGCCAATTTAGTGAAAATATTGATCAACGTTTTTGTGCTAAATTTTGTATTGCGAACGAAATTTCGTGTGTCGATACATTGTTTTAAAACGCTGTGGATGAATTTGTCGTCAAAAACGGGCACTTGCGTGTGGTATAAAGCGTTCAAGGATGGTCGTCATGCCTTGTTCTGGACGGTCTTTAACGAGTGCTAACAACGATAATGTCAAAAAAGTGAAGGAAATCGTTGCGGAAAGTATTTATCTGAGCTTCAGAGAGATCTGTCATGTATTGGAGATGTCAAACGACTTGTTCCGATACTTTCAAAAAATTAATCGAGAGCTGGTAGCCGCTCGTACTTTTATGAAATGCAAAGCCATCATTGTGAACCAATTTTTCGCCAAATGCTTAATAAATACCGTACAATAAGCACCGTGTTCACCGCTGTGGCTTCTTTCTCCCCTCAAGACTCAAATTGGCGCTTCGGAGAACACACATTAAATAAATTGAAGACATTAAGAAAATTTCGACGCAAGAGCTGAAGGCCTTCCCTCAGAAAGTGCCTATAGAAGGTTTTGATTAGTAGGAGAAACATTGGCATATGTGTATTGCTTCAAGTGGAGGTTACTTCGTAGTCGATAAATAGTTTTGACTTTTCGTTTTCTTTATAAATTCCTGATACTCTCGATATATATCGATATTTTGTTATTTTTTTTTGCAGCGCCTACAAAAACTTTTCTTTAAAATTTGTATGAGAAATAATATAACAAAAAAAAACAAACTTTTAAGATGGTTCAGTACCACCGTGCAATAGATGAGTGCTTGATCCATGGCTAGCTACATTGGATGAGATGTAAAGATGTATGGATGGAAGGCGACATGGCGCCCCTTGTGTAAAGTGTTGCTTGCTGTAAATTTGCATGCGACAGCAAATACAAAGTTCGAGTTATTCTCGCTGGCAGGCAGCAGAACCCAAGAGGCGGATAGAGGACACAGGACAGAGCCGCATGTTAAACAGCTACTGGGAAGCATAAAAATGTGAGGGCAGCTATTGAAAATAAAAAAGGCGTAAAGAAAATAGTACGCAACGTATAACGTAGGAAAATGCCTCGTGGGCATTTTCATTTCAATTTCCATCATTTAAACACGAGTACGTGCTACACACACACATAGACATAGACACACAAATACAAAACAAAGCAACGTTGCTTGCAGCAGCAGCAGCAGCAAGGAAACATAAAAAGTTTTGATGTTCTGCGGCATGTACAATACAACAATTCTATTCTGACGCCGGTGGCCGCCAACAAAAACAACAACAGCAACAACAATAATAATGGCATCGTCGAGTGCTGCTGTTCCTGCTGCTGCCGCTCCTTGGGCTTCATTATTGTTATTGGCTGAACAATTGTCGATGACGACGAGTCGACAAAGTCCTCTGGCAAACAACAATCGAGCGCAGCAAGTCTATTTGCTGTGTTTCAACGCATTATATCGATTCGATTAAATTAAGTTGAACCTGTTACGACAATGAATTGAACATAGAGTTCAGAGCGAGCATGAGTGCAGCTGCTCCAATAAAGACACTTTTCTATAGCATGTATCGTATCGTTGTCCTTCGTCCAATTAAGCACAGTCTCTGTAGTATAAACTGTACACCAACGCCTGCACTTAGACCTAATGACGCAAAAGGTATAAATGCATCAGCAGCAGCAACAGAAGGAGCACAGCTCAATATCAAACAACAACAGCAACATCAAATACATGTATTGTACATAAGGACACTTACACATACATACATACACAGACACAGAAGCAGTCTACTCAGCAGTCACACTCAAAGGCATTAAAAGTGTACAATACTCGAATGAACACACTCAATTTGAAAATCTTAAAGGATTTAATTAATTGCCAGACCGTGTTGAAGTGCACTCATAGCGCTACACAAAATACAACAACGACATTGAGAATCCAAATGCAATTTATACAAAAAAAAAAAAAAAAAATGGAAACCACAGAATTACAGCAAAAAATTTGCAATAATCATTGAAAACAAATTGAGCAGAAATTAAATTGCTGCGCACAGCACAAAATGAACAACAGCTTCGGGGTTTTTTTTTTTTTTATATTGTGTAGAATTATTGTAATCCTATACCTTGTTAGCCAACAATATTGCATTCAATTTGATTTAATACACTAAAAGAAAAAATTATCAATGAAGATTTGCAACTTTAGTTAAAGACAAGTTGTGTGTAGAATAATAATGGCTGGCAGAAGTTGCCCAAAAGATCAAATTTGATACAACTGAAAATATAGCCTAAAAATATGCAACGTTTTTGTACATAAATATTAGAGCCCGCCGGGCGTTGGGTCGTGCTCAGCTGTCGTCGAAACTGTTTAAGCAATGCATGTTGACGAGAATATTGGCAATCGCAGAGGTTGATCATAGCACACCAACCAATAAGTTTGGCTTTAGGAAGGCACATGAAACACCGGAACAGACGAAGGAATACACAATGGCGGTTAATCTGGACATCCGCAAGGTTTTTTAGGCAGGTTATAGACAATCCAGCAAATTATAAAACATCACACATTCATTGTAATCGCTAGTGTGCAGCTTTTTGACTGACAGGATCTTCTCTGTGATTCTAAATGGCGTGAAGGCATGAAAATAGTCCGCGAAGATATTTTGCAACGGGATATGCTCACTGGGCGTACATCCAGATGAAAGATGAAAGAAGAACTTCCCCACTGTCACATTCAATAACGAAACAGCTATTATTGACAGAGAGGCGTGCGTGTGCAACGCCATTGACCCGATCCAGCTGAACATCTATAAGTTTAGTAGGCTTATATTGGTAACAACCTTAGCATATGAGCAACAGTGACGCACACACTCAGGCAGAACATTACAATTTTATGGATTAACCTGAGCAGAACGTTACGATGTTCGAGTACTATTTGTGTTATTGAAACAGACTTTTTTTGGGACTTGACCTATAATACAATAACTGATTTCGATAGATGTTTTCTCGTAATTTCCGAAGATGGCCTCAAAATCTTCTCGCATTACGTCTCTAGGCTTGTGATCTATCAAAACCAACCATTTCCACTATCCTCAAGAATAAGAACAAGTTTAAGATAGTACATGCTTCAAACAGAATGTCTAGAAAAACTTTGCAACGATCACATATTCTCCAAAGGACTCTAGACAACTGTTTGACATCACGAACTACAGAAGCCGAAGTGTAAAAGGAAACAAGACAAGAAACCTATCGAGTAAGATACCAGAAATCCCTTGACTGTAGATTGCTGAAGCATCCCATATCAGCACCGGGAGAAAAAAGATGCGCTCGAACAATCTGCAGTGCCTCCGCACACCGGATTCGCTAGTAGTTATTAAAAAATGCTTTTCTCTATGCATTTTTCGACACAGAACTGCGAATAGCAAATTAGTGTGTCGGTGCTGAAAACCAAATAAAGCTACACAGGTTCTTTGATATATCCTTTTTGTGCAGTGTACACAAACACGCACTTTTTTTGGCGACGCTGCCAAACGATGCAGCAATGCAGCAGTAAGCATAGAGCACAATGAACCGTCGCAGTGTACACAGAGTTACAGTTTGGCGCAAATCCAAAAGTGCAGAAGAAAAAACATTTAATTTTTGCAAATGGCAGCAGAAATTTACCGTGAAAAAAGGCATTCACTACAGGACGACTACTACTGCTAGTAATTTACAAGTGGTACAGCTCGTACCACTCGCACACAAACACACACCCTCACCCTCCATACTTCATAGTGAGTGAACTTTATGGCATCGTGTGTAACAATTGGTTTCCTTCTGCTTGCCAATGCATGCCAATGACGCTGACGACGACGACGATGATGTTAGCAAGGAACGAATGAACGCTTTTGTAATTTCAATTTAATTACGGCCACCACAGGCGCAGGCAAAGGCACAGGCACAGGCATAGGCGGCAGCACAAATCCGTATGCAGTTGATGACATCCTTCCGTTGCAGGATTTAAAAGCGTCAGCAGCTGCAACTATTGCTTTATACAAGTACCTACGCTCAGCTCAAGTGCGCGGTTAAAATGTTGCTTTCCACTGCTGCTGCTGCCGTTGTTTGTGCCATTTTCATTTGTTTTTCTTTTCAGTTTTTCTCTGTTTTTTTTCGTGGCGTTTTAAATTGAGGTTCCTATTTGTTTTATAAAACTCTATAAACCGCTTGCCTATATGAAGGACCACCTACTCCTTCTGCTTATTTGAACGCGCTTTAGTGCGTTCTTCCTGTCATGCAATGCAACTTTTTTGCAACTCTTCGTATCCTTTGAAGTAGCAGCGCCTGACCTAAAAACACATTTTCCGGCTTTACTTTCACTTAACTCCCGACGTCGTTGTCTATATATGTGCTTACTTCTATGCATGTATATGTTGCTGCTGTATATTGTATATTTATATATGAATACTCATGCTCCCCCGGCACTTGAAGCAAAAGTGCTGCTCCAGCTAAATACTCGTAGCTGATGTTACTGGTGGTGGTTGGTTGGTTAGCAGCAGCCTGGCTGGATGGTTGGATATATGAATGCTACGCTGCCATTTGAAACAGTAAACTTGTCTCAGCATTGTTTTCATTATTACATTGCTGCCTTTACTTTCCTTTTTTTCTCTCCTGCTTCTGTTGCTTTTGCACCACTTCAAACAGGATTTCTTTATTTGCGTCAAGCAGCCGGGAGCGTTTAACCAATGTGCCAGTTGCCGCGCCACACTCTGCTGCTACTCATATGTATCATCATGCTCAACAGCAACGCATCCTGCAATTATCAACGTCAGCCGTCGTCTTCTATCAACATCATCATCATCATCATTGGTGGAGAAGACTTACATGTGTTGCATTTTTTGTCTTGACTTCATTCCAAGTTGTCGAGTGCAGCAGCAGGCCTCGAGTGTCCTTAGAGCACATTTGCACATACCGACAATATAGAGTATGTATGTTGTACCAGTTCTGTTGCGTTGTGGATGTGTATGTGGCGGCAAGCGCTGAAGGCGTAGTCGCTCGCAACATGCCTATAAAGCGCCCAAGTGGTTATTCCAGTTTCTTCTCTTTTTTTTCCCCATTTTTTGTTTTGCATGCATCCTTAATTGCTTATATGCATTTATATTTATGTGTGAAGTTGTTCCCGTGACACTGATTTAACCATGGTGACGACTTGGATGACGATGCATAGAAATATGTGTGTTATATGTTATGGGCAGCCAGGCTAAGCTTCATCGTGCATAGGTTCGCGTGTGCAAGTGTTGGCGATTTAAAGCTGATATAAATTTGACATATTTAACACCTGATTTTAAGATAAGTTTAAGTTTATTCATAGTGGAAAATGGTATGAAAGACTTCACCTACATAAATTGAGAGCAAGAAAATGCTTTCGGCTCTAAAAAAAATCATTTAAATATGTATAAACTAGAACCTACCTAGTTGACTAAGCTAACATTCTCAAATTCAGAAATGTATCATCTATCATCCTTAGACAATTATTCTTCAAACTTTTCGCAACTGTCAAAAGACAGAAAGAAGAAACAAGTCAACAAATCGATTTTAAGAGACAACATAATCTGTTTCACCATTCGAAATAATGAGCAGTTATACTAGCTCACACGTTTTGTCTGCATCACTCGTTTTCAAATAATCTCTGAAGCTGAAGTCACAAGTTTAGTAGATTCAGTTGTCTCATTATCTCCCAGTCCGGAAGAATCATACTATATAAATTTTCGGAAATTATGTCGATCGTTGTGAAGCATAGAGCCTCAACCCTTAGAAATCCAATTGAAAAAGTATATATCGGAGACCTAACCCGCAAAGATGTGAAGTATCTTACCAAAGTTATAAACGAAAGCCTTCGCCGGTACCCTTTACCATGATTGAACCTTTCTATCTTCATTCATGTAGAATATTTTATTTTGATTAGCATAAAATACACCAAATTCGGAGTTTTAAAATAAACTAAACCACCAAAATTCTGTTTTTCCTACAAAACCTAAGAAAAGAGAATACCGGAAGTGTTATGAGAGCTACCAATTCTGTTGGACCGAAATAGAACTACATATATGGAGTATTTTATTAGATTTTAAGTAAGATGCTACAAAAACAATTTTTTTCAATCAAAAACTCAGAAAGTATGAACAGATTCTGATGGGTACAGCCTCTTAGAGAGAGGTTGGCACATTCATGTCATGCTACATATTTGAAGAGAGAATTGGAGAGACCTAAATTGAAGTTTATATATTTTATAGTCTACAAGTTCTTGTTGTTCTTAGCCATAAAAACCTCTTTCAATGTTCCGATTTGGAACCTAATGGAATTTTTTTTATTAGGATTGACACATTTTCTTATCATCATATTTTTGTCTGGATCGAAAGTTGGGGATTGCTAGACAATGAGCTCTTAGAGAGTGCCTACTTAAAATCTGCAGTCTCCTCCTAAACTTCAGCAGGTTTTTTACACATTATTCTGTATAGTCTGAATTTGCTTAAGTTCTTCCACCTCTTTCCAGCTTTAGGCCAGACGACGTCCACCAGTTTGCTGTATATCGTCCGTAGCGCGCGTGGTATATTTATTGATTCCTTTTATGTTGGTCTGAAGCAGCTTTCCTCCTTGCTAATAATTCAGCCTGGAATATGCTGTAGAATACGAAATGTGTGTAAAATACCTCACATCCATTCTTCAGTTCCTTATGTGGTTAGTGTTTGTGACAAATTGTTTTAAGAGTCATATAGTCCATTCGTTTGCTGAACTCTTTACCACTTGAACTGTGTCCACAACTTTAAGATATCCTTACTTCACATTGAGTTTCCACGGGTGCTTGCTAGTATAACTTCCGCAGCGCAACGTCCATTATAGCGCTGAGAGCCGATGGACATATAGCCGTGATAGTTACACTTATGTCGTCGGAATATACATTTATCTGGAAGCATTTCTGTGAGAGTTTAGATACCACAGTGGAGGTCATAGAATTCCTAAAGCGTGTCCCCTTGTACTTCTTATTTGACATGTAGGCGAGAACCAACAGTGTTTCCATCGTCTTAAACCAGATTGAGGCTAATGACACCAGTATCTTAGATGCATGTGTCTCCATTTCCCTGCTTTGAGCGATTTCGGTTTGTGACTGTGAATGGAAGTCTTAAACAGTGTTTGGCTCATTTCCGTAAAGCTTGGAATGCGCTCTACTACTTTCTATCAGTTTAGCATTTTTAGTTTTAAACTGAGTTTGTATGCTTGATTGGTTGGTCTTGTTGTATCCAAGATCTTCGTTATGCCGGAGTAAAAATATCTCCAAGTGTTTTTTTTCGCCCTCCGTATTTTTGACTTCTTTCTGAAGTTACCTTATTGATTTCACAGATGATTTCGCTCTCTGGCTGTTTGGAAAGTTCAAAGATTTCTTTTTCAGATATGGAGTCCACCTAGAGAGACCCTCTGTTTTTTTAAATGGAGTTTTGCTCAAGGTATCTCCAACGCATTCCAAGGCATTTTAAAAATTTAATACTATTTGCAAGTCATGGCCATACACAATGATATGCCTAAGCCAATTCGGGAAGGGAAGGTAGCTGTCCTGAAACAGTTTACAATGATGGTTTGGGCCGAAGCTTAATTATCTTGTTGGCTATTTCCTTTAATAACCTTATGATCAGAAACCCAACAAGTGGCGAGCGTTCGACCTACCGAAAGTTGTAAGAGAACATCGAAGCATTTTTTTTTATTTGATTGCTGCTCCGCTGTCAGAATAATGGACTTCTACCCAAAAAATTGACGGTTACAGACATCAATGGCATGGAACTCATATTGAAAGATGTTGAGCCATGTGCCTATTGCATTTAAAATGCTGGCATTCGGTCCGAGAATACTCGCACCGGCACCCGTTTCGGTGTATTAGTAAACCACTTAGATTGGCTATTACCTGGGGTGCAATCCTTCCAGTCCAAAGGTCTTGGAAGGAGAAATGAATGTTTCCCATCCAATCTCAGTAAAGTGCCCGTCTTGTCCCTTAAGTAGCCCAAAATCGTTAGACTGAACTGATGACTTTGTGGACTACCATTTCTGGTTGTGTTAGCAAACATTCGCAATGGTTCCAATATAATTTATTTATGTTCATAAATGTAATATTAATAAATTATTTAAAAGATTGTATGTTTCCAAAGCAGAAAATCAAACAATTTTACATAGTTAACAGCTTTTAGCTTTTAAATCATATTTAAATATTTTTACTGTAAATGGAAAGCACTTTCAGCTCATCAACAATTTCCTGTCTACACATTTCCTGTCTAGTCCACATTATGGCGGCTCATCCGGTGACTGCTATCACTAAATGTCATATTTCATGTCCCTACTGAGTGCAAGAAATATGCTAACTTCAGCATAACACACTACAAAAATATTATTCACATATAACAGTTGCTGCCTGTCTTAAGAAGTCTAAATGAATTCAACTCTATTTCATAACTAATCAAATAAAAAGAATTTTATGCAAATTTATAATAAAAATAGAAAACAAAACCTTTCTCGGCAACTGCTGCAGTTTATTATTTTTTGCTTTAAACTTTTAAATACTCTTTTCAAACTATATGTGTAGGGTATATAAACATAAAATTTTCATTGTCAACTTATTTAAATGCGCGAAAGAATGCTAAAAATGACGCCACTTCAACAACGCGAGACAGACAGGCACAAAGACAAAGAGAGACCGGGATATAGACGACTGGAGTAGGAAATGTTGTAGACGTGGCAGTAATACGAGACTACAAACAGAAAATATCTCCGAGCAAGATGGAAAAAAAAAGTTGACTACGAAATATGAAAAATATTTAATAGCATAACGAAAAGCGGTAAAAACAAAGAAATAAAATAATTTGCAAACTACAGAACTCGCGTGCATAAAATATAAGAAGATAGAAGTACAAATTCGGCAGAACAGAATCTTTAATGCACTTCACTTGCAGCTTAAAACAAGAATTAAAACTGCAGACGAGTACGCTAGAATTCGTGATTCATGATATTTAATAGGGTCTTTATCTAGTTTAACAAATATTATTAAGACCGCACTAATGCTTACTTTGATGTAATACGAAACTTTTTGCTACACTAATTACACTCTTTATCTAATTTGGAAGCGTATATAAAAAATAAATATCATCACAGCAAAGTCAGCATCATAATTGTTTGCGGTTACTAGTTGAGTATATTATAAAGAACCAGCATCATTCCACACCAGACTGGCTGGCTGGCTGGCAGTCTGTGCTAGTCTGCTTAATGCTTTATCTTCGAGCAGCAACAGCAACACAGAGAAAAGGAAATGCCGCAAGCGGCTTCTGCGCTGTTTGATGCATGCTTGGCATTTCTTTTCGCATACTTTAACCCTTTATGCTATTGTTTTGCATTTTTCGTAATTAAGAAAACAAGTTGATGAATAATTTTCTGTCGGAAAATTCAGTAAAATATGTTAATAGATGCATGAAGCGACAAATTATGTTGAGTGTTATGTTTGCGCCTCGAAGTAGGCAACAAATTTTTTAATTTACAATTTTGCTAATTTTGGCAATTTTTCTATTAATTATTTAAAAATATATAATACACTTACCAAATGTTACACCATTTGTCTGCTTTTCTTTATCCTTTTCCTTCTCCATTTTCTCACCGCCGAGCGGCTCCAATTCGATGCCATCCGTTGTGGCCACTTTGTAATCTCGTTTTGACATGTTGCCACAGCAAAAACCACAACATAACATTTGCCCAATTTTGAAGCCTTTTTTTGGAATGAGTTGTGATATATGAATGGATGATGGATGCTTAGTTTGAAGATTTTCCGGTTGCGCCGTGGTTGTTTTGGTTTTTGAAGTCAGTGACGTTAAATGTAAATGTTTAGTATTTGAATATATATATATGCAGGTAAGGAAGACACGGGTCGTGGTGTTGTTTATGCTATTAGATGTTTTAGAAGATATTTTCTTTCTTTTATGGAATTTGTATGTGTGGTAGATTGTATCCAAAATTATTTTGTAGAGTTGTAAATGATATTGTGCATTGTTTCGGTGTACCGAGTATTTAAGTCAATAAATTGGTCCAGTTTGATTAGCACTGAAATAAAAAACAGAAGAAGAGCATGAATTTACTGTTTAATTATTTAGAGAGCTATAATATATTATAATTAATAATAAGAAAACGAGCAATAGTGTCGAAGTTTTCAGTTAAATATATATAAATATATATAAATATATATAAATATATATAAATATATATAAATATATATAAATATATATAAATATATATAAATATATATAAATATATATAAATATAAATAAATGTTATAAATGCTTAAGTAATTTGCATTATTTTAAGAGTTTATAGATTTGATTGATATTTTCGATTGAAACTGTGTTTAATTTTGAAGGTAAAGAACATCCTCCACTTTACCCAAGTCTTCTCGAAAGAGTAGAACTTTCGGGTAAAGTCGTGGAAGCAGTGCAATTTTTATGCCTCGGCTTTGCTATCGAATTATGAATTCATTATTATGAATCATTATCGGAATGTATTCTGCGCTATCTTTTTTTGTAGTGTGGGAATTGCCAGCTTCGGCTATCTCAGTTTTCACTTGAAACCTTCTCCACTCAGCTCTCGCTGGATGTAGGTCATGAGTCCTCAGGTATTCGCAATCCGTTCTGTGCGCGTCTTTAATTCTCTTTTCATAACTTTCAAAGTTCATATTGCCACCTTTTAGCAATATCGAATTTTACAGTTCTTTACAACGGTACTTTTTGCTGCGTATTTAGATTATTTTTACAATTGCAGAACCGCATAGCGTCAACTTGTCGTATGATTACTTTTTTTTCTATATTTGCAAGCAAGGCGCGCCAAAAAGTATGCAATCCAAATGTTTGCTTTTCCACAAGGCAAAACCGCAAACCGGAAGCGCCATAACAAATGACACTTTTGGGTACTATTTACAAACGCACACACACACACACGCACACAAGTACATACAATACATTGAGTTTGCTAAATGCAGCCATTTTGTAAGTTTTTATTTTCAGTTTTGTTGTACAAAATGCAATACAATGTATGCAATACTCGCACAATAAAACACACAGAAATATGTTTTGAAGGGAGAAAACCAAATGACATATGGGCAAATCCCAGAAACAGTCCACCAGCGAACAATTTTTGAAATGAGCCTTTTGTTATTTTCTTTTATGTAGAACAATAGAGTAGATATCTAATTTTAAAAATTTATAACAAAAAAAACATTTCGATGTTTATAAATACAAAAGTTATTACCAAACCCAACCCAACCTCGGTGTTGTTACTTTTATACCAAAAATTAACATTTTTTCGGTATACATAATATAACATTATTGTTAACATAGAAGATCGGACAGATAGCTATATTAAGGTTTGTTTAATTCTCTTCAAATTTTGTATAACAGTTATTATGTTTCTATTTTGGAATAATTAAAATTAGGTATGAAACGTCAAGACCAAGCGTTGTAGCGTGCGTCACGGAAATTAAGGTTTTTTTATATTGTTAGTATAAAAAAAATTTTTTTTTTAAGTCGTCTATAGTTCTAAATCATATCTATTTTTTACTTTTAAGTTTATTTAAAAACAAAGTTCTACATATTTTTTTTTGTTTTTTTTGGCAATTTAATTTCTGTAGCGTGCGTCACGATTTCAGTTTTGCCTAAAAAGAGCAGCAGTCCGTCCGTCCGTATGAACGAAAGAATCTCGGAAACGGTAATAGATAGAGACTTCGTGTTTTCTGCATTGGACTAGGACTTCTCCGGAATTTTACAAGTTTATTTTAAAATTTTGCCCCTCCCCCCTTCCCCAAAAAATCACCCCCTAGACTAAAAATTGTGTTGAAAAGATGAAGACGTGTGCAGAACGTAGCAGCAATTATCGTGCTAAAATGCAATCAAGTGACAATTTATCAAAAATAGTTCGTTTAAAGAATGCTGATAGAATGAAGACCTATAGAAAAAATATTAAAAAAAAATTGGACAAAAATCCGGCGTTAAATCAAACATTAAAGGAGTACAACCGAAACCGTATGCAAACATACAGAAATAAATTAAAAGAACAAAAACAGCAATTGATAGAAGAGCAACAATTAACATCACTAAACAGTGGGTATAAGTGCAAGAATACCCTTTACAAGGCATTCAAAAAAGTGGAAATGGCCTTACCAAAAGATATTAAAAAAAGAAAGGAAATTATTGAATTGCTTAATCAGAAGTACTTAAAGGACGAAGATGAACCCGATGTACCAAATTCTGTCGACGAAGATAGCCAAATAATTAAAGATTTTTACAATAATGATGATATATCAACGGAAACTGCCGAAAGGAAATCAACATTATTAACGCAATCTGATGGCCTACCAATATCAAAACGGTACATGGTTATGACTATTCAAGAGGCATACGAATTGTTTACAACAACGTTTCCAGATAAGCAAATTTCTCGAAGTAAGTTTCATAAAAACAGACCAAAACATGTTGTACTGTCAAGCAAGCTTCCTCATAACATGTGCGTTTGCCAGTATCACGCTAACTTTTAATTTTTATTGGAAGCTATGCATGACATTATTCCTGTGATCCCATCTAACTTTGGGCACTTTTTAAAAAAAGTGTGTTGTGATGAAGCCAATGAAGTGTGTATGAGAAACGAGTGTAACAAATGCGTTAAAGATTTGATAGATGCTCTTGTACCTTTAAATAATATTAATCGGCTCGATGAGGTTACAGAATGGAAGAATTGGCGAATTATTGATAAACGCATGGTGCTCAGCTAAACAAAAGGATCTATTTGTGATTTAATAAAGGAATTGGAATTGCAGTTACCTATTTTCAAAATGCATACTTTTGTTAAGAGAGTACAACAAAAGTACTTTCAAAACCGAAAAATGTCTATTGGAAAAGATGAAGTTGTTTTACAAGTCGATTTTGCAGAAAACTATCGGCTCCTGAATCAGAACGAAATTCAATCGGCACATTTTTGTTACACCCAAGTGACCATTTTTACTTGTGTTGCCTGGTTGCACAGTACCACAAAATCATTTGCAATCACGAGCAACCAGTTATCACACAATAAATTTGATGTATATTGCTTCCTTAAGCTAATAATCAAAAAAATAAATAAAAAGCATTCCGTTACCAAAATCTTCCGCATTTTAGAAAAGAGTTTAACGTTAGCCACTTTGAGTGGAATTTTTTTGCAACTTCCCACGGAAAGGGAGCAGTTGATGGAATTGGAGCTATTGTAAAGCGAAAAGTGTGGCAAATGGTTAAAGCTAAAAATCTAATTCTGAGTAACGCCAACGACTTTTTTAATTTGGCAAAAAAACATATACATGGAATTTCCATTTTATATGTTAGTGGCCGATATATAAGAAATACTACTGGTTTTCTTTCGGAGAGATGGGCAAACATAACGAGCATACCAGGAATAAAAAGCAATTATTATTTTGCATCATTTAATGAAAATGAGCTCGAAATAGCCCTTACGGTAGACTCATTTAAGAAAAAAATTAATTTATAAATTGTTCATTTTTTAAAACATTCAATATTTCATATAAATTCATTGTAAACATATTATATTACATAAATTCATTAAAACATACATATATATATTTCATAACATATTTCATAACTTCATTTAAGTTTCAAAAAATAAAAAGGTTAACAAAATTGAGAGTTAAAGAATTATTACCCAAACAAAAAAAAAAAATTTGGTTCTATTTTCGTAGCGCACGCTACATTTTTTCTACCATGAAAAAAATGTAGCGTGCGTCACGTAACGTGCGTCACAATCGTTCACGGTGTTTGCTAAAAAACCATAAACTTTTTCGACTCCAAATAAGCAAATTCTTAATTCTATTATTCTCAGCTTTATTTTAGATATTGGATTTTGTGTACTTTATTATGCATAATTCGCTAAAAATTACAAATGAAATTGAAAATTTAAAAGTAACTTCCATTTTGTGTAGCGTGCGTCACAACACTTTATGAACAATTATTTCGGAAAAGGTAAAACTAAAGAAGCTATATTACATGTCATTCGAAAGTACACTTCAATCCCTCTATGCACTATACTAAAGTTCACGGTATATCTTCTAAAAACCCAAAAAAATTTTATAAAGTAATCTACAAAAGCGTACGAATGTAACGTGCGTCACGCGAGATTTGCCCATATGCCATTAATCCTTAACCACTTTAGGTGCCGGCGCGCCCACTTACTGGAAGAGGTAATACTGTCGGGCGGCACATTTTGTGGTGTTGTCTAGACTTGACTCCAAATGGTTGTTGTTATTGTTCTACTTGGTGTTAGGTTTGGGCTGCATATTGTTGTAGTTATTCATGTTTTTCGCCCCCTTTTGGTTTGTTTGTTGTTGGTTGCTGCCGTTGTTTGCTTTGGCTACTTTGCACATTTCTTGTTGCTTTCATTTTTTTGTCAGGGCTTTTGTTTTGCTATTGCTGACGCCACTTTTAATGTTTTTTTTTTTTTTTTTTTTATACTGGGCATGCTGTTTTGCAATGAAGTTAAACTTGCTCTTCACGCTGCTGTATGCACTTTCATTTTGTTTTGTTGTTTTTTTTTATCCGCTTGTTTGTTTGCTATTTTAGTCATTCTCTTGTTGCCATTTTTATTTTTTGCGTCCACTTGGCAGCTAAAACATTTGTTCAAAGTGTTTGTATTGTGTTTTCAAACAAACGAAGTAAAAAAAAAAAGGAATAGATTATTTTTATGGTAGATTTGTGTGTTGCACTGCATTTTCTTAAAGCTTTAAGTTGTATATTTATTTATTTGTTCTTTTAACTTAAAAATTTTCTTACTGCGTGCATTGAACTGCAATTGAAAACTTATTCTTTGCTTGGTTTTTCTTTCTCTTATGAGCGATTGTTGCCAACAGTCGTTGCATTAATATGCGTCTATATTGCATTCTACACTACTGCCTGCTCCAAGCATGGCATAAACGACACTTCAAACGCAATGGCAACAATGACTGCTGCACTACCGCAGTAGCAGACAAACTTGCCATTTCCATTCGTAAGAGTATCTCAGTCGCCAGATGTCTTGAGCTGTTAGCGACACGACACCGATTCCATTTGTTGGAGTATTTATACATTTGCCCCAAAGCTATTGAATGCTCTTTAGAGAGAAAATAATATTTTACTTCTGTACATGATATGGACAAAATGAAAAGTTTCTGAATTATTAAATGTTTTAAACTAAAATTTTTTTATATTTAATGAAGACTTTTTCATTTTTAAACTGGATATCACCAAATCAGGCAACACAGAACCAAACAGACCATGTGCGCAATCATAGTGATATATATTTGGCGCTGTTCATCAAATTTTCCTAGAGAAAGTGCATCTGAAAATATCAGTAAGCCGCAATTAGCAAAAAAAAAATATAACCATGTCACTAAAGGATACAAAGAAGCACTAAGCAACAATAAGAACAGAACAGCTTTGTGTCTGATCAGCAATAATAATCCAATTGTTCTTTGTCCTATCTTTCAGAAAGGAAACCCCGCTGTTTGCGTCAAATACCGTGGAATAAGTCTCCTTTCCATTCGATATAAGGTTTTTACGCGCTTATTATGACAGGACAATATCAGTGTAGCTTCAGACCAAAAATGACGACCAGTGACCAAATATGTATTCACAACATCACAACAAATCATGAAAAAGACCAGATTAAAAAAGATACTCACCAGCTTTTGGTCGACTATAAAGTCGCCTCCGACACGCCATTACGCACGTAGTTTTTCGACGCTTTTCCTGCACTAGGCAAAGTGTAGTAAACAACCTCTCCGAACCCTTTGATATCAAGAGAGGTTTCAGGTAGGATGTCTTGCTATTTTTTCAATCTTCAGACGGAATACATCATATGCAAGCGTCCGTACATGCAGAATATAATGAGCTCGATCTTCCAAAAGAAAGGTATGCGAATATTGATATCATCGGTACTTGGTGTCTTTTCGCAAGCCGTCATGGTGTCGTGGACGGTCTGTGAGCAGGGAAATTAGAAGTTAAGTCCTCTCTCGAAAGACTTAAATCAAGATCTACAAGTCGCTGATACTCCCGATACTGATGTATGAAGAGAGGCATAGACCGTGATTGAGTCAGATGAAACGGCGTTGTAAGTTTTCGACAGAAAGATAGATTTTTGGTCACTGACTAGTTTATGTCTTGTATGAACCACGAGCTGTATGAGCTTTTCGATGAGGATGACATAGTCCAGTGCACCAAAATGGTCACTTCATTCCCATGTATGAAAGAGTTCCAGCACATTTGGTTTACATGGAGGGGTCCAAACATGATTAGTGGTTGACGTAATGTTGGAATGACCAGGTGTGGAAGAGATCTGTGCGTATTTGGCATCACTGGCGCCAAAGCGCACAATACTATATCAGCTGGTGCGGGCATGACCGAACGATGGTTGAAAGTCGCTACAGTAATGACCAACTTCTGGACCAGAGCATTTTCCAGCAGAGATTGCCCGCTAAAAGCAGTTGAGGCATCATTCAAACTTAAGCTAATTCATACGAGCGGATTAAGAGTGAGATAAAGTACGAATGTGTTGTTAACGCTCCCAAACTTCGATTCGCCCCACCTCAAAGCCGTCCCCGTATAAAGGTATTTGAATCTGAGTCAAAGTTGTCTCTTCTGTATGGATGTGAATCGCAGAATGCACCATCTCGAAACTTACAATAGTTCCATCAATGACTATGAAGATAACCTCGTATATATACATTAGTCTTAGATTTATGGTGCTACAGAATATGGAGAAATTTTGTATCAGCCCAAGAAATCTTATCATCGTATGTATATAGTTTTTCCAGCAGCTGTGACACACACTCATACCTAAATGGACGATTATGTTTCACCCCAGTTTCATTTCAATAGTTGTCGCTTCTGTCGTTTTTGTTAATGTTCCTTCGCTGCTCTCAAAGGGAGTGGGTGAGTGTGTGAATGTGCGACAAAGCAAAAGTTCTTTATTAAAGTTTTTTGTTTGGTTGCAACAATGCTATATGGTATACAACTTTACTGCCGCCGCCGCCGCCTACTTTTCCGCCCACTATCCAGTAGGCAGTAGTTGCAGCACCGGCTAAGATGTGACAAGCAAAGCAAGGCGATGATTGTCATCATTTGTCGGCATGGGGCAAGGAAACACTTTTTAGAAGTGCAAACACGATGCATGTGTTTAGGTGGAAACTTTTCGAATGAGCCATGTACGCTGCGCATATAAGTGAGTACCTTCTAGCATGAAAAAGAAGTGCTCTGTCGATGTTGTTGTAAGCAGCAGACATTAAAAAGCGCAACAAATGAAAAATCACAGCAAAAACAACAACGACGACGATGACGACTACAACAAACAAATAGAAAACTAAATGTGCAACATGAACAACAACAACAACAGCAACAATCCGTAGAGCTCATACTCCCGGTCAATAATGGCACCGGATGCACGAGTGAGCAGCAGCAGCAGCAGCTTGTGCAACAACAACAACAACAACTGCAATAAGGACAATAAGGACAACTGCAAACATAACACAAAACTTGGCGACAGTTCAACGACCCGACGAAATGTAGCAAGTAAAATTTTGCTGATGCCGTTGAAATTTGAATAGAATATTTTTAATATGAATTTTTGATAAAGTGGGACACAACACATCGTTTTTGTTGTTGCTGCTTCTGTGTGTTGGCTTCATATTTGTTGACGTGCAACGTCAGATTTCCAATTAAAATCTGACTGCAGTATAATATTTAAATACTAATTGGATAGTCAATATTTATGTAAGTAGGGGATGCGGAGGTGTTGCTTTGCTTGAAGGCATGTGCTTCGATTTACGCTACGAAATCTGTTGGAATTGAAATTTTTTTTTTATATACATTTCTATTATAAAATATGACCTGTGAATCATATGAATTCATGTATCTAAACGACAAATGCAAATGTGAGAGATGGGTCGTTTGTTGAGTTCACATTGTGAGGAAAGTTGTTGGGCAACAATGAATTTTTTGAAAAGGGCTCAAGCAGCTCACAAACGTTCGCTAAAACACGTATCTTCTGGGTAACCTCTGAACAGCCGTTCCGAAGTAATCAAACTGTGAGAAGGCGAAAAGCACCCCATTAATTAGAGGTTGGTGCGCAGGACTTGGGACCGTTCACCGTAAAAAAATAAATTCAATAAAAACAAAAAGAAAGCCTAGGATAGGATCCTATGAGTTGGTTAGAAGTATGCAAGGAATTTTAATGCAAGATATGGTCCGTTCAACGCATACCCAATGATTGGAAACACAGTGTTCTTTGTCCTATCTTTAAGAAAGGAGACCACGCTGTTTGCGCCAACTACCGCTTTTTGAGTCTCCTTTCCATCGGATATTAGATTCTATCGCCTTTACATAATGACGCTATTAAAAACTGAAAGCATTTGATTCCAAGAGAGGATTCAGGCAGGGTGATGCGCTGTTGGATGATTTTTTCATTCTATTGATGGAAGATATCCTATACCAATTTCCGTACATACAGAACATGTCAGGCTCGAAAAAATAAACTGATCGATTGAAAAAACAGTCTCAGCTCGTGCGTCTAGCAGTCAAAGAGGAGAAGACGAAGTACTTGATGTCTTCACGCATACCGTCATCGCGTCTCGGACTGTTTCTGACGATGGAGAATTTTAACTTCAGTGTTGTAGAAAACTTTGTCTACTTTGGATCCGAAATTACCAACAACAACAAGGTCAGCCTGGATATCAGGCGAAGAATCACGCTAGCAAATAGATGCTTTTTTGGGCTGAGCAAGCAAATTAAGGTAAAGCCCTCTCTCGAAAGACGAAAATGAAGTTGTATAAGACGCTGATAATTCCAGTCCGAATGTATGGCGCAGAGACATGAACCGTGATTGATTCAGATAAAAAGGGCTTTGGAAGTGTCCGAGAGGAAGATTCTCCGCAGGATTTTTGGTCCTAATAGAGTCCGCGACGATTTAGGTCCCGTATGAACAGCGAGCTGTAAGAGCTATTCAATGATGTTGACGTAGTCCAGCGCATAACATTCCAGCGGCTGCATCTCATTCGAATGGACGCCAACGCGCACAAGACCACAACAGCTAGTGCTCTTTCCTAAGTATATTTGACGACAATTTTTTTTCGCCTTTTCCAAAAAAATGTCTGCCCGAAATCGAAAAAAAAATTAGTTACCATGAAAAAAGATCACAAATGCGCCATACAAATTCAAAGATCAATTCGGCTAAAGGGTATTTCGAATTCAAGAACAATTAACTGCAGCGTTCTTTCTTGTTTAGTCACAATGTTTGCAACACCTTAATGGGGACATCGGACATCCAATAAATTATCGGATTATTAATTTTTTTTTGTTTTGTACTGAATAAACAAGCAGGTAAGATAGTACACCACGATTTTTACAATGAATAAAAATATTGAACAAGTTTGCCTCAAAATGTATGTTACCAACGAAATTTTGTCTGGCGAATTAGTAAAAATGTTAGAAATAACTTAAAGTCAGTTTTATCAAAACCACAACTAATTCAGAGAAGCTTCAAAAGTGTGAGAAGGTTTTCGCTCGGTCCGAACGACCATCGACAGCATCCACCAAGGAAAACATTAACAAAGTGGGTTTGAAAATTGAGATTCTGCCATGAGTCAACTCGTACCTTGTACAAATAAAAGTTTTTCCTGCTCTCTAAACTTCGTGCAAATCGATCGAAGCCATAAAACAAATTCATGATTGGGCAAAATTTTGACACATGTGTGTTGAATTAAATGGGGTCTACTTTTAGGGCGACTAAATTAACATTGATCAGTGCTACTAACATTATAAATAAAAAAAAGTGTGTATGTTTGTTACTCAATAACGCACTAACTGGTGTCTGGATTTTAATCAAATTTGGCATACAGAAAATTTATAATCTGGATTAACATATAGAATAAATAGCATATTTTTATACGTAAGGGAACAAAATTCGTTATATCTTTGTTTTCGATTGAGCTTCAAGGATGAAATTTTGTATATGAAATAATCCTGTTAAGATTGGTCAACATTGGATGGGGCGAGAAACCGTTTCGTACAACTTACACAAATAATCGATAAAGTTTGTCATATATTTGCATCCGATTGCTAAATGCTAAAAATTGATGGGGGCGATGCTCCACCCCATATAAGCGATTAACTAAACTCGAGTATATGTACCGAGTTTCGAAAGAAGTAAGTTCCATTGGAATTTACAGAAAATATTTGTGATGAGCGCAACAACCCGAGTCATTCTGACTATGTGAGACTATCTCTGCCGTATGCACCATATACCCATATTCTTTTAGATAATGGTTTGAAAGTTGATATGTAGACTTTATGTAACCAGACCAAAAAACCCCAAGTTAGAATCACCGCGTATGGCCTCTCACTTCTTTTTTACTTTGTTTATATTTAAAACATCTTAAACAATTTTAATTTTTTCATTAAAAATAAATATTTTGAAATTAGTCTACACATACAAAGTCGCATCCAAAGAGGTTTCATATCAAGTTTCATAAACTAACATGATATTGTATAAATGGCACGTTGATATAAAGCGTAGAGTTCTATATAGCATACTTTCGAGGCAATACTAAAATCCAGTTTTATCAATCCAAGGACAACTGTGAAGAGTATTTAAGCTTTGATACCACCAAGGTTAAAGCTTTCACTTATTTTTAAATCACTTTAAATAAAACAATAAATGAAAAACAAATTATATTCATTTCATACATCCCTTCGATTTTTATGTGGGACTGTAGGGTATTTAAATTTAGGTCTCAGCGCTTTTTTTACATTGGTATAAAAATAATTAATTTTGTTTGTGCTTATATGTATTTAACTAAGTGCACACACATATGTATGTAAAATATATTGCAGTCCTTGTGACAGGTAAGAACAAACAAAAAGCGTTTAACTCGTTTTAAAACGGAAATACTTAGTCAAAATAAACATTTAAGAAACTTTGAAGGTCAAACTTTAAGGCAAAAACAAATAAATCACACACATACATACATACATGTACGTGCACATAATAGACACGCACACGTTTGCAACTTTTAACTCACCTGCTTGCATAGAACAGTATTGTGCTTTCTAGATTGTATACGACGAGTCCAGTACTCTTTCGCTCGTTTCGTTCGCTTGTTGCTGTAATATTTAATAGCTGTGTAGATGCTCCGCTTGGTTATTGGCTTGGTTGTTGTTTTTGTGCGTTACCGTTACAGTTGGCACTTTCTTTGATTAGCAAAAATCACTACACAAATGTAAGCACATACATAAGCAGGTATGAGTAGTACGTAAATGACACTTGCTTTCTCACTTCATTACTCTTTCCTATAGCCTTGTATAGTTAGCTGTTTTTTTCTTCTTCTTTATACGCTTCTCTTTGAAATACTGTTTATTTGGTTTCGTTTGCTTTTTTTATTTTTATTTTTTTTGGGGGGTATTGGTATGTGCCAAACCAAATGCTTGCACAGTTTGTTAATTTAGGATATGGATGAGAAGGTGGTTGACGGCAGCACAGACAGTGCGGGAAAGTTGGCGGCGAGGGTTGACAAAGGTTTGGTTTGTTGCTTAGATTTTCTGTGGCGAAAAGTTAAATACATATTTTATTATGTGTGCGTGTGTGTGTGCAGGTTTTTAGATTTATTTGCCAGCACACGTCACGTTTTATTTATAGAGCACAAACTAAAAACGCGCGCAAAAAAAATACGCTTAATATTTAATTGCAATGTTGTGTAAATAAATAATTTATTACATTCATGTATTCGTGTGTGTGTTGTGTGTTTGTGTTAAAACAATTAACTTTGTAAAAGTAAAGTAAACATGACAAGCGCGAGCATTCACGACGACAGCTTAACTGTATATGTGTGTGTGTGTCACTAAAAGCATGCAATAACAACAATAATGTAGTATGAATTTGTTTAAGCAATGGCAGCGCGCAAAAAAAAGACGAATATATTTAAAAGGACTGCCACACAATATTAAACCGCAATTAAACCGCGTATAAGTATGTATGTGTGTATAAAGTATATGGCGCGCGAAAAAAAAAATTAAACAGTTACAAAATAATACAGATAATCCAGTACATATTAGCGTATATGATTGTTACTTCTTTTTTTTTGAACACTCACAAATTTATTTTTTTTTTTTGCACTTTATTTAACCAAAACACTAAATGGAATCGATTTTGATTGTGTCGCTTAAAATTTTTTTGATTTTTGTTTATTTTTATTTATATGCGTTGCATTAAAATTACATTTGTATGTGTGTATAGAGTTAAAAAATATTATTTTTATTTGTTTTATATTACAGCAGCGTCGACGAGCAATAGCACGACCGCTCGACTCAAAGGTTGAAATCTCTTTGAATGCTGCAACTTTGTGTAAAAGAGCGCAAAGCTTCTACTGCTTTGGTTTAAGTTGAATTAACCCTCAGCTCAGACAACCGTTAAGCATTTACATGAGCTGCCTGGCTATGCTATTGTGAATGTACAGAAAAAATGTTAAAGTTCAGCGCCAAATTCAAATCATACAAGGTGCATACGAAGAGTTTTTATTATTTTTATTAAGACATAAATTATAATATTTATATAATTAAAATATAGTGCAAAAATTAGGCAAATAATTGTGCCAAATTTTATGAAAACACTTTGTTTTAATAAAAACGTCATTAATTTAATTTACTAAAGTTTTTGTGCAGCGTAAAGAAAAATAGATATGTATAAAAATAAATTTGTGAAATGGAAAAAATGGAAATTGGAACACCATGTATATATGTATATCATAATGTCATAATTGTTTTAGTTAAAACCTTTTAAATACAATAAAATTAATCAATTGCTGGAAATACGTCAAGGCCAGCTGGGGTTTTCTTTCGATTGATGTCATATTCCATTATTATTGGTAGGTGTGTCTTAAAATTTGTCGAACTTTTGACATAAAATGAAAACTACAATAGATTTTTGAGTACATATTTTTTTTTTATTATTCAAAGTAATCTCCCTCCTACTGAGTGCACTTATTAGCTCGATCCAGTAATATTTGAAATTAGTGTTTTAGCTCGTTGGCCGGAATGACCTTTACGTCGTCGGTGCACGCCTTTTGGATGGCCTCCACATCAGCATAGCGTCGTCCTTTCATGGATAATTTCAGCTTAACGAACAGAAAAGTCACATGGTCCCAAATCAGGCGAATAAGGCGAGTGGTAGATGATCAAAATGCGATTTTTGGTCAAAAAATCGGTCACAAGTGTCGATCGATGAGATGGCGCATTATTGTGCAATGAACGCCAACTTCGAATACGACGAAGCGAACGCCTCATAACGCCAAGATAAAATGGACCATTATTTGTTTGGCCCAGTGGAACGAATAATGCACTTTGAATCGTAGAATCAAATTAACATTGTCTTCACTTTTGACTTTTCCTAATGTAATTATTTGTGTTATGGCTTACCGGGCGGCTTCCATTCGGCACTTTGACGCTTGGTTTCAGGGTCATATTGAAAACAACATGCCTCGTCACAAGTAACAATGTTCAAAAAGGAGTTTGATCCTTTTTGGCATCTTTAATGATGTCTTTCGAATGTTAAATCCGAAGCGCCGTTTCCTCGTCTTTCAATTGATGTGATACAAACCGTGCACATACTTTCCGGAAGCCCAATTGGACAATCCCAATTCCGATTCGATGAACCGCAATGACGATTTCGGCTCTTTTTTGATTACTTCACGATATTTTGTTCCTTCACTGAAGATTTTGGCCGGCACGAACGTTCGTCGTCCTTCAAGTCTTCCCGACCTTTTTTGAAACGTGTATACCAGTCGTAAATACGAGATGGACAATAATTCATTTAAAATTGTTTCATCAATTCGTGAGTTTCGGTAAAAGTTTTACCAAGTTTAACACAAAACTTTGTTCTACACTCATTTTTGCACCGCTATAACTCCACATCCACTTTTCCAAATGTCAAATTCGGGATATTTTGAGACACACCTTCGCCATGGTGGGTGATAATATTTTATGCAATGTGTTGAGAAAAGAAAAACCTGTTATATAAGACAAGCAAAAAAGAAAGAAAACATTCCATAATAGTAACAAAAAAGTGTGTGAAGTGACAAGGACGAAACGTTTTTACCATGCTCTTCTCTCTAAATGTCTGCCTACCAAGTTGATTAACTCGGTAGTCAAACAAAAATATTGTTAAAAAAAAATTCTCTACTGAAAATGTTACTAAAGATCTTAACCTTCAGATTTCACATCATCCAAAAGGATTTAACCTTCCTTATTTTTATTTATGTATATATATTTAATTTTTAAAATTAATTTTTTTACGGTTTGTTTCTAATTTAAAATTTTTATCGCCTTTTCGTACGAATTCAACGATCCGCGTTTTCGCGATTTATTGAAATGATCCAATCCAAAATAGGCCAACTGTGCGGATAACATCGGTCGTAGTGCTTTAAGATTAACAATCGCATTATCATCAACCTCCGGTGAATGTCCCATCGCATTAACCGTGAAATTATAACTCTCCCACTCCTTCTCAGGCACATTAAGGCGTTTCTGTATGCGCTGCTTCAGCGCTGCGTACGTCTCACCATGTTTAGCCTTTATCAAAAATGGCACACCAAACGTATTATATGTTTCTTTGCAGAAATGTGCAACGGGCACAAGCATTTCATGCTCATCCAGCTGTTCTTCATCCAACGGGATCTCCTCGATTCTAAAAATTTTCTGTGAACAACTTCGTGTATTGGCGGCTACCGAGTCGCATATCAAATTTTCGAGTAGTGTATCTTCTTTGTAGACTGCTATAATCTTATGATTACCCACTTTTAAAAGTCGTAATTGCTTACGGCAATTCGGGGGGAATGTTATCAGAGTCCTAGCTTCGTCAAGCAGGCCTTTGACGTTTTCGTCTTTATTTAGATAAAGTATGAACTCTTTTTCCTCCTTGAAATCATTAGAGACCCAAAGGCACTTGAACTGATTTTTGTTGTACAGTTCATGTATGCTGAGCGACAGCCTTTGATAGAAGAGCTTTTTTACCTTGCCGTATAAGAAGAGACTCTCCAAATTACCCTTATATGTGTAAGAAATCTCGTTGCCCACTGTATCCTTATAAGTCTTTACGCATTGGAAGAACTGCAGTTTTTGCGGATCAATGTTAAGCTTTTCGGCAACAGCCTGCGCCATTTCATCGTAATTGCAACGGTTGGACAATTCAATTTTTAGTTCTGGTCCATGCGGATTAGTAATGTCGCAGAAAGTCACCTCAGTACGGTAAAACAAGTCCATAAAGTAGTCCTCAATGGCGGGAAGCTCGAGCTGCGTATCAATTGGCTCCTTTTCGAATATTAATATGTAGCCTTGTAAGGAGTTTTCACGTAAAGATAGCATTTTTTCGAAGGAATCTTCCAGACTGGTATACCTCAAGTCGTTGAGCTCGTCAAACACAGACAGCACGGTATCGCTGCAAAAGCCTAGAAGATAATTTACCGCCGGCAACAACTCGATTATTCGACGCGTCCTCGGCTGTTGCAGACAGCCAATATAGTTCAGCCGTTTGTTACGCGCATCGTAGTACTTTAAAAATAGTAGCACATCAGTTTTTTGATTAAATGGCGGGAGTGGGTGTGGAAATGTATCCAAACGCGCCAGTTGCAAAAATACAATCCACTGATCCTGTGGTGGACTTATCTCTTCAATCGTGCGCGTGGCTTCTGCTTCAACATCGAAACACATAAACCTCTGCGTGTGTGTGTTGCACATGATCCAGACACGCATGCGCGCCCTCTCAACACCGAATGCATTTACGAACGTTTCCATCATTTCGTCGACGGTCTGCGTTTGCTTCAGCTTGAAAATCTTTTGATGCGTTTTATCCAAATCGACGAGAAATCTCTTTTGATGTACTTCAAAGAGTTCCTCTAGAATTATTTGTATTGAGACATACAAATTAGGTTCCCATCTATCCTCCAAGTGTAGCCGCTCGACCAAGCCAGTAGGTATCTCGTGCGCTGGTATATCGTTTAGCACGCGACCCAATTCAGAACTGCGTATATAGACGAGCATATAGGCATTGCTTGATTTTGAATGCGATATTATTTCATCAGCATTCGCACCATAGTTTTGTTCAATGGCTTCTTGCTTCCGGCAGTGAGACACAACATCATCATCGAATTTGAACCAATTTCCATCTGCTTTAGGATTGATATAGACGACGTAATGTCCACCATGATTGTCACCTGAGTGTACAAGCACAGCGTGCAATATATAATCAGCTGATGTTTGCTCCTTCTCGGCCAGATATTGGTCTAGGTTGATATGTTCGTAGAACTCAAAGCGATCGTTGTTTTTGATAGATGAATCGGTAACTGGATCATATTGAAAACGCAACAAGTGCAAATGTAAAACAGGTGGCAACGAAGTGAACACGACACCCTTACTTGCCTCCTGCAAAAAAAAACAAAATCAATGGCATTTAAATTCAAATAAAACAAACTTACCTGCAAACCAAACTCTCCAGCGTCGTATTTATTGTCGCCTTCTAAGATCTCGGAAGATATGTAATCTTGGAACGATTCGTAAATATTTTTCTTATCTTTTATATTCAGTTGTATGTCGTAAAAAGTTTCATAGCGCGTACTACTGTATTCGATATTTTTGCACTTTATATAGGAGGACATTCTGCCCTCAAAAAGTGCCGGTATTGCGCCGTCCAGACATGTGCCCTTCATCTTGGACTCTAGCTTATCAAGCAAAACGCGCAGGAACTCCTGTACATCGTGCTGCATAAAAGAATCATTTGTTTCCCAGCCAAATGAATTTGTTAATTTTGTTGTTCCAACTGGACGTTCACCAAACTGCAGCTCGTGGAAGACTCTTTGTAGTGCCAATGCCACCGACTTGCTACTATCATCCGCCTCTGTTGGCATGCTATAGACTACACGCCGTAATTGATTGGTGAAATAAAGTGTTTGCAACAGTGAATTCATGTAGCAAGTGGCACCTTGATTTCTGAGCCCAACGTAGCCGGTGTGCTTTTTTGAGTCCCAAAGCGAGCCGTGCGGTGCATCGGCTGCAACCATAACTTCCAGTGTAATAGTGTTGTTCACTACGTAATGTCTGTTTGGGTCCAGCAATTCATTCCATGATATAAATTGAGAATAACCGTAGTCATTCTCTTTCGAATTGTACAAATGTGTGATGGGTGGACGCTCGAAGTTTTCCGAATCCGTATCATGACATATCAAACGTAAAGTAGCCGTTGCATTACATGACCAAGTTGGCGAATCGTTATCACCGTTGCATTGCAGAAAGAAACCCAAGCCACTCTCAGTGGGTATTGCCATTATCTTCCACGGTAACATACGCACGTACACGGGTGGCGAAATATGATGTTCCTTGAATTCATCGATGCTGTCAATCGTATAAGAGAAAACAGTCTCCGAGCAGGATTGGTCGACTATTATCACATCACGTTCGTTATGAAACGATGAGGTGGTGTATTCAGGAAGCACTTGTGCTGGTGACACGTTTCCATTGTCACAGACTAATGTATACATTCCGTTGGTTTGTGTTAATGGTGTCAGTTTCGGTACTGGGCGTAGCTTATGCTCTGAAGTCAATGGTAATTCCAATTTTGGTGACGATGTTTGTATGTGCGATTGTTTTTGTAGTTGCTGCGGCGTCTCATGGTGCACTCGCGGTGGCGTTGTGAAAGTTTCGATCTCGTCCGTTTCCATTGCATTTTCCAAATCGTCGGAGTCGACTTCCATCTTAATGTGCTTCAACAATTTTGCAAGCTTTTAGATTTGCAGCTGTCACTGATTTAAAATTGTTGTTGAAAATTTTTAATTTTTTTTCATTTCTTACGATTGCCTTTCTCGTTTTTTTTCGATACGTGTCAACTGGCGTCTTCAAATTACTTACTTTCGCATACAGACAGGCCCCGCTTCAGGTTGGCAAAAGCTGCACTTTGCGCCGCTTTGCAGTGGCGTTCGATGCTTTTTTGGGTTTGTGTAGACTATCCGATTAATTTTTTTTTGGTAGTTATATATTTTGGGGAAATATATAATATTATGTAAAATTATTTTTGAGAAATCTTACGTTTCGCTTATTTAGGCATTTTGAATTTAAAAAAAAAAAAAAGTTTAGCTGTAATACAAAAATACTGTAAAAATGGTGGTTTGTTTAAATGTGTATCACAAACAGGAGGAAACATCGAAAGCTTAATCGAGCTAACTATAGATAGAACAATAGAAACTGAAGAATTAAAGTTTGAGATTTTTTGATTCAGTTTATCCATAAGCAACCGAAGTATTATTTGATGCTTATACGAGGTATTTATGTTTCGAGAAGTGGTATGGTGAATTCAATCGTGGTCGTACTTCGCTCTGCGATGAATCCCGTGAAGGTCGCCCAAAATTGGTTGTTGTGTCACAAAACAACGATGCTGTGCGTGAACTGATATTGCGAGATCGTCATGTGACATACCGTGCGATTGAGGCATCCCTTGTTCGCGTAGGATTCCGCATAATTTGACAATCGCTTAAAAAAGGCTCGTTTGAATTAGAATGCTTAAGATCGTCACAGATGACAAAATTTTTTATATATGAGTTTGAGCAGGAAACAAAACAGCAATCCACCGTGTGGTTATTCCAATACGAGCCAAATCCCACAAAAATAGTTTGTGCACAAAACAATGCGAAGTCAATTGTCGCCTATTTCTTTGGTCGAATGAATAATGTGGCCACTGTTCCGCTTGAGCAACGTGGGACGGTGAATTCCATTTGTTTGCCGACGAGGAATCACCCACCACCAGGACAATGCAATGTCTCACATATCGGCTTGTAGAAAAGAGTTTTTGAACACTCAAAATATCGAATTGAAGGGTCATCCGCCAGCTCTGCTTTATCACCCAACGATTTCTTTTTATTTCCAAACATCAAACATAAAATCCGTGGTAAACATTTTTCTACGCCCGAACTAGCTAAATCGGAGTGCAACAAGTGCTTCAATAGTGGACATCTTCAAAATCATTTCCGAGCACTTAAAAATTATTCGTATTAGCCTTGTATGGTGGTAAGGTATAACCCTCTTTGATTTTGATCAAACCTATCGGAGATTATATAAATATATATTTATTATTTTGGATTTTATTTTATTAAAATATCCTTAGTGTTTTTAGTCCGATTCTGACAAAATTGGTATCAAAACTCTTGTTTTAAAATTCAATAGAATCAATGGACCAATTTTCCTTAAAACATAATTTTCGTCCTTGCAAGACCAATTTTATGAATCGCTTCTGCGAAGATAGATCTAAAAAAAAATCATTAAAATCAACGCTATTTATTGCCCAAAGGTCTTTTTGATTATCCATGAAAAATTTATTTTTTTAAGAAATGTTCAAAATATATATATATATATAATAATCAGGTAGATCATAAAATACAAATAGGCATAGGTGGGAATTTTGCGAGCCCGGATTAAAGAAATTTATTTGCCATCTGCCTACCTGTTTTTATTATACAAAATGCTTCACATCTTTAAATTAAGCAACAAATGAATTCTTCTTAAAGGGTTAATTAATTAACTAAGCTAATTGCAGGCAACACCTTACGAAGTATTAGGTAGGCCATAAAACCACAGATGTTATAAGTTGTAAAATTTAACTTCTGGCTACCTGGTTTGATTATGTAAAATTCTATGGAAAGAAACACATCTTTAAATTCAATATGCAATGATGTATTTTTAATAGGTTCACAAAAATTGATTTTTTAATCCATCATTAACCTTGAAAAAACGGATTCGAAGCATGACGAACAGAAAGTTGGCTTATGCCCACGGTGCCGATTATAGGATTGATGAGCGCCAGCAAACGCCCGTTGGTTTATGAGTACCAACACCCGAAGAAGCTTTGCCACGGTCCTCAACCAATGACCCCCATAAAAATATTCAAACACAAGTTATCACATTCGAAATCGGAAGTTATTTCTAATTCTATGACCGATTTGTGAATAAGAATATCGAAATCATCGTCTAATATGAAACGAGAAAAATAGTAACTTTTGTTTAAACGCTTTACCAGAATCGAAATCCCAAGAAATTTGCCTAAAAGCCTTTTGAACATCTGTCGACTTTGAACTTAACGACTCTCAAATTCCAAGTAAACCGATCGAAACTAGTTCAACTGAAACCTTTCAATTCAAAACAACTGAAGTTTTTTCAGAAAATTGAGTTTTAAAGTGTTGAACCAATTAATAGCATCGTTGCAAAGTCGATTACAAAAAAGATGCTGCACAATTTCTTAAATTCTAGGAATGATGTGCAATAAGGCTGCCAGTTTTAAGGGAGAAGGACAAGACAAGTTGAACTTGTCATGTCCGTCCGTCTGTCTGGATATTGTTGAAAATGTTTTTGGTGTCAATTTATGGCAAATCTGTTTGGATTTTGCTGGTGCTTATTTCAAAGAGAGCATTTAAACATGCTACAAACAACCTTACCCTATTTTTAGGCTATTTCATAAACAATTTCTTTTTTTGGATACTTTCAAAATATTTAATACAACTTATGGGGTGAACCATACACCAACTTTTATGTTGTATTTATTTTTTTATGTAGAATGATTTAAAAATAGAGTTTACCCTTTATAATTAGATCTAGCGGGATAGATCTATCCGGCAAATAAAAATGTGTTTATCAGATCGGTACACTGTAATAAAAAAAGGTTTTAAAATATGCTCCTCCTTCCTCATTTGAATCAAATGCAGTACAGTAGGTTTCTTTTGTAATGCGAAGGACATTTATTGGCCTTTTCTGGCTTGCACATGGAATGATTTTGAACGATTGGAGAAAGAAAGTGTGTGAGGAAGTTAAGGCTGTGGGCATCTCAATTGAGCGGGCACACAACACTTTATATAAATATTTAGACAAAAAAAGATATCTACGCAATGTGTGTCGTACACTCGATCACATAAAATTAAAAGTGGGACCGCTATGACCAATATGAATGAATATGGTCAGACTTCAAAGTCTGATAGAAATGCTTTATTTATATCACAATGTCTTGGTACCAATACACAATGTTTCAATAAATCTAAATAACAATCTGTAAAAAATAAAAGTTTATTCGCTATATATAAAATTTGCATTATTTATTTTTATCTTCTGGATTACATATTAAATACAGTATATAACAAAATGATTGAATATTTTAACAAAAGCTAATTCAGACTATGTAATTTTTTGCGCAAGTTTATGAAGTTTTCTTTAAATTTTATTTTAAAACTAATCTAATTTCCACTCAAAGTAACAACAAACTGTTTTTAGAAATCTTTTAATCTTGCGCAAGATGTTAAATACTCTGAATAGGAATGAAAGTAGTTAGCTAAATGGAATAACATTGGTGAATTTAAATGTTTCAATATTGCGTGATGCGTTATATCTAAACAACAATTTCGACTTCGTATTTGATTTTTTTTTTTTTTTTAGTTTGACAGAATTTGTTTTGATGAATCACATCACCGCATATAACAGTATTAATATCATACATATTGCTTAAATCAAGTAATTACTTAATTTTTAAATCAACAATTTCACCGCCCTCCATTTCTAGCGTATCCGGAGTCTCATCGGGCAACAGTTCGTCACCATCGAAAATAAGCCGAATCTGTGCGATTTCCACCTTAAACTCCTCCGCACATTTTATATAAAGTATTTTGAAAGCCTCAGTCTTACCAATGTTCATAATTAATGGACGCTTGAATTTATCTGATTGAATTTTTAAATGAAAGGATTTAGTTTTATTTTTGTGTGCATTTGAAACGAATGTTGGCTGTAATTTTTCTTGCTGATCGCTTTCGTCAAATTTCATGATGCGCCCGTCTGTAAGTTTACCAAAATGAAATGTATAACAAAGATATGATTTATAAAATAAAATTAAATTACATACCTATAAAATGATAGATCTTGTAGCCAATGCTGTCCGGCGAATCGCTGGCTTGTATGAACTTATCATTTAAATTCAAAACAATATCCTCTACTGGCGCTTCTTCTCGTTCAGCAATTTCCTGCATGATATGCGAAAATTTCTGATATCTACGCAAGGTATATCTTTCACAATTTCCATTCCAGCGTATTTTCACTGATATTTCAGGATTATCTGCATCGAATGAACTATTCAGTTCACTGACACTCGATTTGGCAATTGGCGCAACAGTCGCACTATTATCATTGATATTATCCACAGCTGCTTCGTCGTCAGAATCCAAGGAGACCTGCGTGGTTTGTTTAATTATTAAATAGCAATTGTTAACATTAAATAAAGCAAGAAATTAATTTTAAAACGTACAAAACCCTCTACACGTACTGCTACCGCGGACACCAAATCCACATTATCCACAACAGTGGCTCGCGCTGCATATTCAGCCAGTGCATTACGTCTTGCGCGTGCATTGGTTGCAGTATTTACTGGTTGGAAGTAGTTCGATATATTCTGTGCGGACGAATCCGTTGTTGCACTTGGTTGACTTGCGTTTTTTTGCTTTGAACGACGACCGCGACCCCTGCGTTTCGGTGGGGACGGTCTACTTGGAGACACAACAGTGTTATTGTCAGTTGGTGCAGCAACTTCTTCATTTACTTCCGGTACCGCCCTTTTACCTATAGAAGAACGTAGACGCCGAGAAACTGGTTGCTCTTCGGCCTGCTGCTTTGCTCTAAGCTCCTCCTCCTCTGCTTCCTCGCGCAACAATTTGGATAGTGGCGACAACGGAGGCTCATTCGCATTTGAAGTGTTCACAACTACCGGCTCGACTTTGGCTGGTGCAGTCTTTAACTTTGCAGGCTTTTCCGATTTTGTTTTGGCTGACTTTTTTGTTGTGCTCTTACCAAGTTTGGGCACTTTTTTAAGCTTAGAATTGCTGGAACTGGCTAAAATTGTATCGAAATAATTCACATTATCCACTGCCGGTATGGGTGGCGGTGGTGGTACTCTAGTTTGCTTTAAGTTAGAAATTTTCTTCTTCCAATTGCCAAGAATATCGAAACTATTTTCCTCGTCCGATTCAGCCATCATCATATATTGACTGTATTGTTATTTATATTTAAATTGATGTTTAAAACAAAAGGTAGCAAAACCAAAACACAACAAAACGCGTAAAATTATGCGCGCAAAAAACCAAACAAATTATGTACTAAATATCACTTTAGTCTAAATATGACATAAAATACCAGACTCTCTTATAGCTTAGCAAGTGGTTAGCACGCACAACAAAATAATAGATTAGCAGCACAGTTGTTTATGAGACTCGTCTGCGTTGCTCAATTTTACGGTGCGAAATCAATTAACTAAATTTTAATGCACTAAATAGTAAATGTTGGGTATATAAAGCGACGCGTTTGTTGTCTGTAGCTCATACCGGCATACAAGCAGGTAGCGAGCGCAGTAACTCAATATTTTGCTCCGAAAATTGTGTGTGTGCATATTAATTAGTGAACATTTCTCGCCGTAGCACGAAGGGGTGAAAAAGAATCAATCATTACCTGGATTAATTGTGCAGAATTGTGTATTACAGCAAATAATAATGTCGACAGCCAATCTATTGGACGTTGTAACGCACTATCAGCGCTCCATTGAACGCAACCCGGAGGATGCAAGCCGTGTAAGTAGTCGCACTATGGATAGCTGTCGTTATAATTTTAGCTCATGTGGCTGCTGCTTATCAGCTGTATTGTTGTGGTAAAAAGTAATTGTGATTAATAATTATGTGCGTACGTAATGGAAATGAGAATTAGTGGATCAAAATTTGCAGTTCAGCATAATTATTGGTGACGCAGTGTATTTTTTCTTTGCACGTCGGATTGTTGTTGTGCATTGACCTTTTTCTCAGAAAGTTATGAAGAGAACGAAAGAGCGCATGAAAGAGAGTCATATTAAACAGCAAACAGCTGCAGCATGTTTTCAGTGGCGGTTCAGAGTATAAAGAATTTTTGCGGCTCCATTAAAAATGCGGGCCGTAGTGGTTCAAGTCAAAAATTTTTCTTTAAATCGCGCTTTCGGCATAACCTTGGCAAACAACAAGTGGAGTCGAACTAAACATGTCCGTCTGTCTGCCTGTGTGTGTTTATGGTTCAATTTTTACCTAATGTCTGGAAGAACTCAACATGCTTTTTAAACCTATGTTGTTTGCCGAAACAGGTAGATTTGTACGGATTAATTTACTTTAAACAGATATATCAAATATATTGTAATTTAAAACTTAATCCGTTCCCAGCCATCCACCTTCACTAGAAATTATTTTATTATTATTATTACTCATTTGTATCTGTACCTGATATTAATCTACATATGTTTCTCTTTTTTCTTATTTTAGCTACTCCACTGTATCACAAAATTGTACAGCTTACCCATAGAAATAGAACATCTGCAGGAGACTGGAATCGGAAAGACCGTGAATTCTCTACGAAGATTTAGTGGCGAGGTAGGCGTTGCTGCGCAAACACTAGTCACAAAGTGGAAGGCAATGGTGTCAACCGATGAATTACAAGCTAAACCAGCTGATACGAATGTCGAAGATCAGGATGAAAATAAACATAGCAATTCATCAAGCGGAGAGGAACAACAGCAACAAGTGTCGCATAGAAATGAGCATTTGCAGGATAAATCAAATCATAGATCTTCATCATCATCTGCTAGTAAAGAGCAATCCAAATCACATAAACATAAAAGCAGTTCATCCAGACATCACAAAGACTCTAATCGAGAACATAAAAGTAGCCGCGATAAAACAAAAGATGAAAGCCAAAGTCGTCACAAAAATAGTGAAAGCAGTGTACGGAAAGTTGAAGAACCGAAAAGAGATGAGAAGAAGGCTGAAGAAAAAAGACACAGAGACTCAACAACCATAGGTGTTGATGCTACTAGCAGTAGTAGTAAGCGTAAACATGATGATAAAAATGAAAAGAAGCACAGATCCAAAGAACAGGAAATCGTGCAAAAGGAGAAAGTAGAGGAGCACATCAAGGAACATAAATCCGACAAAGAAAAACACTACAAATCATCCAAGGATAAAGAACACCACAGATCGTCAAAGGAGGTAAGTTAATTTTTTCGAATACTTTTTATATTAGTAGTTAACATTTTCTATTCATTAGGATAAACATAAATCGAGCAGCGATAAACATAAATCACACTCTAACTCAAAGTCGTCTTCCTCGAGTACATCCAAAAGAAACACGGAAACTGTAAGTACTTCGTCTAGCTCAAAACGTAAACGCAATGAGGAGGAGGACAATGAAATTGCACCGAAACCCAAAGTGCCCATGACGCAATTGAAATCTAGTCATGACAATCACCTAACGAGTAATGAAAACAGTAACGATTCGCATGCAGAAACTGAAGGCTTTGATTCTACTATGGGCGCAAACTTTGAAGATGTGCTGGGCATGTTGAACATGCCACTGACTGGTAGCAGTAAGAAAGCTAAGCGAAAATCAAACGAGTCAGCAAGTGCAACTAAAAAAGCAGCAACTACAAGCCATAGCAGCAGCAGCAGCAGCTTGGCAGTTATATCAAAGAAAGCTGAAAAATCAACGACATCAACAACAAATGGTGCAAACGGTTTGCGCAAGGATGTAGTCTCAACGACACGTGTAAGTATATAAACTATATAATCAAAGCTATACATATAATATATATTTATACATATATATTGTAATTTTCTAGAAACCGGATCTGCTCTCATCAGCTGCAAAATTGGAACCGCTTGATCCAAACATTGCCTTGGATCTACCAGCGCCAACAATTTCGACAAACTACAAACCAATGCCATTGAATCAAACTGTGATGGATGTTGTCTTTAACTCTGGCAGTGCTGGCGCCGGAGCAAGTACTTCAATGGCAGCTAAATATGCTGCACGTGGGTTTGACGAATCCGAAGCACTGGCGCAGGGTATTTCATCTAAAACAATGCGGTATGTTGTGCTATAATACTTAACCATTAAATACTATATTTACTAAATTTAACAATTTTCTTATAGCACCAAAATTTACTCTGGCGTGAAAA
Source organism: Leucophenga maculata (assembly GCA_035044805.1). Classification (NCBI taxonomy): domain Eukaryota; kingdom Metazoa; phylum Arthropoda; class Insecta; order Diptera; family Drosophilidae; genus Leucophenga; species Leucophenga maculata. Next base: position 1,244,125 of record JAWNNP010003385.1, read on the forward strand.
CGGGTCAAATATTGAAAGTGCCCTCACTGTTTGATATCTGCATACGAGTGCTACAAAAGAATATCGACGGTAAGTGTTTTTTATAATAATTAGCAATGTGTATACTCATTAATTAAATAATTTTTCTAATTTTATGCCTAAACAGCGCTGGAATACACTGGTGGTGTACCATTCGATGTGCTACGTAGCGTCTTGGAACGTGCAACACCACAGCAGTTGCTCTCTTTCGAAGATTTCAATCCTTATCTGATGACAGACAGTGATGAACTTTGGAAACTGCATGTGCAGCGCAATTATCGCACGCAGCGTCGCCAGGAAATGGAAACGTGGCGTGAGATGTATTTGCGCTGTCACGACGAAAAGGAACGCAAACTTAGCATACTGGCGGAGAGTATTAAACAACAGCAAAAATTAAACGAAGCACCTGTGCGCAAAACACAGATGGCTTTTGTCGACTCAGTTGTAAAACCGCCACGCGGTATACAACGTCGTCAGGATCAATTTGGTACACGGGCCAAACTGATTGCAACTCCAGCAGCACGGGTCGCTGCACTATCCAGTGTCATACCGAATGCAACAAAGGCAGGCGATGTGCGCTTGCGTGTTATGGCTGGCACACGTGACACGGCGCAAATAGGTAAATATTTTATTAATTTAAAGTATTAAATTTAAACTAATACGTTTTTTTTTTTTACTTTCAGCTGCTGCACCGACGCGCGCTAAGAAGGCACCACTCATGACTAAAGCATTACAATTAATGCGTGGCCGTCAAAAACGCTAAACATGTTGCGCCTGAACTAAATTGTTTATAATATACAAGTATACTCGTCCTAGAAGAAACTGCTATCTTATTTATTTTTTGAGTTACTCTGTTAGTTTGTAAAAACCATTTAGAGATGAATACATCACAGAAATTATTTTTGTAACATTTAAGAGCCGAAAAAAGAAGTGTTCAATTTTAAAACTCATCACTACAGACGATTTGCGCCTGTTTACGTTTTAATTGAACTTGCAGTCAATTAGAGTATGAAATAATAAGCTGGTCCTCGTTTGTCGAAGCAGTACTATTACTAATAGCTATGAGAATGTGTATTACGCCAGCGCCTTGTGGCTGTGTGCCTCGCATGAAAATGCGAGCATTATTTTCACTTGACATTATTTTGAAATAAACGTGTGAATTACTACTTTGTTATGTTCGTTCATTGTCACATTTTCTCTCTCATCATTGTTAAAATATATTATTGTATTTTCTTAAGATGCAAGTTGTACGACATAATAGTAACAATAATAGTATACATATACATAACTTATAAAATAAATTATTTAAAAACAAAATACATAAGTTTTCTTGTCGCTTATACTTTTGCTAGAAGAACCTGAAGGTGAAATCTCTTTTACATACTCTCTCTCCATTGTCGCGCTTCGCTTCGAGTTGCTACAGCACAGTACAGCAGCAACCGATAGCGAGCTTTGCGCTTATGTGCCGATGCAGTAAAGCATTTTGCTGCGACTGTAGCACACTTTGATCAAACGTTGACAGGAACTATTGAGCGATATCAGGCGATTCGTTGTCGATGACGACGAAGAAGATGACGATGTAGATGTACTCGTACTGGAGTGTTCACTGAAAAAAAAAAAAAAATATTTTTGTAAGATTAAAAATGAAAAGTAAACGTATAAAAAAATGTATAAATGTATTAAGAATAATTTCCCTAGACCAAGGACGTGCTAAATAGTTATTCGTCGTTCAAAGGAATGGTAGCGAACCTCAACGTTTACAGAACTGAACGAGTTGGAACCACTCATACTAGTTATACAGTTTGCAAATATTTTAAAACCCATTGTGGATATTAATAAATTGGACAATACACCAATAAATTCTAACAGACCAATTTCTTTAAATCATTGCATTTCTAATTTACTCGAGAAAATCATAAAACATCGCCTGTGATGGCTTGCTATCTACTGGCCAGTCTACCAAGAAAGTAAAGATTTTCTCACCAATACAAGTTTCATACTCCAAATTCAAAACGTTTGTTCATTCCCAAGACCACCAAGGATCACCACTCTCCTTACCTTGTTATCAAATTAAACCGCTTAGTTGGTAACCATATTAACACATATAATAAATAAAGAATCTAAAATACCCAAACTTAATTAAATTGTACGTGTACACAAAACCATAGCACTATGCAAAGACCCTCAGCTAAATATTACACCAATCACTTTTAAAAAACAATCGTGAACATGGTGGTTTTATGATGCTTCATCAATAATTCTATATCTCCACTCATCAAAAAATTTCTTGATATAAAAAGGAATTTAAGTCATTTAAATTTATGTTCATCGACGGTTCGAAATGCAATTCTCGTGTTTTATTTAGCATTACAGCAGCTACATCAACCATTACTAGGCGTATACCACCAAACTTTTTGCCAATTGGCAAACGTACTACTTTACCCTCTCACATATGACCAACACAACAATATTTTAGATTTGCTAATAAATATAAACAAAATGGAACTATACCTCACACTATTACAAAAACTTTTGAAATAAACTTGTAAACTTCCGGCGAAGTCCTAGTCGAATGGAAAAAGCGCGAAGTCTCTATCTATTACCGTTTCCGAGGTCCTTTCGTTCATACGGACGGACATGGCTATATCGACTCCTCTATCACTCCTGACCATAATGGGGTAACTTTGGGGGTCTCCGACCATTATTTCGACCTGTTACATACATTTGCACAAAACCAATGGGCTTTTTTACGTTCGGTACAGGGCCTAAAAAATGTTCCCACTTATATGCCACACTTGTACCTCTAACCTAAACGTAAGTCACGTCGTAGTAGATTTCCGAGATCTTTTCGTTCATGCGGACGGACAGACGAACATGGCTATATCGTCTCCTCTATCTCTCCTGACCATAATGGGGGTAACATTAAGGGGCCCCGACTATTATTTCTACCTGTTACATGCATTTGCATGTACCTTCGGTACAGGACCTAGAAATAATTAAAGAACAACTAAGAAAATTGCACAGGAAAATTTGAAATTTCAAAAAGCTTTACAACTAAAGAAACCTTCGCGCGTTCGACAATTTTAACACTTGACGATTCGCGTGCAGCAAGAGAAAGTGTGCTGTGAAAGTGAATTGGTAGAAAGTAATGTAGATTATCTTAGGGGGAAAGTCCCGAAGTGGGTGCTTAGAGAGATTATGTGATTGGGCGAAAACTGTATAATAGGACAGAGCGTTATCAGCGCTCAGTGTGGTCGGGGAAAGTGTGTTTAGAGAATAGTATGCTGGGCTTTGATTATTGGACTATTGAAACTTACGTAGATTATCCTGTAATTACCCCTATTTAGAATTAAAAAAAAAAACATGTTCATTACAAAAAAAACTCGTAAGTTTAAGACAACTGTTGCTACAGCTTCCGAAATATTGAGTGCATGTAATTTGCAATTACACTACGATACAGCAATAACTAATAATAATAAATTCAGAAGTTTTAGCCAAGTTTACCGATAGAAAACAAGCTTCGAATCTGTACAAAAAAAAGTTGAGTTAATTGCATTTCATTCGACCCTGTCGTTATTCAAATTTAGGAACTGACGCTCATATATCTCGCTTTTACCTAGAAGTTGTTTAGTTGTTTTTATTCACTGATTTGGAGATTCGTATATATCTCAAAGACTTTATAAGAAAAACCCGTAACTCGAACTGCAATAATTCAAATTTCTCTGTAAGCCGAATGCATCTTTAAGACAAATTATATTGGGGAAATTCCGGATTACGTGTCGGTTTTGTTTTTTAAGCGAAGCTTTTACTTGGGGGCGTCCCTATTTGTATGCTTTTTGACGTTTCTTATTGTAAATCAGTTCGTCGAAACGCGCTTTATAGTGTTTGATAAGTAATGAAAAAATAAAATAAATCAAAAGAATCGAAAGTGAAGAAAAAAAAAAAGCAGTGGCTAGCAAATGTGTTATTGCAGCGCCACATGCCATGAGTTTGCAAAGCGATTTGGCGATGAACATTCCGAATTTACTAGAAAATAACATTGAATGCAATATTTTTAACGCGGATGAAACAGTATTGTTTTTTAATAAAAAGCCAAGCGGACTGATGAGATTTCGTAGCAGAAATCGAAACACATGTGTATCCGTTGCTCTTCACTATAATGTTCCAAGTTGTTGCAAATAATTGTCTCTTCACATTGATAAATATGTACAAGCATCTTTATCATGTAAAATGACCTCTAAGCCTGCTAACAAATTTGTCACTAAATAATTTTAAATTTAATAAAAAACTTCATGGTGGAAGAAAAGTAAGAAGCGAGTTACTAAAATAATAAAGAAATAGGTTGTTACACTTTGAATTGATTGCATCGTATTAATACTATATTACAAATGCGAAAGTTTGTAAGGGTGGATGTGATGTATGGATGTTACTCTTTACGTTCAACCAATTTGTATGTCAAAATGGAAGAATTTGTCATATTTTAGGTACTATGGGTACTTTGAGGTACAGAGATGAAATTTAGTATACACGTAAATGGGATCGGAAGAAGAAATCTTAATAATTTTGGTCAAAATCAGAGGGACCGATGCACCGACGCTAATATAAGCGTTAAACAAAATTAGTCATATGAAATTTGACTAAGTTTGGTTTATAATAATAGGATGAATACTTATTTTGAAAAAGGGCAAACAAAATTTTAATTTTCAACGTTACTTCTCAAGATTACATTGAGTTAGATAATGAAGTGCAGACCGAATTTTAAAGTGAGGATGAGGGTTCAGTGGAGTATACTATTCTTCCCAATAATTATGTTCGAGATTGCTTCAGCTATGGTCGACTTTCATGCCTACCAATTAATACAATTAACTACAAAGCTACGTAACACGACCGATATTGACTTTGTTGCACAAATACTTTACTGGACGAATAATTTCATGTGCAATTTGACGCCTCTGTAGTCTTTTTGTGCGGTTACAAAGCATTATGAATAGAATAATCAACAACCAAAACTAGTTAAGATATGGCAATATAGACCGAGTTGTGCAATAAAGTGGTTGAAATTACTATGTCTTGTTGATATAAAAAGTCTTTGGAATTAGGACCAAATATCTAAATAAAAATGAGTTACAATTGTCACACAGACGGACTTGTATACATCGACAAACTTGTATATATCGTCAAACAAGGGATATTTATACACACATGCTCGTACATTCGAGCTTCAACCTGTAACTGCCTCCCAAACAATCGGAATCTCTATTCATACAACATGTCTTAAATATAACCGATAAAATAAAGTTACTTTGTATCTAAACTTCTAAAACTACAAAAATGCAATATAACAAATTTGAATGCATTGAACTTACTTCATCGGCGACAGCTTCTTAGCATCCCATATGCGCACGCTGCCATCGTTACACACAGTTGCTAAATACGGGTCGTTAGTGCTCCACGCCAGACTCGTCACGCTTGCTGTATGGTCTTTGAATTCACACAGTTGAGCACCTGCTGCTAAGTCGAATATGCGCACCTTAGATTCTTCACCACCGGCGGCAAGCATTTTACCATCTGGACTGAAAGCCAAGCTTGTCACTGACTGTTTGCAGTCGGAAAAGACTCGCATCAGCTTTCCACTTGTCACACACCACAGACGCACGGAATGATCTGCTGAGCCGGTGGCAATATAGTTTCCGTTGGGATGAAATGCAAGACTCTGTGCAAATTTGAAAAATTTAATTAATGTTCACACAATTCATATAACAAAAAAAAAACATACCTCTACATCTTGTGTGTGTCCTGCATAAACTATAAGTGCATAGTCACGTTCAAGTGACCAGAGCCTTGCACTTAAATCCCTTGAGCCTGTCGCTAGATACATGCCCGTTGGACTTTCGTCCATACACCAAATAGGATAGTAATGACCTCGATAGACCTCCGCACAATTGTAGTTGTGCGCACGCCAGCTACGCATCGTCGTATCTTTTGAGACACTGTAAATTAGCGGATAGTGCGCAGAGAATCGTACATCCGTAACACCTTGACTGTGGCCGCGCAGTTTAATGCCTCCAAATTCATTACTGTTAATCAAAAATTTTTGTTGTTTAAATATTTAACTAAACTAATTTACATTACTTACAATGAGTTGCCTTCGTATTTGCCTGCATACGCTTTTCGTCGCCTTCGCCGCTCTGTTGCTGTACAGTTCATTTTTTCGTCTTCATCATCATCAGTTTGTTCTTCGCGTCCTAAGAAATCATCTTCATCATCTTCTTGTTCCTCCACATCACGGTAGCTGTTTAGTTCCCAGCGACATAGTGATTCTGGAAAACGTCGATAGAAATTTTTGCCGCTACAATGCTGCTGATTGAGCTGCCATAACTGCACGACACCAGACATATCATAGCCTGCAACCAAATGACATTCGTCTGCGTCAAGATGCGCAGACGTCAGTCCATTGCCTGTGTCGGCGAGTTTAATGAAACGCGGGCATTCGTTTTGTGATTTGAGTATTTGTGCACTAGACACTCGCATGCTCTGCAGACAGGTGTCAAAGCTGGCAGCGGTTGTCCTAGACGACTCTTCAAGACCGCCGCCGCCATCCGGCTCAGTTTTTACATCTGCTTCCAGTTTAACTGTTGGCTCGGTTGCTGCACGTTTTGTTGCTGTTGACGTAACTGACGTCGATTTGTTAAGCTCGACTACATTTGGTTTTTGTTCACGTTTATTACTAATACTAAAGTTTCCGCTGCTACTGCTGCTCTCGCCTTCTAAACTATCCACTTCAACGGTCTCGAGAGCTGTGCCACCAAAAAATATATGATCTTCCGAAAACTGTGGTACTTCGTTGTCCACTATGTGTACATGTATCCAAGTAGACAGCAAACTTAATATGAGCACATGTCCACGTGTTTGCAGAAACGTGAATAAGACTTCTACTACTGCTGCAGTTGTATGCATTTCATATTTGGATGCACGAAAATGAGATACGGTAGCATCCTGCTCGGCAGTTTCCAGTTTTGTGCAACTTGAGAGTATTTGTACTAGTTTCATAAAATAATCCAATTCCACATCACCGGTGTCTTGTGCCTCGCGTGCAAAACGTATTGTTGCATGCGAAACGCCGGTTGCTGGCAGCGTTATCGTTGCCGTTACAGCCTCTGCACCCGTTCCAGCAGTCACCACCGTTGTATGTGTTGCGGTATCATTTGGCACAGAACAACCGTTGATTTTCGTTGGCAGTGGAGCATCGTACAAGTCGACAGGCGCCACTATATGAGCATATTTCTTAAGGAAATCCACAGCACCTTTGGGTTCGCGCGCTTTCAACAACTCCAGATAAAGATGGCACAACATTGGCGCTAAAAAACGCTTTAATTCAATGCGCAGTGATTCCGGTTGTGAGTCGACAAATTGTATAAAGCGACCAAATTGTTGATCAACCATGTGCTGATTGTTTGTGATGCACTGCACATTCGAATATGTAAAACAATTCCCGCTGTGCAAATCGGACTCCAGCATTTTTTGCACTGCAAAATTATTCTTGCCCTGCAGCAGCAAAAAATCCGATTTACGAAATTTTTCACTACCCTATTGTATGAAAACAAGCAGATGTCAGTCAGCAGGATAATTAAATAAATCGGTGCCACAATACTTACCACAAACTTTTTTTGTTTAAGCAACAAGCCAACAGCGGCGCGCAGCAAGTCACTCTTTGACTTAGACTTGGATTTGTTACTACTGCCCGAATGCACTGGCGACGGAGTTGTATGATGATTGTTGTTGGGCAAACTGGACATGTCGACAGCAGCGCAAGCGATACGTTTGTGTTTTAAAATCACATTTATTCTTACATTTAAAGCGATTTAAACGTATAAATCCTCTCCAGAAATGACTGTGAGGCCGAACTTGTAAGAGGGAAAATTGCACACTAAATGTACTAGAAAATGACAGCAATGCAGCAAGTTGCATCTCGTTCTTTCTTTGAATTGATATGCAGCAAATCCATGTAACAAAATGCATGTGAGGGAGCGAGATGTTTATAAGCAATTTGATAGGTTGGGTATAGTTCATTTCCGCAAGACTACTTCCGTTCGACGCTGGATTCGGAGCCATCGTCAAACATCATGGAAGTTTGACGAACACTGGTGCTTACACTGTCAAGCATCGCTGTTTACACTATTGAACATCGTGAGCTTGACGATGGATTCGGAGCCATCGTCGAGCCTTTAACTCTGCAGCCCTACTAGACCACAAAAAACAGCTGTTCGTAGTTTAATTGTTGATATGAAAGGTTCGTTCGAAAGTAAAAGTAGAAATGGAATAACAGTCTCACTACGAACATCAGCCTATTAATATAGCTCTTTGCTTTGCATAAATTGTAATAATTTGTAATAATTAATTAATTACCAAGTCAGAATGGCCACCACTACAAAATTTGTTGCAGAATTCTGCGATATTATCGACTCCTATGGCGGTCGTGATAAGGTGAGTTGTGTGTTTAAGCTAATCGCGTTTAGTTATTAAATTGTACTTTAAACTTACTACTTAATATTTAGCCACTGCGGTATTGCTAAAGTTCAAATAGTTAATATCCTTAAAAGCCTCTTTAACTCTGCACAAATTGCATCGTGGCAGCTTTCATCATAGGGAATGCTCACCATGTACATAGTTAGCTGTTACCAACTTTATTTTATCTTGCATTTGTTTGTACGCGTGTAAACCACTTCAACAGGTTTTCTTGTGTTTCAATCTTTACGCTTTTATTAATTTATGCTTATTTGCCATTGATATTGAAACGAAGCTCGCGCGATCAACATAGGAAGCGGTTTTTGGTAGCAGAACCTTGTCTTACTTATGGCATTTATACCTTTTTCTAGTTTTGCATTTTAGTAAACTCTGAACTCTGTTTTGTTAATATTACTGGCCAAAAATGTTCAGTTTTAGCAAGTTTTCAGCGCGTAATAGACTCGAACGTGTCTTTGTATAATGCTATTCAATTTTACACGCGATGAACTTAAAAAAATAATTAAAAATGAGAGAAGGGTGCGTTATTTATTTGTGTATTATGTGCGGCATAAACATTTTAAGTACTTCAAAGTGCAGCTTTGCGTGAGAGCTATTTCCTATAGAGCATTGATAAGTAACAAAATTAAAATAAATTATTAATGAAATAGTGTATTAAATGAAAAAAAGTGACCTAGATATATTGTATAAATTTGGATTAACTGAAATTCAATACAAATTTACAAGACAATTCTTTGTTAAAGTGAATAATTAATTTGATTAGTTTTCCTCCGAATATTTCTATTTCTAATGTCCCTAATGGCGTTTGGTTCTTGGATTATTATTGGGACACTCTCTATCAATCTATTTCCGTTCAACATACAGACTAAACTAAATTATAAAATATCACAGCTTTAAGTTTGTCAAGTAATATATAAACACTTATGTATATATACACTATTTATTAGATTAAGGCCAGAGAGTATAGCTTGTGCCAATGTAAGTAACATTGGCACAAAAAATCGTTTCGACATGGACATGTCCATCTGTCCGACTCTCTGTTAATGCCTTCAATTTTGGATATTAGTCTCTCCAAATTCTTTTTTAGATCAGTATTTAATGAACGAGTCAACCCATCTCTAATGGGCAGTACTCAACCTGTCACGCCTTTCCGAGTTTTTACTTATTATTTCTGCTCAAAACACAAAATTTATTGTAATTGAAGTACCATAATCGATTCAAATGAAATAATCCATATATGTCTATATAGCTCTCATAGAAATCTGTGCCCTTTTCGGGGTTTTTGTATAAAAAATATTTTGTTGCAAGTAAGTCTTGAATCGACAAATTTGGTTTATCTTATACTAATCACAATATAATAGAATAGGAATATATTCCCATACAAATGAAAGGTTCAATGGTTGTTCAGGGTATTTCGATGTCTATTTTAGCGTTTTTTTTTTGTTTTTCATAATATTACCCCACAAAACTAATGATTCTCTTTTATCAAAGTTAATTTTTACTACTGTTTTATTTATAGCTTTATTAGTTCTATGAATATGAAATCGATTACTGTTGAAAAATGCATGATGAAAGTTAATTACATGTTTAAAGGATATTAAATGGAACAATGCGATAGAGAATATTTTAGTGCGTAAACGAAATTTGTTAGTAGTAACAGATATGTTATATACTTTTTTAGGTTATCGAACACGGAAGTTTGTTGAATAGTATATAATTAATAGACAATTAGTATTAAATATTCATGTACAAAGGATAATAAATGTACAAAGCAATAGAGTATGCTCCATAACATATATTTTCTTGTAATAGCAGATATGTTATAAATTTTTTGATATTTTTCATATTAATGAAAGTTGGTTTCTATATATTTAATAGGCTTCAAAAATAATTTAATTAATTGATTACAAACTCGAAATTATTTTGCTTATTTCAAAAGACTTAAAACAAACAGCTGCTAAATTTGTTTATAATAATTTGCAGGTCAAGCTTAATTCTTATCTTGTGTCCGAAATTATTTGTTTATGTTTGTATAAAACATGAGGTGAAATATTTTTCGTGTATGATGAAACAAATTATAATACCCTAATTTTAACGAAATCATATTTCGTTTCATCATACACAAAAATTTTTGCCACCTTATATATTATACAAATATAAACAAATATTTTCGGACATAAGATAAGAATTAAGCTTTACTTAATCAAAGCATTTCATATATATTTCATCATAGCAAATAGGTACTTCATCTTAATAATTCTGACGTACAAAATCATGATAAGCAGCATAGCAGCTGCTAATGAAATCAAACAATTGTTTAAATTGATAATTATGTATTACTGAGGGTAGGCGACTTTCAGTCTGGCTGAATAATCTGTCTGTTTGTTTGTTCTATTGTGAAAGTGGGTGGTTCTCAATTCCATATGTGGACAAAACCCCATATAAAAAAAACAAAGAGTACATATCTGCGCACGCCAATTGACACTAGTAATCAAATAGTATGTTCATTCGAATATCTAAAGTTTTAAACAAAATTCAATAAATATTACAAGGGAACAGCAAAAGTAAACAATTTTGTTTAAACAATGCACTTAATTATTTAACAAACGAACTAACTTCAACGTAGGCGTTCCTGAAAGTTACAAAAGTTTATTTAAAAGCAAAAAAAAAAAAAAATAAACTACCGCGGAGACAATTTTTCAACTTGCAAATTTTCATAATCTGTTCTCAGATAGACGACAGCAGTCAAGATGTTTTTAGCGTTCGTAGTGTTCATATTGGCTTTAATAATATTTTTTTACTACATCGCCACACAACAATACAAATAAAATGACGACGAAGACGAATGAAAAGCGCGAAAAGTGCAAAATTGTAAACAAAAATGTGTGCTTATCAATTATCTTTCCATTAAGTAAATTAAACATGTTTCTATTTTTATTTTGTACTTGCAGGTAATGAAGGCGCTTTGCTACAGCGCGAAACTCGTCGCCGGTTATCATGCCAAACGCAATCCGGACTTGGCCAAACGTTATGCCATTGCTAGTTCGAAAATTTCTGGTGCACGTGCTACTCTACGACTGATCGATGATATACCAATGATACAGTATGCCATGGAGTATGGTTTTGGTGAGAATGTAAGTGTGATCTAAGCCGTAAAAAAGTGCTTTAACTTTGTTATAAGCGTAGTATGTAGACGGCAGGGTTTCGTTATCAAGAAAGATGCAACACATTTGTCAGGCTATTACATACATTTGCACTTAAGTTAGTTATACCCTTTTACTCTACGGGTAGAGGGTATAAATACGATGTACTTTATATGCCCTGTACCTGTAGCGTAAAATTTTATATGTGTGTAAAGGATCAATCAGAACCTATAAAAAGAAGTAACTTTTTATTCATTAATATTTATTATTTCACTTCCCTAATAATATAATACACTTGTCGTAGTGCTGTTTCCAATCCTCGGTTTTGGTATAGTGTTGGGCTCTTAAACGTGGCAAACACCAACCTTTCATGCGTCCTTTCAGAGTCAAAGTCGCAGGGCGCCAAGTTCGGTGTATATGGTGGCTAAGGGATGATTACGGTGTTGTTTTTCGCTTAAAAATTCGTATTGCTTCACGCAAATGGCGCATAACTGCATAGTTTTTGATTATTGACCCTACGACCTTCTGGCAAGAATTCGCAATGCTACATGCCAATGTAATCGAAGAAAACAGTGAAGAAATGCTAAACATTAACCGAACATGGCGTGCTTTATTCGATCTTGGCGCTTCCGGCCGCTTCTCTTGAGGTGTTTGGGATTTAGCTTCAACTTCATAACCATATACTCGACAGCAGCGAACTTTCTTGTTAAAATATTAAGATATGCAATCAGTTATAGTAGGCTTCCACGTATTGTGACAAGCCCAAGAAACGTCTATCCGATGAAATGGTTGTAAATAAGTTTTTTCAAACATCTAGGGTAAATCATCATATGCTTATATATAAATTCAAATCATCTTTTACTGGTGGAGCTCGGTGTATGCACGAACGGACGTGATGACATATGTACGCCATTTTGGCCGACCTGAACTATTCATAATGTTTCTTGCAACGCGAAATGGACAGAAATCGTAACAACTTTGAAGCCAGGATGAAACCGTGTGTTTTCCATCTAAAGTTTAAAAATGGTTTGAAGCTCCTTACTAAAAGTTGTATATTTGTAACTGTTCTCAACCAGAAATACCAGATTCTGCGTTAGACCCATCTATCCATGAGATGGTTGATACAACTATGATACATGATCCAAGTGGGACTCTTAACAGGAACTCACAGTGCATGGTACATGATATCCTCAAAATCGTAGCAGGTCCGTGGTGAGTTTACTGCCAAAATTAGTAGACTTGGTCTTGACAAAGGTTGGATAGTGCCTTATATCTCGCTTCTTATCGGCCCATATAAACATTAAACTATGTGATGTAAGGTTATAAGTGGTAAAACATTTTACTTTCTTAACAACTATATTATTATTTGCACAACTCTTCTATTTTTAAATTCAATTAAAATATTTCCGTTTTTTTTTTACAGGAACCCGATCGTCTAATGGCCATCTTAGGCGTAACAGCAAACATTGTCGATCTGCTATACTATCCCATCGAAAAAATCTGCTGGCTTGCAGAGCATAAAATTGTTGACGTAAAAAATGCCGACTCCTGGGATAATCTTAATTCAATATTTTGGGTACTATCAGTCTATTTGAATTTAATGCGCACGCTGCGTAATTTCTCATTGAATCAGCAGAAACTAAATATTAGTGCAAAGTCTAATAAGTAAGTAAAAATACATTTATATGCAATATCAAATGTGTAACTAATATTTTTGTTATCTTTACAGCGTCACAGAAATAGACCAGTTACAGGTTCGAAAACATCGTCTAGAAATGATTTCATTGGTACGTCTCTCTTTGGATTTTGCACATGCAGTTAGCACGCTGCCGAAGGGTTTTCTCTGGGGTAGCAAATTGTCGACATTCCAAGTGGGCGCAATTGGTACACTATCAGCTGGTTTGGGCATATATCAAATATTTGCCAAAAGAAGACTGAACAAATGAGGTTCTATTAAGCTATAAATATTGTGGAGCTACTATGTATTTTTGTTACTAGTCGCAAATGCGTGAATTGTTAAAAATGTTGTACGATGAATTTTCTGTAATACAAATATTGTTGCCTTGTTATTTTTGTATTTAAAAAAATGGTAAAAACTTTATATGTAATTTATTATATAAGCTAAAAATGTGAGAACTTTTTATAAGTACATACAATGATTTGTAATTTGTTATAAAATATTTTCTAAAACAAAAAAAAATTTTGAGATAATCACAAAATAAATAATGTTTACAAACATATGAAAAGCAAATTTCTTACTTCAGCAACGATCGACTGCTGACCCACGAAATTGTGATTGAAGGAATCTTTGAATCGAAAGATTCAACCTTGCTGACATAACGTTCAGCAATGAGTAGAGACAGGCTACTCGATTTCGACGAGGAGTGTCACTAAGCCATTGAAAGTACGACAAAGAACATTACAGTCGGAATTAACGTGAGCTGTTAGAGAGCAATATCGAGAAACAGTTGCAAGAAAAAAACCAAGAGCGGAGTGTGCTCGATGGTCAAGTCTCTGACCCATAGACTAATAAATAGTACAAGACAGCAGAGTTCGTATAAAATTATTATTATGAATAAGAGTTATTTTTATTTTGATTAAGAGTTTAAAATCTACCTATTCGGCCACTACTCACTGATTGTAGCTTAATTTTTTATTTCTCGAAATCAAGCTCTTCAGTTCAATCGATAAAGTGGAAAAATAGCTATTTAGAAGAGTCCTTTTTACAAAGCAAAACAAGAGTTCGATTGGGCAAAGTTTTAAGGGATCTTAAAAAAATGTGTTACTTAGCTCCCTTTGCGTAGTTCTGAATACTGTCAAGCTGAGTGTCGCATAAAGCCACAGTTGCTATTGCAATTATTAATTTCAAGTTAATTCCTTTATAAAAATAATAAACAATAATTACACCTTTTATGGATTTCTGTTCTGTGAGTCCTTTATTGTTGTTGTTGTTTTATACGTTTTTCCTTGATATACACAATACACGCTCTCATTTCATTCAATTCATTGCATCATATTTGATGTTAAACTTATATAATACAGGCTCATATATTGTCTATTTATTTGTTTTTTTGTTATTAATAATTTGGTTTTCTTTTTCTTCTAAATATTTTGAATCAATTTAAAAATGTTTTATTTTTATTTTTATATTATTTTATTTTATATGCAAATTCATATGTCTGTTGTATATATTTAAACTGCATTATCGTTTGATATATATAAATTTTATGCTGCATATATGCATGTGTTATGTATGTATATAGAAATATAATTTATTTCACTTTACATAATGCATTTTTGTTTTTAAAATTGTTGTTAATTTAATTATTTATTATTTTGATTCTGTTTTTTGTTGTTGTTGTTATGCTAAGCAGCGCGTTAAAATATATATGTATGTGTATATATTTGCTTTGTTAAATTTTATATTTATTATAAATTTGTTTTTGTATAATATTATTATATTAAATTTTTTGCTTTATTTGTTTATTGCATTTATGCTTTAACAATTATTATCCTTATGTTTGTTGCTTTAATAAGCTCAGATATATGTTTATGTATATATATATATATATATATGTATGTATATATATGTAGCATATAGTTTGTATATGTAAATTATATTGTATATAGATATATATGTATGTATATGAAATTATTTAATCAGTTTTTTATTTTTTGTTTTGTTTTCTATTTTGTTTATATATTTGCTTTTGTATACTTTCATTCATTTATTTAGTTAGTTAGTTCACTTTAACTTAAGCAGTTAGTTTAACTGTTATTTGTTTAATTATTTTTAAACAAATTACATATAAATAACTTGCTTAAGTTGACATAGACTAACTAAGTTTCTTGTTTTTTTTTTTTAATTATTTAGTTAATATACCTAGCTACTTGCTTATATTTTTTTATATATTAATAAAAACCAAATAAAAATATATATTTATTTATTATTTTTTTTTTATGTAAACTTAAAAAAAAAATTATTACAAACTGTTTTCATGACTGAACATAATTATTGAATTCTTGTGTGCGCTATAACTTTGTGTTTATCTTTTTAATTAAAAAATTAGCAACTTTTTGCACTGTAACAAAAATATTTGCGCAATTTTAAACGTTATTTGATTTATTAAAGGCTAGCTAACTATTTTCATTTTACATTATTATTGTTTAATTATCTTTAAAAAAAATTACAAATGTCTAAAAAACAATAAAGAATGCTTTAACAGTTTGTCTCAACAATAAATGATTTTCTTGGTAATACTTATTTCTTAATATTCATGTTTCATTAATTTTATATTTGTTTTTATTAATATTTAATAAGTTTATTACTTATCGGAAGCTATTTAAAATGGCACTGCAGTATTTTTCATATTTATAAGGTGGGAAAATCAATTAGAATATATCTTGCATATTCATTTATCTTTTTTTGTTTTTTATTTTTTTAACAATATTTTTAATATTTTCATTTGTTAGTATATATATTTTATTTATTTTTTGTTAATGCTAGTTAATACAATACTAAAATAGTTGATTTTTGTTGTTGTTAAAGTTTTCATGTATCTTACTAAATCTAGGCTTTTCTTTTATTGCATTAAAAGCTTAATATTTTTAATTTATTATTTTATTTTTATTTTTTTCTTGTATATAATTTCTAGTCTTTTTAAAAACCATTAATATTATTGCAATTATTTCCATGATTTTGTTTATGTTAATGTTTATATATATATATATATATATATTGTATAATTCCTTTTGTTTTCTTTGCATTTTTCAGTAAATGATCCCCAAATGTGTCGCTGCAGACATTATATATAATATATATAATTTTTATTTAATTTTTTTTTTTATTTATTAAAAGTTGTTTGTGTTCATTCTTAAAAAAGTTGTTAAAAATTGTTAGTAGATAGTAAGTATCGTATATATATGTATGTATGTATGCATGTATTTGTTTTATATGTATGTTTTTTTAAGTATATAGAAAATAGTTTATAGTTCGTAGTTTTGGTTTGCACCCATTTTTTTTCTAGAGTAGCAGTTTGACTCAAATTAAAGTTTTAAAAGTTCTCGAAAAGCATTTAATTCGCCCTTAGTGACGGCTATTTAAGTGCTAATAGTTGAAATATTAAGTTTTAATATGCATAATTTTTTTGGTTTTGTTGTTGTTGAGGATTTGGTTTTATAAATTGTTAAATTTTTGTTTGTTTTTTAGTTTTTAAAATATATGTATATGTTTAAATTTTTTTCTTTTCTTTTGGTTTAAAATTTATTTATTTTTTATTTCTATTTTTATTTATTTTGTTTTTATTTTTAAATGTTACACAATACATATTATCATTTTTGAGTGGGAAGCGTTCGATTTTGGTTCCTTTATTTTTCAATTATTATTTTATTTTAATAATCTTCGAATTTTTTTGTTTCGTATATTAGTTATATTAATTTATGCAATTTCTTGGTCAGGTTGATTAATTAGTTAAGTTTCTTTTAAAATCAAATTTAATGCATAATTAATTGTTTTTGTTTGTTTGATTTTATGTATATCAATTTTTTTTTTTTTTTTAACTGAAAATCATTTAAAAAGTAGTAGTTTGTTTTAATTAAAAATTCAGTTTATCATTTAATCTCAATTACATACACACCTAAAAGCATTAAAAATATAAAAGACAGAGTTTTTTTTAAAATATATCAAATATTAATTGCCAATTACACAGGGGGCAGCAATTGTTCTGCAGTTTAGTAGCTTTACATATTAGTAGAAACTCAACATACTTATATATAAATAATAAGCATATTGAACTAATTCTTTTTCCTTGATTCAATGTTTCCCTGATTCACTGTAGGGTAGGACAACTGTTTAAATCAAAACCATGAAACATTTTTAAATTCTGTGGAACCGAAGCTTTAATACCATTCATACGATATTTTTAATCATATCATGGTCAAACTAAAAAGTAAAGCGACCATTGGTCGATGGGTTCATTTGGGTACTACCCGAAAAAGTGAGAAAATATGCCATCGATACATTATCGTAAATATCGCCCTAAATAAAGAGCATTTCCATACAAAATCATATAACTGATCGAAGTGTTTGTATGGAGCCTACCCCAAAAATTGGGACCTATGCCCATTGGCATATTTTTTGTGGATCACACATCCAAGACAACAACCATAAAGACTTTTAACCAAAAAAAAAACTTTTCCTTACAAAATCTTAGAATTAATTGATGAGTTTGTGTGTTTGCCATCTCTTAAAAGTAAATGTTGAGAAGAAAAATAAGCCGCTGTACCATAATTCAGCCAGATATCTTAAAAATGTATACAATTTGGTGATTTGTACATTAAATTTAATAAAATATACCACAACCATATAGGAATAAATCTTCTATGTACACATAGGTTGAACAGTGTACAGGGTATTTCGAAATCGAGCACAATCGACTGAAACGTTTCTTATTTTTTCTTAAATTGAAAATTTTAATTTGTTTTTTACTTTATTTTGACTCTTTGAGAACATAGCAAACTTAATTTTTCCAAAATCAGTCACGAAATGAAACGTTATTGCATATCGAAAAAATGTCCATGATTCACTGTTTATAATAATATTTCACTTGTTATATTTTTAATTTTCGATGGTTTTGATCTATAGATCAAAGTTAAACTTCGTCATTTTCGAACTATTTACAGGGTTTATTGTACCGCATAGTATAAAATAATATTAATAAAAATATTATTGATTTCGAATTTGTCTAATTTTAAATTTAAAAAAAATCAAAAGTTTTTTTATAAATAGAATTTAAACTATTATAAATATAATAAATTTCAACTAAAGCTATAATTGGAATATATCAGGCTAATTAAATTAAAGATTTACCGAAAAAAAGGATTTTAGCCATGTTTTTCATTAAACCTACTGTAATTATGTTTTTTGTCCTGGTGTAACGTTCTAACGCTCTACCTTGAAGCACGAACGCGACCATAAATATCTCGGCGTCATACTTGATAGGAGGCTTACTTTCGCAAGACACTTCACAATGGTGTAGTGAACGGTCTTATCTAAAGCTGGCCGCTGGGCCCAAGAAATAAGCTCTCTCTATTCAACAAAGTCGCAATTTACAAATCAATTCTAAGCTCTTCAGGTATACGGAATTGCCGCTAACTCCAAACTGCACAAAATACGAGTGGCCCAAAGCAAAATACTAAAATTAAGGTGCAATGCTCTATGGTGCATGCACACCCAGCGCACGTAAGAGTTGATACCAACGGTGTCGCCCACAGAAACTTCCCAGAAATGTTTATATCTATTTTTTTTATCAGAGGCTTACTCTGATCTGTATTTCTTCAAACATAAAGCTAGTTTAAGTTGCCATAAGCAATGGATTAAAATTTCCACTAATTTTCGTGTGTGACAAAATGGAATATTTAAAAAACAAAATTGTCTTTCTTGTAATCGGTTGCGTGTGTATGGCGAGGTTTATTGATTTTTGTAATTTCTTTTGAGTTATTGCGAAAAAATTGCAAATATTGGGAAAACATTTTTAGAATAATTAATTGATGTGTTTAAAAACCAGCCATTATGTATGTTAATCTGGCGGTTTTCATGGTGGGGTGAGGCTTTTTCAAGGTTTGCAGATTTTTTCCGGTTTTGTCAGCATGTAATTAACCCACATTTTTTTTTTTTTTTGAGAAATGGGAGATGGCGAATAACTTGTTGAAAATTCTATAGCTATGTATAGATTATTTTGCCACAAATATATCCTTTAAATCCTTTAAATATATTCTTTAAATAAATTCCCAAAAATTCTTTTTTTTAAGCCCCTTAATCTGACACGCCGGAGTATTTTTAATGATCCATACTATTTGGTCATCGATCCTATATTAAGTTTTTATGTATGGTGGAGGTACTTAACAGGCTACAAGGTGTCTCTTTCATGTTAATCGACCGAGCTTGAGTAAATCACGAAATACCCACTTGGGTACCCCTACTTCTTTGAAAAATATGTATATAAAGGGTATTAAGAAGATAACTTTAAAAATATTTCTTTATGCAACATTCTTAAATTTTTCGTGATTGCACTATTTCGGTTCTCATTTTCAGAAAGCTTGTTTGTAATGGTCCGGGTTTCAATTTGAAAAAATTTTGTTTACTTTACATTGAGCTTGCCAAATTCTTGTTGCTCAATATCAACTGAGTGACAAAAAACTTATAAAAGTAAAAACCGGAAAATAATTTAATTTTAGACGAAATAATTTATGTATTTTCTAAACCGCAGAACATTATTAATTAATGTGTGTACCCTGTGTTCATATATCATATATCATTTTAGCATCATTTCATTCAGCGTTTTGAGTTTAATTTTTTTCTTCTAAAAATTCGCTTTAAAATTTTAATTCGATTTAATCTAAAATGTTGAGAGTATTTTATAATATTTGCTTGCTAAAATATGCATATTTGCGTTTAATAATGCTTTTTTGTTGTTCTCGTTCTTGTTGCAATTGTTAGTATGTAGTATTATTCATTTTTAGTTTTTGTTCTTTTTTTTTTATCGAAAAAATTCAATAAAAACATCTTCCAATAGTTAAAATGTAAAAATTTCATTAAAAAAGGTACTGCTCAATTCTTTAAATTTTTACTAAATATGCTAAAATTGTAATTTGCCACTTATACATGTATTGTTTATTTAGTTTTTTTTTTTTTTTTTACTTTAAATTAATATCATTAAAACTCAAAATTGTTCTATGCACTTCACATAGAAAAATTAACATATAAACGCGTTTCTCATTTACGCAGTTTTCTACATTTTTCATAAATACTTTCATAGTTGAGCCTTATTTTCTTTATTTTTTTTTTTTTTTTTTTGCTTGAAGACAATTTGTTTATTTTTTGTTTTCTTTCAATTTAATAATGTTTAGTCTTATATAGTAATATAATTCAGCTAAAGCACCATTTCATAAATATTTAATTCAAATATACTCTGTTCTATATACTCTATACACTTCATTTATATATTTGTATATATTGTATATGTACTTGTTTTATGCATTGTAAATTATTGTTTATATATATTTTATTTTTCTATTTTTTATTTATTAATTTTTTTTAATGTTTTACACAAGCATTTTTTTGATTCTCTTAAGTTTTGATTGAAGCGAGTTTCATGTAATTCATATTCATTTAATTCAATATTCATTTATTTTATTTCAACGCGTAAGGATTTATTTATTAATTTTTTTTTTTTTTTGCATTTACAAAAGGCTTCCTATTTGCAATTTTGCGTTCTAAATATATCTGTGTATGTGTATATAAATATTATATTTGTCAAGCTTAAACAATTTTTAAGCTAAAAATTGGTTACAAGCAAACTTGGGTTTAAACAAAATATAGAAACCGTTCTACCATGAGGCCTGTCGTTGTGAACTCATATATTGGAGTAGCTTGCCAGACACAATGCGTTTTGTAATTATAGTTTTAATGGAAAAGTATGGGAGATTATTTTATATTTCTTAAAATAAATTGTAAAAAAAATCAATTCTAGAATGCATATCTAACAGCAAGATTGATTTCATACTATTATTAGAACTTTGGTACTCTCTCATACTATTGTTTTATACACCTCACACATAATTTAAACTAGCACTAAGTACCTCAGAGTTATAGAAATTTGACCGTCTAAACAGCAATTTACCAGTTAATTTTTTAAAATGTTGCCCGGAAAATATAAACTTTTCATTACACATTTTACCCATTGGGAAACCAATACATTTAGTTTGTCTAAATCTAAGTAAAAGACAGAAATAGCCGAGGCGGACTCCACAAGATTTATATATATTCGTGATCACCCGTCTGTCTGTCTGTCTATCCAACTGGGAGACTATAAGGCTTAAAGTATTAGAGTTTAGATATTTAGACTTTTCTATTCTTTCTTTAGATAACTTCTATTCAATGTACTAACCCCCTTATTTAAATGGGATTGACATTTACCATACAAACCTAACTCTCCTTCTGAGTTTTTGTATAAAAATTATTTTACAATTGTTAGTTTAGTTAGAACACCAAAATTGGTCTATCTAAGGTTAATGGTTGTATAATATTTCATACAGCTGTAGATCGGAATACTTGACACAATACAAAAAAAATCTGCCACTCCTAAATAGATTTTTGCTTGGAAACATTTTTTCTGTTGTTAATAAAGGAAGAAACGCAACATTTTTTTCAATTTTCCAGTGAATCATAATAAAACATCCCATTTCGATTCAAATCGGGTCAATAAAATGGTAAGCAACTGTATAAAAAATTGAGTCGGTATGCACATGTCCGTCTGTCTGAGTGTCCATATGAACATTGATAACTTGTAGACTATACAAGATAAAGTCTTCAAATTTGAATATTTAGTCTCCTATTCTTATTTAAATTTTTGTACTTTTATTAATTAAAATGTCCCTCGCTCTTTTAGCTAAGAACGCCAAATTTGGTGGATCTTACAGCAAATCAAAATACAATATTTTAAAAAAGCTTCACATCGAACCTCTTGAAATTGTAGCCTTCATTCAAATCTCACCCTTTTCTTTTTGTTTTGTATAAAGGACACATGTTATAATTTAGTTTATCTTCAAACGACAATCCCAATACACTTATCCCAATAAAATATCCCACACGTTTCCAAATAAGAATATATCCCCCAAAGAGCAACGCAGACATGTGTTTCGATTTACGCTTCTTGCTTAAGTAAGAATTTACCTTGACACAGACAATTGGACTGAAGAGATTCGTAGTGGAAATCGGAACACGTGCATTCGTTGCTCTTCATATTCAATGTTTAAAAGCCTCGTTCAGACAGTGGAATATATCTGACACCTATCATATATGACACTGAAAATATGTACAAATTTAAACTAGAAATGACAGCAAACAGATGACAGATCTGTGTGAACTTGCCATATCGTAAATTTATTGAACGGAAAAAAATTAGCTTCGGTGGAACTGAAGCTTAAATAACCAACACGAAAAATGCCATCGGATCATAAGTGAAATAACATACACGTTAGAAACCCAGAAATATTACAGAAAGGCTTATAAAGGGTATGGCACCCAGGCCTTATATATAAAATAATAAAAAATAGTTCCTAGCACCATACTTTCTATTGATCAAGTCGTACCTAAGCAATAGGTTATATGTCCAACAGCAACAATGGGCATCGTCGCTGCAAGGAAGTGTTTTGGGTCCTTTGCTCTACACTCTGTATACAGCCGATAGGCACTCCCCAAGTGAGTTCTGTGTGGCAACATATGCCGAAGATACACTATTTGTTGGAACTAGTAGTACACGAGCATAAGTTTCTCAACATTTGTAGAATGTGTCAACTTTTAGGGCTGCCGTTCTGCAGTGTCCCTAAAAGTAGCATTTATTTACAGTTTTCCAGTGCATCCCTAAGTGCATGCTACACAAATGCAGTCTTGTCGCTTTCTGCTCATGTCTGAGCTCCTGTTACTTTGGGCAGATCTTTAGTTCAACAAAATTATTTTTTCTGAATCAAAATTTGGCTAGATTTTTAATAAATTTTGATCAAAAACACCGGGCGAGTAGAAAGTGTATTTACAAAAGCAGCGTACCTTTGAACGTCTATATCTCGGAAACTATAAATTTGAATCTGTGAGAGTAATTTGAGTAACGTATATTAATTGAATGCCCCAACCCTTATATAAGGGGTAGTTTTGCCTTTTTCATGTTTAATCTTACATTTTACACTACACAAATAGTTGAAGTATGAAAATTGGCTTAAAATGCAGAGATCCCTTTCTCTATATAATGTTTATACATCAGCAAAAAAAAAGGCAAGTCTATTTTTTGGCTGGCGGTACGTATGAATATCGCGATCTTGGAAACTACAAGTAAAAAAGAGCCTTTAAATTTGAATATTTAGATGCTTCTATTCATGCTTCAGATCACTTGTACGCTACGATCTTTGTTTTTCTATGTTGTTAATTGTGCTAGAAACACCAAATTTAAAATAATCTATTTAGAGCGCATACACTAAAAGGAGTAGCTTCCATTTAAATCTGTCCCATTCATTATTATCATTGAAAAAAGACTTAACCAATACACATTTGCCCTACTTAAATTAAATTTGAAAAAAAAGATATATGACAAACTGAAAGGTGTCATACAGCCCACTGTTTTAGCATACCATTATGCACTGTCTATTGTTTTTATAATTACAAAACGCATCGTGTATTCAGTGTGAGTTGATGCATCTAAACGCTTATAATAATTTGCATTAGCTGCTCCATATTTAGCTCGATTACTACAGTTTCATTGCTTTCACTTAAACAGACAATATCAATGCTACAATAAAATCCCTGTACGCTATTTTGTATTCTTTTTTTTTATATTAAAACTTGTTTGTTTTTTTTTTGTTTTTGCGATGCAACAATTTCGCAAAATATTTGCCTACAAAAATAAACTCTAAGACTAATAAAAAATAACAAATATCTAGTTATAGATTATGGCATAAAGATAAAAGGTTAAAAGGTAAGCAAGACAGAGAGTTAGTTAGTTAGGAGTCAAAGTATGTGAGTAATTTCCTTTTAAAATATGTTTGTGTGTGTATGTATTTGCTGTGATTTGTTGTTGTGATTTTGATTTCTTCTTCTAAAGTTGTAATTAGTTTTATTTGATTGTATTCATCTTTAAATTCGTTAAATTTAAATTGATATAGACTAATGATCTAATAAATAATAAAATGAATAAGAAAAATTAAAAGTATATGTACAAAGAAAATTGATTTTTATTAATGTATGTACGGTTATATATATAGTATATAATGTGTATATGCCAATTTATCAAATGAATACAAATTCAATTTGTTTTTATACAATGCAACAAATTAAAGCTTTCTATTCCAAAATGCAGACCATTAAAAAAAAAATAACAAATAATTTTGCACCATAAAAATATGATTTACAAAAAAATAATACTTAATTAACTACAATAATTCTTAGTACAAAAGCAAAAACTTAAGCGAATTTCCATACATTTTTTTTTTTTTTTTTTTGCTAAAAAATAAACAATTTTTAAAACTAAACTTAAAAATTGCAATTTTCATTTACAACAAAGAAATAAGCTTTCCAATTGCTATTTAATAAGAAACAATAAAATTTCAAATTAATAGCAGCGCATACAACAAAAATAATAATAATAATAATAGTACAATAACAAAAATTAAAGCAACGCTACTAATAAAAAAATAATAATAAACATAAATAAATAACAAAAAAAAAAAAGGAAAAAATAATAACAAAAACAAAAATTGCCCTTCTTGGCAGCTCCATAATAGCAAAAAATTGTTGCTTAAAATTAATGATTTTTTTTCGAAATAATTTCAAAGTTAATTTATACCTAAATGCTATATGCTTTATCAACAATGTTAATCCTCATCTTCGCTTCATCGTACTCTGCTGAGTGACAGAGCATTTGAATGCCAGCTTCAAATGCTGATATGTGAGAATGATTGATTATCGAGAAAAAATGGTGAGAAGAAATTGCTTAAAAATATATACATATACATCTATTGCATACTCTCGTCTCGTTGAAGTTGTAGTATGTTTTCTTTTAAGTATGTATATAAAAAATTTTGATACATTATTCATTAATTTTGATAGAGCGACATTTACACATAATCGTTAGGCCTAACGGTTTAACTGTATAAAATATATATATATCTCATGTAATACAAACTCATCATCGCATCGTTCAGTTTAGTTTTAAGGCGAGTAGTTTGTTAATATCGAGGAAATTTGCTTTCATAGCCGATTTTGCCGAAAAGAAATGATTATATCAATTTCGCGTATTCCTTAATGAGTGCGGGGAAAAAGTTAAAGAATCTTTCTTGCTTAAAATGATTTAAAGTTAGAGATTCTTTTTAGACAGCATCCGTGTAAGAATCTTCTAAATAAGTTGCAACAACAAGAAAAGCGCGTTGCAGTTAAAGAACAACGGCTCAGATTGACTGTTGCTGTTGTTGGTGTTGCTGATAATTGTAAAGCGATTGTGCGACTGCAGTAGCTGCTGAGTTGGTCAACAGATTCATGTTTGATTGCTGTTGCTGCTGCTGTTGTTGCTGTTGATGTTGGCTAGCTTTTTGCTGCTGTTGCTGCTGCTGTTCGACATTCATGCTATTGCTTGACGATGACAGCGACACCATTGACGATGATGGTCCAATACCAACCAAAGTTTGCGATTTCGAATTACGTGTTAAAGGTTTGTGATTCTTGACGCTGTCGCACGAGTGCTGCCATTGCCAGCAGCTTCGGCAAAAGTATCTGCATGTGAAAGTTTGTATTAATTGTTTCGTGCACATTCGAAAACATTTACTAACTCACCTGAAACAAGATAGCTCACGGCAATAGTACGGTCCATGCTGCACGCCGCAAATTGAACACAAAGCATCTTCCAAATATGGATCGACTTGCACCTTCTTTGTGAATTTCGTAGTACGTATCTCAATAAAAGCAGCTGACACAGCCTTCATGTACGAACGGAAATTACTGAAAGTCACGCGACCCGAACCAATCGGATATTTGTATTTATCCGTATCAATGCCAGCATATAAGACGCCGTCGAAAAGATCATCCATTATTTTTGACAAACCCTCTGCAGTCAATTTGCCATGCAGTGCACCAACAAAAACGGTCTTTGTCGGATCAAGCTTTTGTGAGCTCGATTTGACATAGTTGGAATCTGCAATGATCCAGGGTATGACCTCGACCTGCAAAGTACGATATATTATTATATATTTTGAATACAGTTATTAATTAAGTAAACCATAACTGTATTTCATTTCAATAAGCCAATCCCAGCTTAGTTTTCTAAAGTTTCATATTTTTCATACAAATGTAGATAAAGACTTGGTTTTTGTTTCACCTTTTTTTTTAGCGAATTATCGAGGAGTTATTTATACTAACTTTCAGATTTCCCTGCCGATACACGATTTCGATGCGGCAAATAGATTTACTGACTAAAAACGTTCACAACCATCTGGAGTCTTAGCTAAGCGTCTCTCTTCGAGAGATAACCTTAACATCCAAAAGGTGTCTGCAACTTAATAAAGTACTTAAATACATATATATATATTCCGGCTCAGCACTTGAAGACGTATCGATTTAGCCATGTCAGACTGTCTGTCTGTATGTGAAGGCGGAATCTAGTTCCACAGCTTTCATGTATATTAATAAAAATTGTTATGTAAACTTTCTATGGTCGACATTCCTTCAGTAGGCCCAAGCCAATATACAACGACCACTTTAAAGAGTAGCGGTCTTACAAACCCCAAGCCTAATTCTAGTTGTTGGTACTTAATAACATTCGCAAATGCGGAAAGCTCAGTTATTCTGCTTCAATTTGAAGACAAATTCTGACGAATAGCTTCGAATGCTTTTGGACACCTATGGGGAGAGCAAATAGTTTACATACATACTAATGGATGTTTATGCCCACTTTTGGACGTAACCCCCAACTATTTTTAAGAATTTATATGAAATAAATTTTTGTTACAAGGAAAATTAACTTGAAACTTGATATTGTAGCTTTTTATGAACGGACACTACACACAAAAATAATGTTCGTACACTTTTAGGCATAACTCCCAAACAAACATTCTTAATAACAAGTATGTTAACAGTTTGAAACATTGTGCAAAGGGTCTTAAGTATACGGTTCTAGCACAAGTAAAGCTAATTCTTCAAACCACTTCTTTTCAAATGAAATTACGTTTAAATTTAAATTCACTGCAATCATTCGTTTGGAAGTTTGTGTAGCTTTAAAAAATACATAAGAATACGGCCAATTCAATTGAGCATTAGCTTAGTTTATAGTTACGTACATCTTTAGACTTAATGCGACGTGAAGATATCTTGAAGAAGTAGTTACTGCCGCTATGTGAATCATCAACTTGCAAAACGCAGGCAGACAACAACGCTTTTACCTGCTTATCCGATTCAAATATAATATAGACATAGCCCTTGGGCTGTGCAGCCTGTTGTTCCTTACCGGGCCATTCAACTCTAAAATAGAACGATTAGTATGCCATGTATGTATAAAAAATGTGTCAACATTACTTGATCGAACCAAATGGTTTGAAGATCTGTATTAACGACTGCTCGCTTATGTCCCACGGTATGCCACCGAGAAACACTTTCGGTGAGTAGTTGAGCATACGATGTGAACGTGGCGGCAACTGACCACTCCAGGTGCAAGTTGCATCACATAGTGCAGCAGAGCTGCGATGAAACTTTGCAACGCGATCGAGATGCACATCGTTTATATTATTGCCCATACCGCCAACGCCACCACTTCCGATAAGGCCATTCACATTGTTCATATTTGCCGTATTCATGCCAACGCCGACACCATTGCCCACAGTGGGCATCTGTGCCGTGTAACTCTGCAGCAGCTGATTGAGCAACGGCATTTGTTGCGATTGTGCTTGCAATAGCTTCAACGTATTGATGCGCTGTAAGTTCTGCAACTTAGCTAGTTCCATATCAACGCTGGTGAAATTCTCCAGACCGGTGCCGTTGCTACAATCGTTATTAATGCTGCCATCATAGTTGTTGGCGAACGATGTTGGATTATGATCAAAGTTGAGATTAAGCGGCGAAAATTGCTGTGATTGCTGTGCTTGTTGCTGCTGCTGTTGTTGCATACTGCTCACCAGTTTGCCATTACTTACAGATAACAGATTCTATAAATAAAATTAAAGATGCATTGTGCTAAGAGTGCAGATTATTTAAATTTTAGGAATATACTTACAATCATATC
Organism: Leucophenga maculata; assembly: GCA_035044805.1. Lineage (NCBI taxonomy): Eukaryota > Metazoa > Arthropoda > Insecta > Diptera > Drosophilidae > Leucophenga > Leucophenga maculata. The sequence goes on from JAWNNP010003385.1 coordinate 1,272,620, forward strand.
AATCAGATTTGCATCAGCATGTGATTGATTGCTATTCTGACTCTCTGGTGAGTTGGAGCGACTCGTAGAATTCATGCCACCGCCAACCATGCCACCACTGCCATTTAGTCCATTTGTATAGTTATGTTGCTGATAAGCCAACGGAATCGAGTCCAATGAGAGCCCATTGGCGCTGGATGAATTGCTGCTGTCGCTGTAAATGCATTTGTATAAATCAAATAAGCTAAAGGTTCAGCTGCGATTGGTTAATAGCATAGAACCATTTTACCTGACTAAAGGTGAACTGTGAAAGGATCGATTGTAAATAGATGTAGGCGTACTTGGCGATAAAGGTGCAGAGCAATCGAAGCTGATGTTTCTTTGGAAAGCCTTAAGTGGTGTAGATTGTGCAACAGAGTCAAACTAAAGTTTTGCATTATTTTTTATTTATAAAAAAAAATTTTAATAAAAAAAAAAAAAAAAATTAAAAATAATATTTGCAATTATTGTGGTAAAATTAGATAGATTTAAGTTAGAGAGACAGAGAGAGAGAGAGAGAGAGAGACAAAAGTAGGATACAAGCACAGTCGAGTTATTATTAGAAATCAGTGCATATAAGTGCAAACAAATTAAAATTAAAAATGCATTCCGTTCAACTTTTACGCACTTGAGAACTTACCTGAAAGAAATCGAAATTCGACTTGGTCGAGAGTGTGCCCGGCGAGACCGAAGACTGGGTTGAGCTAGGAGTGAGTGGTGCGTACATTGCATTGGTGGCATTCGATGCATTTAGTGCATCGACGCCACTGCCGTTGTTTCCGCCAGTCATCAGCAGTTGGTTGCCGACAGAGCCGGCGCCGCTGCCATTGACGGCACCGCCGCCGCCACTGCCGACAACACCGCCGCTGGGCGTCATGATGTTGCCGCTTCCGCTGCCAATATGGCCGCCACTACCATTGACGATGTTATTAGTCTTGATGCCCAAACCGAGCCAGTCGGTTATATTGATTGGATCTATAACGAGCAAGAATAGAGAGCGACATGAGTTGAGTTCAAGCAAAACAAATTAAAACGCATGCCAAGCGAACTGCATGGGCGTTATGGCGCATATACAAATATATACAGAAGTCTTTTTCTTCAGTTGGCCGTCGCATTCAAATTGTCGCAATAAATAAGTAAATATTTACTTCTCTACATTGGAGCATCTTCGCAACAGCTTCCTACTTGGACAGCATGCGCCGCCTCGATGATATATGCCATCGATAAATCAAATATATTACGCAAACATAACTTTTTAAGTATTTCGCAAATACTATTCAAATATAATAAATTAGCAAAACTAGACTCAACCCGACGCTCGTAGGCAGTTCATGTAGGATGCTGCTGCTGTTAGGACGCTCGACTGCTCCATGACTTACTACTGCATTCTGTATTGTCGTAGGCCATGTACAAGCAGTGCTCCGCAAACGATGTCTCGCAGTTCGACTCAATATTTGGCATTGACCATGTTTGCTCGGGTTCCATGTGTTGCTGAGTGCTTTCGGCACTCGTCATATTGCTATATCGGTAGTTACAACAAACGCGTAACTACTTTTACTGGAAATTTTCTTGCTTCCAATTGGAATTTTGTTTAAATTATGGGTATAGATAAATGGAAGCAATTATTATTGTTTTTGATGTTAAACGCGATAAAAAACGCGATGTAAGAAATTTTGCTTAATAAAAACGGAGAAATTTTAACTTTAGTAAACTTTCGTGCTGAATTTTGTTCAAACTCAAATGTTCTTGACATTTAAAGCAAATTTTTGAACAAGAAATTCGACGAAACAGTGTATAATTAAAGAGAAGAGGAAGTAAAATGACTGACATTTCCTGAATGGATGTGTATATGAATTGAAATATACATACAGGGATGATCTGTGGAAAGGTATTCGTTTCGAATATGATCGAAATTCATTTACAAAATTTAGATTTATAAATAAATCTTGACATTTTAGTGTGAATGCTCCTTTATTTTATTTATAAATGCGAAAATGCCATTTGGCGCTGTTTATAAACGGAGTTTGGGTAGAGAAAATTGGGTACACATATCGATAGGGGTAGCTTTTGACCAAGTTGTCATTCAATCCAGTCGAGTTCAGGTTGACATTTTCATTGGTTATGTTTGATCAGTTTCTTCTTGAAGCATGGATTATAGCTAATACAACTCACAGCTTCTTAATAGCACACATCGACGATGCTGATTGGATGAATTTCGCGTCTCTCTCGGAACAGCTGGCTACAGGCTTAGGCTGATATAATAAGTATGCGGACCAACTTCACCAGAACCGCCGCACGGTGCATTCTGGCTGCATCACTTGCCGATGTTACACCACTTCCAACTAAGTGTGAATCCAAAAATGCACTTCAGAAAATATAAAAATTCGTTGCAAGGGCAAATGGCTCCAGTACTTGTAGGAATCTAAAAAGCTCCGGCAGTCCATTACTGTACAATAAAAGACGACAAGACAAATCGTCAATAGTTATCTCTCGGTGCCAGACTACCACAAGTTTATTTAAAAAAAAAAATTATTCGCAACCGACATAGCTTATTCACATTGATTTTTATGTAAAAATATTTATTGAAAATATATAGTATGCCTTGACTTGTCTCATAAATATTTTTACCATATTTTCTGGGCAAACTATGTAATATATGTAGTTTCTAAAGGGAAAAATGTTGAGGTAATTTAAACATTATTATGCAAAAATATGGCTATAAAATAATCGACCAGCTCGACTATACTCCTTTTCAATTAGTGCAATAGCTAAAAACATTTAATGGGCTTTCTCTTTCCAATAATACCTTTATTGCTTACTACACCATTCATCCGATCACCATGAACCTTTGGGAAATTGTTAAGTACACTCACAATTCTGATATTTCCTACATAGAGGAATCCTTAGACGGGGTAGTTCCCAGACACACAATTCCCTAGATGGAGGAATCGCAAGTCGGACGATTTCCCGGACGGAGTAATCGCCAGACAATGGACTCCCAGACGGCGGAATCCCCAGTCGGAGAAACCAGACGGCGGACTTGATAGCCCTGTGACGTAATGGTCTTGACCCTGTGGGTTTTAATGGATTCGACCCTGTGGGGTTCAATGGATTTGACACCTTGGAAGGTAAATGGACTTAATCTCTTAGGCGATCAATGGACTTGAACCCTTGGAGGATCAAATGAATTAACCTCTTGGGGCGTCAATGAGGTCAATACCCCTCGGGGAGTCATAAGACTTGACCCCTTCGAGAGTCAATGCAGTTGACTCGTTGAGGCGTCAATGGACTTGGCTCGTTGATGCGTCAATGGACTTTATCCTTGGGGAGTCAATGTTTTCGACCTCTTGGAGAGTCAATGGACTTGATCCCACGGAGAGTCAATGCTCTTGAAGCAATGGAGAATTTTACATTCAGTTTTGTAGCAAACTTCGTCTACCTAGGATACGAAACGACCAGCACTAATAACATCAACTTGGATATCAAGAGAAACGTTTGCTAATATATGTTTCTTTGGGCTCAGCAACCATTAGAAGTAGAGACCTTTCGAGTTAATAAAATTAAAATCAATAAGATGCTGATAATCCCAGTCTTACTGAATGCCGCAGAAGCTTGGACCGTGAAGCATGAACCAGAAGCATTGCAAGTCTTTGAGAGAAAGATTCTTCTCCAGATTTTTGTACCTATTTGAGTCGGAAAGCAGTTTTGAATGGATGAAAGAGCTTTACCACGAATGGATTACATGGGGGTTCCAACCGTATTTGATGGAAATAGACAAAATAGAGAACGAATGGGCGCGCATTTTAACTACCTGGTAGGTATAGAACTCTGCGTACTTGGAATTTACAACAACTAGCGTCAGCGTCATAGGCACTGGTGCGCCTTCTTTAGAGAGACCATGACCGAGCAACGCTTGAAAGGCCATTTAAATAAGCATTCAAAGAGTGATCGGTTAAGGCGGGAACCTGTGTCCTGCTTTACTCTGCATTGCTTTCGATTACGAATTGCATATTTATTTATTTTAAATTGAACAAATTCCAATATACACAAACATTTCAGTCAATTTACCAGAGACCAGTGTAGACAATGAGTTTCTTAATTAAAATTGGGGAAATTGCATACTTTTCTGTGACATGGCACGATTTTATCAATTTTAGTTAAAAAATTTTATTATAACTCATTTTTGACTTACCATTTATGAATGATATGAGACCATCGCTTGCATCGCTGTGTCGATTTAATAGATCTTGACGCTGTTCCAATATCGAATTGATGGAATGCTTCTGCAGTATATCTGTACCGGCACCGGTTAAAGAACGCATGCTGTTTGCGGTGCAGTCATTCGAATCGTACTACAAATAAAGATACAAGAAAAAAGATAGAAATTTAATAAAGACGAAAATTAATAAACTCAACAACTGAGATGTAATGAAATGTATGCAGCAATATCTTACAAGTTTCACACTCGTATCTCGAATCTTGTTGAAACATTAGAGACTGAGTTATTTGTAGCACAGAACAGAGAAGGGTTGGCGCAGTGCACAACTGTTTCATTGTTACCTACAAGATGCCTTCACCCTCCCGTCCACACTCCACCACTTCACCGTAACGAAATAAGAATCAAACTTCAAATCAAAGAAAACTTTACTATTTATTGTCTTGCATGTACAAAAACCCATTAAGCATGCTTCGGCCCCATCTCTATGTGTAAACATTCAACATTCGCACGCCATATACAAGTTGCGGCAGTTGTGAAAAACTAATGAATCGTTTATCTTTTAGGTTCATTCTGCAGCTTCCAGCGTCACAGCTAGTTGCATGGCACAGCCGAGACATACCGACGACGACGACAACGACGATGACTGCTATTGAAATGTGACGCAACAATGTTGCAGCAGCTGGCAGTGGCAGCCGGATGTCATGCCACCTACCCACGCAATCCAATGCATTCAGCAGCAATAGAAAAGGATACAAAACACCCACAAAGTATACTAAAAAAAGAAAGAATGATAGAAAGACGAGGAGTAGCGCGCGGCATGGTATGCACATTCAACCAACGTCAACATTCTCGGCAAGCCAACCGTACGTACAGCGAATCAGCAGCCAAGCAAAGGCAGCAGCCTAGAGTATACTCAAGCGTTTGGCGCAATTAAAAGCGCATCAAGTGTCAGTGGAGCACACTTAAAAATGCCAAATTAGTGCAAACATTGTTATCAGGCACTCGCCAAACAATTTAGCGCAAAATGGCGTACAACTCATTACGTGGGATTAACAAAAAAATTATGGCAACAAGTTGAAAGAAAAAGAGAAATCAGTAGGCAGAGGCAGTGGCAGGCAAGGCAAACTGTGCGTCAAGACGTCGAATTGCCAAGGTGCAAATAAATAGTAGGAGTATAGGTGTCGGCGTTATAGTGGGCGCCATGCTAAGTATATAGCCATTCAATTACCAAGCACAGCAGCATCACATCACCATCAGCAACAACAACAACATCAACCAGTTGACAATCGGAAGTCCTGTGACGTGCGAGCAAAACGAATGCCAACGCAAAATAAGCTACTGAGCTTGAGTTGATAGAGGCGTACTAGTAAATTCTGTTAGCTGGCTGACTTGACTGTCAGTCCGGCTGCCACAACTGTGTTAAGCATCAAACATGGTAAGGATTTAAAAATGGGTGAAAACTGAATGACAACTTGATGAAGGTAAGCGACAGAGCGCCGCAGCAGCACAAAATCGGAAGTAACTGACACACTGACTGTGTTCTTTGTTGATGAAAGTGGACGTCAGCATAAAAGGAAGTGAGAAAGATCCATCCTTTGAAGCATTACGGGGAAAAAAAAGTGTTAAATTGTCACAACTTCAATAATAAGTTAACACTTTGAATGTTAAATCTATTTGACCTTAATAAGTGTAAACCGTTCAGCAAATGCCATAAGAAATTCGAATATTTTGACGCTTATTTCGTAGATAACTGAATGAAACTTTAATGGGGAGTAATCAATTGGTAGTCACAGCGATATATCATGTATTAAATCTTCGGTTCTATATAGACTTGGCATGAAGAAGGAATTGTGGTGAAGAAATTTTTGAGTCACCTGGGCGTTCACATAAACAGACGGATAAGACTAAATCAACTTGGCTTTTTATGTAAAAGGGAAGCACGGAAAGATCTCGGAAACGGTAATAGATAGAGACTTCGTTCTTTTTGCATTCGACTATGACTTCTTCGGAATTTTACAAGTTTATTTTAAAATTTTGTCCCTCTCCCCTTCCCAATAAAATCACCAAAAGGCTAAAAATAACGTTCATAGGTCGTTAAAATTCAATTGCTTATAAAATTCATTTATCATCTGATTTTGATGAACTTTTTAGATTTAGGCTTAGAAGGACGTTATCTCTATACTGGAATACCTATTTTTAGCCTTGATGTGATTTTATTGGGAAGGAGGGATGGGGAAAATTTCAAAATAAACTTGTAAAATTCCGAAGAAGTCCTAGTTGAATGCAAAAAGAACGAAGTCTCTATCTATTACCGTTTACTAGATCCTTTCGTTCATACGGACGGACAGACGGACATGGCTATATCGACTCCTGACCATAATGTGGGTAACTTTGGGGGGTTTTCGACCATTACATTCGACCTGTTACATACATGTGCACACAGGGTCTAAATAGCATTGTACACAAAGCAACAACATTAAAGGCCAGAAAAAACTGGACATGCACCAACTGTACCAGGAAGAACTACCATTTCCCTCAGCGTCGTAATTTTACTGCAACTTGGAAGCAAATCCAAACAGCATGCTTTTAAACTGCTAAGAAAACCGTTAGTTTGAACCACTTCAGAAGGAAGTCATAGGTTAATAACACAACCAGGTTATTGAAAGCACAATTAAATGCAAGTGCAGTCCTTCGTCGATCATATAACGAAATGAAAAGGAATGTCACAAAAATCAGTCCGTGCGGATAAGATGGAAAGCATAGCCAGTAAGGCAGAACAGGCAGCCGACTGCAATATCTGCATTCCGTGAAGTCTACACAGCGGTAAAGAAACTAGGAACCGGTAAGGAAAAAATTCTTCTATCAAGCCTAGCGACGGGTTCACTTCAGCGTCAATCGAAGACCAACTGGTACTCTTAGTTAATGATTGTATAGCCACCAGACTATAACGAGATCAATTTGGTTATTAAAAAGCTGAAAAATGACAAAGCGGCAGGCTCTGATAGGCTGCCAGCTGAGTTATTCAAGAGCGGAGTACGTACCAACTTTTATAGAAGATATGGTCCGATGAACGCAAACCTATTCTGGATTCTTAGTGTTCTTTGTCCTATCTATAAGAAAGAAATAAGTCTCCTATTCATTGGATACAAGATTCTGTCACGAGTATTGTGTAATAGGCTGAAGCCATATACGGTGATAGAACATTATTAGAGTGGCTTCAGACTAAAAAGGTCGACCAAATATTCACATTACGACAAATCTTGGCGAAGTCCAGTGAGTTTAACAAAGACACACACCACCTATTTGTCAATTATAAAACCGCTTTCGACACGCCAATACGATTGAAGTTTTTCGACGCCCTGTCTGTATTCGGTATCTTGCATTATTTCGTTGGAATGACCTTGTACGGAGAGATCTCTGCGTACGGTGCATCCATAACAGCTGGCGCCAGCGCGCACAAAACCAAAGCAGTTGGTGCGCCTTCCTAAATGCGTCCATGCCCGAACAACGGTTAAAGTCCAAATATATACATATTTAAAAATTCGTTGCTACATGTATGACTAATCAAAACTTTAGAACGGCTCAACGAATTTAGCAGACAATCATCGTCAATCATTCAGCGCTCAAACTGCGATTTAATTTGAAACGATAGATGAATTGTCTTGCAACATTGCCAACAAATCAACAAGGGTGAGAGTGTATTAGTTAATTGCAAAATATAGATTTGGGAAGAGTGTACGATGATTGCACTCGATCGAACGTTAAACGATTTGACCAAACGGTGCCAGTCATTCCAAGATCAACTGCTGGTGTAGAAACTAACGCTTGCTTGAAGCGTGTGCAGTGTTTTCCCATGGGCACTTGTACGTGGCAAGCTCAAGAGTCAAAAAATAACATTCATCACTAAGTGTTGCGAAATACTCATTGCAACATACTCATAATAAAAACAGTCATCAGGAAAAAATAAAATAAAAATTGAAAAAACTAATTTCGTCATATGTCGAGAACTAAATGACTCATCGGAAAAAATGAGCGGTGCTCGTTTATAGGAAGTCTAGTGGGTAGCAGAGCACTCCGTGTTGGCTAGTAATATATATTTGCGAAGTTTTTAATGCTTTTTAATAAAATAGTTAAAACATTAAAAAAAATGTATTACTCGAAATAAAGTTTATTGTATGGTAGAAAAAAAGTTACTGAACAGCAGTCTTGTCATCCAAAATGTTCACAGCTCTGACTATAAGAACAACAGAACCATAATTCTTTAAAAAAAAACCAATCTAGTTGTAGGACTTAAACATTGTTGGGTTCAATTTCTACTCACAATAAATAATAAATTTAAATTGTAAAATATCAATGATTAAGATATTGGATTTACAATTTCTTACAATTAGAACACTCAATAAATATCTAAACTCTTTATTTTCAATAAACAACACAACTTTGAACAATGAAGGGTATCATAGAGACATGAACTACTATAAGATTATTTCACTTTTTGTTGGGAAAATGCAATAATGAGATGCAACCAAATTGATTATGCTAAAAAATCTTAACCGCACACTTAACAATTTCAATATAAGCAGAACAAACTGCACGCTCCGCTTACTGCAAATATATCCATGCACAACACCGTGCAAGTTGCTCAATTTTTTATTATACTATAATACAGTTCAGCCACGACGAAACCACAAACGCGCTTCACCCGCAACGCTGTACGTCTAAGTATTCTCATTTCTGAGGTGCAGCATGACTGGAGTCTGATGTTTAAAAAAAAAAATAAAACTAAAAAAGGATTTAAAATTCTTTTCCTTTCAATGTGCTGCATGAAGTTATTCAAAAGCGCCGTAGATATCTGATCTCGCTGCGAAGCCCCAGCGCCGCTATCATTGCAAGTATTTCTCAGCTATCTTTCGCTAATGTGACCGTCGCCATGGCAAATATTTTAAATTTTTTTTGGCAACTACTTCAAATGTGTGACTTTATGTGCAATCTTGTACACTTCGCTGCTGCAGCTGCTTCAACTGATTCTCAATCTGTGCTAGTGCTACTGCTGCTCTGTGCCAGCATTCAGTGCCCGGCCAGTTCACAGTCTGTAACGATGCGATTAACTATTCAAAAACAGAAAAATGCAATCGAATGGCTATCATAGACGTGCATACATCCAGTGTACGCCGTGGCCCCAGCGGGTGGTCAACTGCTTTGTATCTTCTCTGTAGTAATAGCTAAGCAGCAGCAGCAGCAGCGCTATGTCCTTTTGAGCTTCGGAACAAGCCAACGAATAAAATTACATGTTTCTGCTTTCAAAAAGTCTCTTTTTACAACAAATTATTATGTTCGAATCGTTTAGTTGTTTGAGCAGAAAAAAATAAAACTAAAAAATATATATTTTGTAAGGATAAGCAAAGGAAAAGAAATGGATTGACATTAAAATTTGTTGTTATGTCGTGTAGTGATAAGAGTTAAAAAGGTTAATGTACAGCGCTGACTTTATTTTTTCATAAATTTTCATATGTGAGGCTAACATTTTTATGCAGTTGTTGAACACAGGAAATTGAGTGGATGTGCACATTTATCGATATTAGTCCCAATGGAACATACAAGTTTGCCCAACAGTTAAAATCTAAATATTTTATACAGCAAATAGTTTAAGTAGCTCTTAATTTTATCTTGAACGTGCTTGTATCTAATAGAAAATTAAATTACACAGAAAATCTTTTCAGTAACTACGAAATTTTGTAAAAAGAAGAGTAAACATCCTAAGAACTCAAGCCTTACACATTTAACATTCATAATATAAAATAAAAAGGGAACATAAAAAACTACACTTTATCTGAAGAATAAACGCAAGAGTCTAAATATTTAAACCTGTTGGTTTTATCTCTTACTGTAGCCAAGATCTTGTTGTTCAAACAGCCAGCCAGCCAAATTGAGATAAAACCACATTTTATCAAAAAGAGAAAGAAATTAACAATTTTTTTTACGAAGCTTTGTTTCATTTCTTTCACATTCTGAACAGATGTTTATAAGTTTTTAAAACACGGGTGTCCGAATGTTTTGAATCCGAAGACTGATCGGAATGCTATTTTTGTTGTTTGAATTATATAAGCGAGTATTTAAGAAGATGTAGTCAAGATACGCATTAGGCCGGCAAGTTGGAATCACAACAGACCGCCAACGCCTTAACCACCCTGTTCCAACTGTTCCGGGAGTGCTTACAGTCTTCTTAAGATATAATTAACCAGTGGAGACATATTAGACCCAGGACTTACTCTAGTAGTGCAGAGAATAGACGCAAAAAAAAGAGGCTACAGGCTGACTGGCAGTGAAGAGTTGGTCATGAGTATGCACCAACTTTTAAGCAAGATATGATCCGATGGCAGCATAAGCACTGATTGGAATCCCAATGCTCTTTGTTCTATCTTTAAGAACGCGGCATAAGTCTCCTTTCCATCGTGTATTTAATTATGTAAGGCGTAAAAGTCTGCAGTCATACAGTAGCAGTGTGGCTTCGAACCAGTGACCAAATATTCAGACTACGACAAATCCTGGAGAACAAAGCACATATTTATCGATTTTAAAGCCGCTTTCGACAGGCCGTTATCCAATTTGGGCTCAGCAAGCAAATTGGAAGATGTGTCCTCTCTCGAATGACTTAAATTAAAATCTAGTTGCTGATAAGTCCTAGTCCTGCTGTATGACCATGATTGAATCAGATGAAGATGCGAGCCTTAGAGGGAAAGAATAAACGCAAGAATTTGTTGGGTCTATTAAAGTTGGCGAATAGTTTCACATTGGAATAACGAACTGTGGAGAGATAATTACCAACAACTGGCGCCAGAGCGCACTAGATTATAGAAGCTGGTGTGCCTTCCTATGTGCGGGCATCACAAAATGTTTTCAAAGTATTGACCCTCGCAAGATTTAGACATTTCCCATATTTCGGGCAATTTGTGGAAAACATGACCAAAATGTTCCTTCACTTTCGACGGAAACCATTCATAAAGCTATTTTTTGACAACTTCGTAAGAATCGAAGTGCTGCACAACGAGCGCATGGCCCATCGATGAAAACAGGTGATAGTCGGAAGGTAGATCTGAACCATAAGTGTCATGAGGTAATACCTCCTAGTTGAGTGCCTCCAATTAGTTTTGCGACTAAGTTCTTTTTTTTTCAATGCAGCTTATAGTAGATGATACCCACGAAACCCACCACCGAAGCGATTTCGTCTTGTGCACAATGTTGATGATTGCCCCAGATCAGCCCACGATTACTTACGTTTAGGATTCTCAAAATATAGTATAACCACTTTTCATATCCAGTTAAAATCCGTCTGTAGGGGTTGTTGTTCACAGAAATAGCACATCAAAGCAAACGGTTGTCTATTTCTTCGGTATTAACGATCACGTGGCTCCAGTGGCTTAACAGTAACGTAAGACGTTCAATTATAAATGGTACACAACCATTTGTTTGCCAGAAAAAATTGAAGTAATTGTCAAAAAGTCTATATAATATATTTCTTTTATAATATATTTCTTATTCGCACAAACAAATGTAGTGGTTTGAGTGGAAAAAAGGCCAATACAATTTTTTTAATGAGTAATGTCATATATAGGGAGTTCGCTCTACAAGACTATTTTCTAGCAGCCGTCTAGCAACTCTGTCTATACTTGCTTCTACATTTATATATCTAAGTGGAATGGCACTACCCATAGCAATCTACGCCTCTATCTAAATTTTTGTATGAAACAATTTATGTTGAAATTAGTTTAGTTAGAAACGTAAAATTTGGTCTATATTACGTAAATTATTATAAAATATTTTAAATAGATCCAGGTACAAAAAGTTGGTATTGATATCACGAATTTTGAGACTATAAAAAGTAGTCATCAAATTTTGTTTTTTAGACTCTCAAACTCTCTCTTCAGATAATTAGAAATTAATGGATCTGCCGACCGCTCTTTAAGGGGCAGTATTAATAAAAAACTTGCTCTTCCTTTCATAGTTTATATTCTTGAATGATTATTTTAGCTAAAAACGCAAAATTTGGTGTATCTAACATCAATTCTAATAAAATATTCCATATAAATTCTTATCGGGTCACTAGCAAGGATAGTCTACATGCAAATTTGACTCACCTCCCCCATTCCACTATACCCTTTACAAATTTATGATTCGATTGAGATACAGAGTTTTTTCTTGTTTGTTGCTAGAAGCATTTAAATATTTGATCCGTTAATCTTTCACACACTACCCATAGTCTACAGAAAATATCAGGTGCTTTTATGTGTTTGATAGCACCTTCTAAAGAAGTATGCCGAAAGAAAATCAGTCACACCATAAGTATGCTACAAAGAAAAACCTCAAATGATTTTAAAATTCAAATACACTTTTATACAAAACGTAGCTTAATCGTACTTCAGTATAATCCTTAAAAAAATATTCTCCAATTGCAGTTAATCAATCAACATTACAAACCACGGCGCTAACAAGCCAAATTTAACAAAGGATAAAAGCGAAAATGTCACGACAATTGTCCAAGAAGAAGAAGAAGAAAATACGTAGCAAATGTTGTTGCCGCCGACGCCGCTCCACTTGCTTGATTAGCAAGATTTCAATAAAGAAATCATTGCACAAATCAAAATCATCCTCACAATTATATTGAGAAATATGGAGAAAGAAAATAAAATGCATCCACAGAGAAAAGGCTGTGGTGAAAAATAGCATAGAACTGAATAGAAAAATACATTTAACGATACTCAAGTTTGATTTCTGCGATTGGGTGAGTATGGCTAAGGTCCATACGAACGAAGGACATGAGTTGTGGAATCAGTGGCGAAGACATTTTTTTCGCATTTTTAAAATGGCAAAAGTACACAAAAACACAAACACACACACAGGACAGGGACAAACACAAAAGAGCGCCCAGAGCCACATCATTAAAATGTCGATGCCAAGCAAATCACACGCCGACAGCCTAAGGATAAAAAACGTCGTCGAATAAACGCGATTCTAATACCATGTCGAATATAGGCGCGGCGCGCGCAAGACGACAACTACGCGAAGAATACTACTACTCGAACTATAGCCAGCTGTTCACTTCATAGAGTGCTACTAGAACTAAAAACTGAAAAATTCAATTCAATTGTGGAATTTACTTTGTCGACAGCCGTGGCAGCCAAAGGATATGGATATGGAAGTAGATGCTAACAGTAGGCGCGCGGAAAGCGGCATGCAGCATAAGTGAACTGAAAATTTTTCAATTCTGCTTGTTCAACAGTAAAATGCCGCCGACGCGCCATTAAAAAAAGAAAAATAAAAAAAAAGAGAATTATTTACAACTACAAAACGTTATCATTTAAAAACCTCAATACTGGCCAAGCAGGCGGAAGCTAGGCGTTTTACAATGAGATGAGGCGGAGCGGCGCGGCTAGGTGTGGTTGCGCCTGTCGCTACAATGGCGAGTGGCAGTTGCAGAAGTAAAAGCAGCAGGAAAAAAATATAAAAAAAATAAAATTTTAAATAGGCATGAAAAAGTTGTTCTTGCGCCTAAAAATACACAACGCCGTCGAGTCTATCCGTGCGTTTAAGTGCGAGAGAAATAGCAAGCAAGTAAGTGCAACACACAATGAGCAGCAAAACTCAACGTCAACTATGCACAAGGAGTGAGTTAAAAGCTTGAATTTAAATATTTTACTTCGAGTACTATTCATAATGCACTTTTAAAATTTGTTTAGCAATTCTCAATTAGTTTTAGGGCATAAAAGCTGCGTAGCAACGACAAATTTGCTCAAATTTGTGAACTGCTAGAAATGGGGCAATTCCTTCTTTACAATTGTCTCGGAAATGTGACCATTGATGACCTACTTGTTGTGTTTAGGGAACGATGTTACGCTATCAAAACCAGCAAAATATGGTTTGAAGTTTTGGTTAGCGATGTACTCAAAGTCTGATTACTTATCGAAGATACAACCATAAGTTGAATAACCTAGAAATAGAAGGCCTGAAAAGAACCAAGGAAAACGCATTGTATTGGACTCGACGGATGGCTTGAGAGGACAAATTATATTACAAGCTATACAGTGTTTTGGTTCTCGAAAAAGCAAGATGACGTCACCGATCGGGTCGCAGGTTTCGGATAGCGAACGATAGCCTTACAAGAGGCCAGCTCCGCATAAGTGACCCCGATATAGTAATAGAAATAAAAACAAACAAAAATTACCGACAGCGAAAAAAACGGAGAGCACTACTCAAAAGTTACTAAAGGAAGGACCCAAAAAAATCAGCTAAAAAAATAATAAGGTACGAGTAACAAACGCTACATATTCGGCGAAGCCAGGACCACTGAAGACCTCTGCGATCAGAGACACAGCTAGCCAGCTTCAAGCGGTTAGACCTTCCTTTAGTGGCTGAAAAACTTCGTGCGACAAGACTTAAAACTGGCAGGCAGTTCAGATCATCGTGTTGCCGTTGAATTCTTAACCGCCAGGATACAGGATACGTATTCTGGAAGACCAATTAACGAAGCACGATTTCCAACTCGATTTCAAAACTCAGCCAGCTGGCCAGGATTATTACATGATACATTAATTGTTTTTTTTTTTGGGGAGGACAAATTTTTGTATTTAAATTGTAAAAATAAATTTTTGAGGCAATATCCTTTGTTCCGGTTTCCAAATACGAAAAATTGTACGAAAGCTATTTCGATATTGTCCTGGTTTTCCCTTTCAGAAAGATACAAATTTTAATTCGCGATATAGTGAAAAACAGCACATATTATCGGAATCGTTTCCGCAAGCTATTTCGGGATTCTCTTGAACCCTATCAGTCTAGACCTATAAACTATTATCAATCAAACCGTGGCTATCGTATTAGATTAGAGCTTCGAAAATATTAAAAAACAAGTAAGAAAATTATAGTCAGGCATAACCGCCTGTAAGAGGCCCTGTACCAGTACATTAAATGTTTCCCTAGCTTATGACTAAGCAGTTTCTTCTACTTTTAATTTTTGTGACGAAGAAATTTTTACCCTTGAGGTTGATTTTATGGGGAAGAAGGGGGAGGGGCAAAATTTTTAAATAAACTTGTAAAATTCCGGCGAAGTCCTAGTCGAAAGCAAAAAGCGCGATGTCTCTATCTATTAACGTTTCTAAGATCCTTTCGTTCATAAGGACGGATATGGCTATATCGACACCTCTATTACTCCTGACCATAATGGGGATAAGTTTGGGGGTCTCAGACCAATATTTCTACCTGTTACATACATTTGCACAAAACCAATAGGCTCTTGTACCTTCGGTACAGGGCCTAAAAAGGAAAACAACTTTCGGAACAAACCTTGTGCATGTAACTCATACGCCACAGATATGAGATGATGTACACTGCAGATAGAGATGATGACGTTGATAATGCTGGGCAAAAAAGCGCGTGTTTTATTTCCACTTAGCACACACTATACTGTACTTTACTACTAACAGAGAGAGACAGAGAGAGAGAGAAGGAAAGAGAAAGTGAGACAGGCAGATAAATGAACAAACCGACAAACAGAAACGGCGGCCGCGCACTGTTTGTATTGAATGCCTGCCTGCCGCCTGTTGAAGCTAAGGTGGCAAATGAAGAGTATAGTGTATGGGCGTCTCCTGCACAGCTCATATTCATTCATTCATTCACTCACTCACTTGCTTACAGTCGAAGGAAACTCATGTTAACTGAAAAAATCGGAAATGTTGCCGTTGAAACTGTTTGTCTGATTGTCTGTCCGTCTGCCTGTCTGTCTCTCCGCCGCGTGCCCTTACTCTATATTTGTTTGTCTGTTGCATCCATACACATTCCCTATTGCACGTTGTCGTTCTTTCTATACAACGCGAATCCGGTGACTGTCTGCCAACCAGCCAGCCAGCTCAGCCCAACACAGCGCGCAGCGCAGGATGCCAGCGAGGCAGTCTTACCACCAGCCTGACGACTATCTTCCTAGTGCTACTGCTGCTGCTACTACATACTACTGCCGGCAGCTTCTGTTAGCGACTTGCTTGAATTACGATATTGTTATTATTAAATGGGTGTGTTTGATAGTTGGGGAAAATGCATTTAATGCGTTGTTTTTATTGAGCGAGTAGGCAAAAAAAAAAAAGGAAACCTAGATGAGTTGCGAGCGAATAAAAAAATGCCACGACACGCCACGCACACATTTATTTACATTACTACTACAAACAAACAAACAAACACATCAATGAAAAGCGTGTAGCAATAAAAAATAAAGGATAAATTGAAATAAAACAAATACAACTCACAGCATACAGGACTCTACTGCAGCATCATACAGCCTTCGACATTACTGCCGTCCTTGCTGCCACCGTTGCCGCTGTCGCGTTCTTCAATGTTGTTGATGGAATGACATTTAAAAGCAACTCAATTTAATTTGCCTTCATTCAGTTTCCTTCATTCGTGGATTGTTTTTTTTATTCTCCTTCTTTTTTGTTCTTTTTTTTATTTGTCCTCCATTTTTTCAATGCTTTTTTTGTCTTCTTTGCAGCTTCTCATCATTTCTTTTAATGAAATGCAAAATGGCAAAACTTATATCTATAAACGAGTACGAGTACATCTAGCATGAATGCAGCACGCAATACAATAAAATTCCCAACGATGAGAAATGGAGCCATGCGTTTTATTTCGCAAATTGATCAACTCAACTTTTTTTAGCTCAACTTTGACGCATCTAGCTATTTATGGAAGTGTAGTACTCTAATATAGTTGATTGAAAAAAACTACAACACATTTTTTTTTTTTAGCTAAGGACAGAAAATAATGAGGTACGGAAATATTGGTTTAAGTGTTGAACTTCTTCACCAAAAATAAATAAATAAGTAAAAACTAATATCCAAGTATTAACCCAGTTGGCTAAAACTCACTTTTCTGATCAATGTTAGGTCATCGAATCTAAATCTGTCAAAAATTAACTTTTTTAAACAGTGTTAGTATGAGTCAATTTTAGATTATAGTACAATAAACTTAACACAATTTTTCTTAACTCGCAAATGTAATTTGTTCTTATTTCTAAAATAAATAAATTCATCGAAATTCCTTAAATTGATTCTTTGCGAACGGTAGGCCACAACCATCCAAGAAAAATGAATACCAAATTCAATTACCGTTAATCCTACAACCACGAATACAAGTTTTTTGAACAATGATTAGGAGAATATGAATATCCAAACTTGAAGATTATATTTCTTTTAGTCTCTTATTTATCGATTTGCATTAAATTTTTATCGGGCATATGTTCCTATCTGAATATTTTAATAAGATACACCAAATTTAGCATTTCAAGCTAATCTTGAAAGTTAAGAAAGTTTTTTTCATGCAAAAACATAGAAAGGAGAGGCTGGTTTGCACCCATTGGAGAATACTGGTATATGTACTAGATCATTTTACCAACTTGGCCAGATTTACAACTAATGGTGACTGGAGTGCCATAAATCCTTTTTGAGCCCCAATATGGTTTCAGGAAAAAGCATGCCAAACCGTAACATATAAACAGAATAGATAGTACAGATAATATTGGACGCCTTTAAGAGAGAAGAACACTGGTTATTGGTATTTCTTAGTGTACAGCAAACATTTGACAAAGTTAGGCATGAAGGTATATTTGCATGAAGAAATTTTACAGTCTCTTGTTCATAGTCAGACAGACGGACATGTCTATATCGACTTGACTTTTTGTTGGTGGCCATTTCTTTTAGTAGTCCGATTCGGCGTTTCTAACTGTATTAACAACAAAATTTTTTCATATAGAATCCCAGCAAATTGGGACAGATTTGTATGGGACTATCCTTACTAGTATATTTTATAAGGATTAAAGGCTCTACAAAATTAATAACAAAATTTAAAATTTTTTCATACAAAGTGCCAACCCCTAGCGATCTGAGGATGAAATAGGAGAATCTAATTCTTCAAACTTGAAGACTATATGTTTTATAGTCTCCAAGTTCTCAATTTTCGTACGGACAGCCAGACAAACATGTCTATATCGACTCAAATATTTATGTCTCATTCTGCCTGTTACATAACGTTTGCACAAAGTTTAAGACTCTTACTCCAGCACTTTAAAATACACTACTAAAATCCCTGCACCACCTTGGAAGAGCCAATAAATATACTTTCCTGCCGGTTAAGGCGGGTGTCCCTCAAGTTAGCTACTTTTATGGACGACGCAGCGATTTTAGTCACCGCAAACGCAGGAAACTTGAACATTCTGGTGAACTGGTTCAAACGTTGTAACATCCAAATTAACAAACAGATTAATAATCTTCAAGTGAAGTTTTTACACTTAGGAAAGGTACTAAAATTTACTTTTAATGGTCGTTCTATACTGCAAAGCCTTCAGCTGTAATATAGAAAAAGAAGACTAAATTGCGTGCATCACAATAAAAAGTTTTGCCAAAATTCCTTTCGAAACTTAACTTTGTATAATAATCAGGTGATGATTAAAAATGCGCTCAGAACTTCGATGTGGACACATGGTATCCAGCTATGGCACACCCCTGTGTACTGTGTCTTCAAACTATGCAAACTAAAGCATTGCGCAGATGCATTGGCACCCTTTGGTACTTCTGCAATAGAATCCAACACAGGGACTTAAATATACAGCATACAAAGAAACGCTGGGAAGTCGCACCAATGATTTGACAAAGAGGTTTTGATACATCACTATAATAGATTAAAGAAGAGTTCCGAAAAGTTCAATTTAGATATTTTTCAAAAATTTGTTAACTCAACAAGTCTCCCGGGGTATGGGTTCGTTTTTAGAAGTTGACATAAATGGATAAAGTTTTTGGCTGAAACTCATTTGGGAATATCTAAAAACGATTCTTTTGCAAAAAGCTCAAGCAGCTCACATAAGCAACGGTCTGAGAAGATTGTGAAAAGGCGGTAACTTCCTTCCATTAATTTCGAGTTGGTGCGCTGGTCTTGAGGTGTGCTTACCCAAAGCAATTAGCAACAATAAAAATACAAAGAAAGCATCGGATATAACCTTATATTATGACGACGCCAAACCTTAGAAAAACCATGATTTATGAATATGCAACTGGAATTTCCACTCACTTAATAGGGAAGGTGCAAACTGCAGTCCTGGAAATACGTTGGATAGGAAAGGGCTGCTTTAAAAAAGTATTCTGTAACATCTAGTATAGCTGCCATGACAGTATGCACGAATTTGTATGTTAATGAGCGTCTGGACAAGTTACGAATTAAGGCTAAATCTTTCAATTTAAGCCTGTCAAAGAGGCCAAAGAGGAATTTTACGACTAACACGTTGTCAAAGTCGGGCTTGGCAATTTCAACGCTGAAATTGGAAAGAAAGAAATTGTTGGTCAAACAGTCGAAAATTTTAACTTTCATGAAATAACCTCCAACAAATCGATTTCGCCACAAATCGGAAAATGGTACCAGAGCCAGATTTCAACATTTCAACATACAAAAGGCTAAATGTTTTATGCACCTGGATCAGAATTAACGAGAGATAGAACCACCTCCGAAGTATTAATAGAGCATTATCGGACAACGGTTGAAGGACTATCTAAATAACTAAATAACGTGGTTCTCAGTAGGGACTAAAGCATTTTTCTATTTTAACAATAAACGAACCTTGAACGTTTTTCAGGTTCTGTCAACTGTGGCGTATTTCGAATAAATATCTTGGCCTACTCCTTTAGAAGATTGAATTAACTCAAGAACTGAAGGCTCTACATCGTTTGAAGTTTAAAGAAAATCCCGATTATCATCTAAAAATCATCTTCAGCGATGAATTTGTTTGGATTAATAAAAAATTATGCTTTATTGAACATCAAAAGGTTGATATGTGCTTCAAAGGTCTGAAATAAATAAAAAAAAAAAGAAAAAAAGTACCACGTGATGTGAATTTCAAGCCGGATTTGTGATTGGGCCATAATTTTATGTCAATGAAAATTATTAGCATGTTAAGATCAATGGTGTATGCTGTCATGTCATATTTTAATACTATTTTTGACCAGTAATGAATAGACTTGAGGTCATGTGCCACACAGCTAGTCAAACCATTGAACTATTGCAAGCGAAGTTTGGTAATCGTGTTGTCTCCATTTAATGCCTTGTGATTTCGCTCTATGGGTTTTAAGTCATGGGTTCATGCCAGCTAGAGCAGCTCAATAGCAATAGTACTATAAGCTCTAATAAAGGGAGATATTATAAAATACCAAAATTGCAACTTCTTGTTATTCAATTTAAATGTTTGTATTACACGATTCATGACTTTTTTGTTGTAGTCAATGCAGTCTTGTGAAATAATAACAATATTTGCAAACTTACATCACATGATGTAATTCAAATGATGACGATGGCAAAAATAATAGTCTGATGATGATGGAGACTATCACTCGCTTACATTTCGCTGCTGCAGCGGCATTCTCGAAAAAATTTCACACTGTGCAAACTATGCAATAATATTGCGTTTACTAGCGCATTCTCGACATTCCCATGCCCATGCCCGTTCTCATTTTTATTTTACATTCCAAACTTACATCTGCGGCAATTGTATTTCAACGAGTGCGCTCACTCATAGCGGGTAACAATATTTGTCATGACAGTCAGGATAATAAAAATAAATAAATTGCTTACGCAGCTAAAATACAAATTTTATTTATAGGTACTTTAAGTAGTAGAGTTGGAAAAAAAATAGCTACGAGAATATATTTATATATCGTAAATCGAGCAAACTGGGAAAAGCCAAGCGGCATGCTCACACAACAATGCGCATAGATTTATATCCTTTTGAGCTGGGTTCTTTTTTTTCTCTCCTCTCATCTGTTGTGTGTATTTATTTTTATTTTTGTCATTCGCATGACTCAATGACGCTGTCAATGCGATGCAATGCGCTGATGTTCCACCCACTCACTGTCACTGGCTGTGGTAAAACGTTGTAAGTATTTTCTATATACATATAGAGTACAATATACACAACAAAATAATAGTAGAAAAATTGCATAATAATCCCTTTGAAATCGTCAGATTATCCTTAAATATTTGTGTAAACATTGTAACAAATGCGTACAACGACAACTGACTGACTTCATGTTAGATCGAGGCGACCAGAAGGATACTCGTAAGACGAAGGATATATGTATGTATGTCGCTCGTCAAATGCTTCAATGATGAGCCATAGACTATGGATGAGTCGTCGTCTAACAATGACAATGCAAATGTGTAACACGTTGTAAGCGCAGGAAATGTGCTTCAACGACAACAACCAAACAAAAAAAAAAAAACTGGTGGCAAACAGTATGAGGCAAGTTACTCCTCTCCTTCAATTGCTTCTTTTGTGCCATTTTGTGGCAAGCGTTGGGGCTTGCTGTGCGTGGCGCACGTCTTTAAAAATTGTAACATATATTGTCACACACCATCTGACATGTGTCAAATGTGTCAGATGGTGTAACGCGAGCGGCTGCTGCTGCTGCTGTTGCTCGGCTCAATCATCTTAACCCAACGTCGGATATACATCTCTAAGCCAAACAATCTGTCAAATTATACAGCACAGGCAAACATTGCGCGATTACGTACCGGCTTAGACCTCGACAATTGCTTGTGTCAAATGAGTGCAAGCGCCTCGCACATTTGACTTATGTCTGAAAAATAAATAGCTCAACCATTTTTGCGTTTATTATTTGCAACATGTGCCACATTAAATTTGGAGAAGAAACCCTATTGAGAAGGATGTTGCAGAAGAAAAAATGGTAAAGACTCCTTATTAAAAAGTGCAGTTCTTCTCGGCTTTAATTATTAAATTTAAATTAAGAAATTTGAACATTTGAAAGCTATTGGAATGATCTTTTTTTTACCTTCACCACACCATAGAGAAATTGTGTAGACGGTGAAACATTCGCACAAACAGTTATAAATAGAAGCAACACAGCAATACTGAATTTCAATAATGAACCTCTTCCTGACAAGTCTCACCTTAAAGAACACAGTTCAAATATGCAGGATCAAAATAAATAAGATATTGTGCCTAGGATATCGAAGCAAATTTTTCCTGTGCAATATAAAAATAATTTTCCATCTAAAGATCTGAAATTCAGGATTGCGGTATCGCAGCCAGACCTTATTCTAAAAGGGTCTAGACTCTAGACCACGTCGGAATGAAAACTGGTGGTATTTTATATTTGACTTGCGTAATTTTGACTTGCGTAAGATTTAACATATTCTAAAACGCCATCATAGCCAAGAAGGTAGTATAATGGTCTGGGCTATCATGTTATGGGACATGTGGACTTCAATTTCTTATCTCTAAAATAAATGCTGTATAAACAAGTGCTGGTAAGGGCTTTCTCGGAGATAGAAAATTAAATTCAAGACGATAATACACCGACTGATTGAAGCTTGGATCCAACACTTACTACAATAGTCTCCATATTCACCAGCCTTTATAGAGAATACTTAGGTAGGAAAATGTACGATTCTGGAATACTTTAAGGATACAACTGCAATGATAAATGCGATTGCATCTGCTTGGTCTGAAACTTTTAATAGTAACATTAAAGTTTGACTTCTTACCCAATCGCCTTTATAAGGTTATTTTAAACAAAGGATAATGGACACACTACTTAAATATTTATAATATTAAATAAAAAATGAATTTACTTATTAAGCTAAATTTTAATCAGTTTCTTAGATTTGGTTTATATTATTTTAGTGTTCTCATTCAAGTGAGCCAAAAAATTTGGACATTTTTCTTGGAAGGCGGAAACTTTAAAAGAAAAACGCTCAAAAACTCTATGAAAAGGTCAAGTGGTTGACCGAAATTTTTAAAACTGGAGTTGTTTTCTACAAAGACGAAAACGGAAGTCTTCTACAGATGCACAGATATCACTGAGTATGGAAAAGTCAATTCTCTAAACTATTTCGAGACGATAAAGGAGACAAAGTCGGCTAAAGTAAAAAGATGCAAGAACCATAACTTAATGATGGGTTTATTGAAGAACCACTGGATATAATCCAGGGTCGAGTCCGACTAGGTTATTAAAAAGCTACAAATGACAAAGCGGCTTGCTCCGATAAGCTGCCTTTGGAGTTACTCAAGCTTCTCGGCCAAAAGTTTGGGAGGAGTATGCATGCCTAACGGTTAAAATATCAATGTTATTTGTCCTATCGTAATGCATCTTCTATCGTGCAACAAGTCTCACTTCAATCGGTTATAAAATTCTGTCATGCCTATTAAAGGGCTGGAGGCATAAATAGATGCACTGTAAGGACTGTATTAGTGCGACTTCAAACCAAAAAGGTCGACCAGTGACCAAAATTCGTGAATTTAAAAAAGACACATACGAATTATTTATCGATTTAAAAGCCACTTTCGAAAAGCCGATACGATAGCTCATATATAAAGTCGATTGTCCAGAAGGAAGTGATACTTAAAGGTTACATTGATATAATTAAGACGCTAGTACTACGAGTTAGCAAGGCGTTCTCGGATATCGAAAAATATCACATTGCATGAGTTTAGTGTTGAATGAAGACAATACTTTGTATATACTCCACCTTTGTCTACCTAGAAACGGTAATAACGTCAGCATACAAGTAGAGCACTCTCTCGAAAGAGGAAACCTCAAATCTTTAATCACTGATTATTGTGGCAATATGTAAGACCAGCAGTAATATAAGATATCTATTGGATCATGTAAGGGCTGCTCAAAATACAGAACGGAAATACTTATAGCTTACAAAAGGAAGTAGTGAGTCGCTGCAAAATTGCATTTTAAATGATTGTACGGCTATTATTGACAAAGGATACACTTCAACAATTGAAGCATAAAAAATCTTAAGTATCGTCGCCTTTAACCCTCGAGGAAATCTCTGTTTTAGAGGACTTTATGCTCTTACTAACACCACCAGATCATGCCACTCTGCAGACATACCTCCTAAAGTTATGCAACATATTTTTATCATTCGCTGAGTGACTTGTGTATGGGTAATGACGTACTATGGTGACTTAACAATAAAATTTTCCAAGACTAACTTGTTTCTAGATACAGCGAGTGTTCCGCTAATGTAACACAAAGTTCATATATACCAAACGCCAGAGAAGCGACGTTTCTATTAAAGAAAAAAAATTTATTTATTTTTGTACATGTATCGAATCCATAAATAGGTATTAACAACCTTTCTATGTAACAGAGCGATAAGATATTGTTTCAAGAAAGTTTATTATTATAATTAACTATGTAGCATAAGCTTAACTCATCTCACTGATGATATTTTCTATATAAATTCATTTCAATCTATACATTTATACAACGTATATTTCTGTTGTGTAGATACAACAATAGACACAACAACCACAGAGTATAACTAGCAGCGTTTAATCAAATCACATCCGTAGAAAAAAAGAAAGAAAAAAAAAAGAATTCAATACAACAGCAGGGGAGACAAAGTTATTAAATTAATTACAAAATAGAAAAGAAGCGTAGAAAATTAAATCAAACAACTACTTTACGCGACAAAGCGACAATGTGGCGGTGGCGAAGCGAACAAAACAAAAGCAAAAAACTACAAAAGATTCACCAAGGGAATGGAACAGTGCAACAAGCTGCCACATACACATACACACACACTCGCACAAATACACAGTAATACACCCACATAGATTGTAGGTGCGTTGTCGAATGCCTGTCACTGGCACTAAGCAGGAGCAAAGCGCAAAGGATCGAGCACGAGCGGAGAAAATACCACGCCAACGCCGCAAGTTTAATCGAATTTAACTGCTTGTAATATGCAACAGACAACTGTACAACAAGCTGTGAAGAAGAGGTACTAGTAGTGGTGGAACATTCTGAGCAGGGGCAACAAAGACAGACGCCACCGCACATAAAGTTAAGTACTAATCTGATTAGGATCAGGCAACAAGCAGCATCAGCCGATATGATGGCGCGCAGCAGTTCAAGCAGCGGCAACTTACTGGATTAAACAGCCGCTAACGTCGAACG
Organism: Leucophenga maculata; assembly: GCA_035044805.1. Lineage (NCBI taxonomy): Eukaryota > Metazoa > Arthropoda > Insecta > Diptera > Drosophilidae > Leucophenga > Leucophenga maculata. The sequence goes on from JAWNNP010003385.1 coordinate 1,297,868, forward strand.
AAGTAAGTTACTGCAATACAAGGAGTGTACCAAAAAAAGATGCAAATTTTTATAAAATGTATACAATACTAGATTGCTTAAGTTGGTTAAAAAGTCTAATTTAAAAAAAAAAATGGTAAAAGTAGGCGATGACTTCTAGTGAAATAAGTCTTTAATAATATATATACTGAAAAATTTGTCGTGTAACTATGTCGATATAGTCCCCGAAACTTCAATATTTCAACAATTATATCCTCTTTAATTTATCACCTTCAATATATTATTGTACATACATATATATAAAAAAATTAGACGAATCCCAGTTACGCCAGGAAAAAAACTTTTAAGTGCGCTCATGTATGGAATGCACGCTTTGTAAAATAACTTGTAATTTGTTTATAATATTAAAATAAAAACTTTTTAATAAGTGCATATGAATATATATTCATAGAATTTTTAACGTTTTTCGTCTGTCTCTCCGAAGATTTGTTCCGGCTAATCTCCGAAACTGCTAAACTGATTTCGATTTGGCTGTCTATAGGAAAGATACACACACTACATTCAATTTGGCATGGAAATCATGCGACTTAAGAGATTTTATTAGGCTAAATTTATAAGTGGTCCGTACGAACACTCTAAATAAGGGACACAGTAGTAAATAGTAACAACAACACTCATCGAAGAAACGATTGAAATAAATTCATGATCTGCATTAAGAGGATAGAAAAGTAATAGAGCGTGTAATAGATGACATGTAAAAATCTATAAACTCTCTCTCTATGCTATTTGAAGGATGAGTGCTGCGTTTGCTCATAAACAAAAACGCGAACGAATAAACCCTTCGAAGCAGTATTTTAACGATTAAACGAGCATCTGAATTATGAGGTTTACATCATTTCATGATGTTCTTTCATGAATAAAACTTCGAATTGCTTCAACCTACTCCAATTTGAGACCCACCAATTATTATCTGTACCCAAATACGAAGGAAGGATAACTGTTTCAAGCTAAAAGGAGACTAAGTTCAAAAATAAAATAAATTTTCAAGAACAAAGTTGTGTTTTCTTCATTATGCTCATTACCTTTCAAGTTTTCAAGTATCCTAAGGGTTCTACGTGATACTCCCAGCAATGGACTCATATTAATTATATTAAATAACTGTATATCAAAAAAAAAAAAATTTGCTTTATTAAATCAATTATTGGAAATGAAATTTAGAAGCGATAATTTCAATAAAATTGTCAATTTTTTAATTGTGAATGTGTGAACTTTAAAATCAGATCTGCAAAAAGCAGCAACAACCACAGCAACTCAACAGATCTACAAATAAATACAACAAATTCAAAGGTGTTGCTTCACTTTATCCAAGTATGCTTGTGACAAGGAGCAAAAGATGCAGTCGGCATGTTTCACCCTTTCGTTTACTCGCCAACACACTTTACCTAGTGAAAACTTCAATTACAGCAGTCCTTTGCAGAAGTTGGAGTGCGAATGAATGGCGGTTGAGGTTGTTGCTGCTGCTGCTACTTCGTCTTTTCTTCTTCATCTTCACTCCTTCAAATGTTATTATTTACATACCTGTTGCAGCAACGGCATTGTTTTGAATAAAAATTCCAATTTCCACACTTTTGTTGCACGTCGTCGTCGTCGTCCTCGTCGTTCTCGTACACGGCGAGACTCTTCGGCAGCTATCGTTGTTGCTTTTGCTGTTGTTGTTGTTATCGTCGTAATCGTAGTCGTAGTAATTGTATTTGTAGTAGTGGTGCACTTGTTGTATTTTTTGTTGTTGTAGTTTCGTGTAATCCCAATCGTTGACTTTGTTTCTCTCTCTCTTTCGCTGTCGCTTTCACTCTTTTGCCACAACACGGTTTTTGCAGCTTGCTGCTTCAAAACAGATGTCAGCAACTTCCGTGTGAAAACAACAACAACAACTTAACTGTAGTGCCTTCGTTGTTTTTGCACCTGCGGCAAAGAACATATAACACACGAGCTTAAAATTTGTCGATGCTCTCGCTCTCAATTTTCTCACCAATGTGTCCGCCCAATTACAAATCTTATTCCTGCTGCTGTTGTTGTTGTTGTTATCGTCGGTTTGCTGCTCCCGGCTGATTTTATTTTCGTCGCAGCTGTAAATATTTTGTCTATATTTCAGCAGTTTGCTTTTCGCACCGCTTTTTGTAACGGTTTGTTGTCGTCGTCTTCGTAGTTGTAGTCCTCGTCGCTGTGGTTTTTGTTGTAGCTGTAGCTGCTGCGGCTGTTCTAGTCGTTGTTTCAGTCATCGATTCATTATTCCGTTGTCATCGTCGTCGTTGTTGTCAATGTTGCAAATTTCGATTTGCCCTTTTGAGTGCATGCGAAATAATTTTGCATAATCTGTAATAAGTAAAAGTAAGAAGATGAAGAGTTAGAAAGAGGTACAAAAAATACAGTTGTCAAAAAGAGAACAATGATATTCGGCGTAGTAAAAAGAATTAACGGAAAGAGACACAAGAACGCCAAACAAACAGCAAGCAAATACGATTTATTTAGTTTGCAATGCTAACAGCAAATAATTGTGAAAATCTTTAGTGAATATTTAAATACCCTACAAACATTGTTGGATTAGAATTGAACTAAATAAAATTGAGCATACTAGTGTTCCATATGGAGGTTGCGCTATTTTCCCTAACATTATAGTCTACAATATTTGTGTTCGAAAAGCATTGAAATTTTTTAAATAAAAAAAATATATATTTTCATTGCTCCATAAATCCGTAACCCTAAAAATAATGATCTCAGCCGATCTCTTTCCGACTCCAACATGTTCCACGGTAATATTCGATCTGGATCTAGCTATGTCCATCTTTTGTATACACTGTTCCCATAAGGAATAGGGCATATCAAGTTTATGCAAATGTGTGTTACAGCTGAAGGAGACGAGATAGACTCCATTAAGTATATATATATTCTTGAGCAGCATCAAAATCGAGACGATATAGACATCTCCGTCTGTTTGGCTGTCTGTATGAAATTCTAGATATTAGAGACTGTAAAATATAGAACCTTGAAGTGTGAATGTTTAGATTATCTTCTCATCACTTGTATTCGATGAACACGCTGTCTAACCTTCCTGGGAATTTTTATAAGAAAAACCATTCGTTGTGTTTTAGTTTAGTTTGAAAAGACATTTTAGTTGATTTTTAAACAAGTGCATTTATAATATCCTATATGGATCAAGATATGAATATACAAATTTAAATTTAACAATCAATGGGAGTACAGGGTATCTCGAAGTTGAGCACACTCGGCTGCAATGTTCTTTCTTATTACCATCAACTTAAATATTGTATAGTGGCTTCTTACGGAGATCGATTTTTAGGGAAAGCAACCAAACATACTTGACCCCTCCATATCTAGGATCTTATTTTATTCTTTGTTTATAGCTACTCTTAGTGTGAAGAATTATGAAAGATGCAGTTCCACCGAACAACTTTATAGTTTAAATTTCAAACGCCAATTGCGTTAATACTGGGTATCTGATTGCGGGACATTAGTATTCTTTAATCTAAAAATGCGTACTAAAGAGTAATATGGATAAAAGGTTACAAAACTAAAAATAAAATATTTGTTTCGCCTGTTCCAAAAAAATTCTTCCAAAGGGGGAAAAATAGATGGTTATTGTAGTCCACGAAGATAGAAGACATCATTTTTTTACACCCGACCATTTTCAAACTCAGTTTGTATTCTTTATACATGAATTTACATATAATCCGACTAGTCAATGTCTAATTACTTTGGGTCGTTGAATCCGAATCCGAGGTCAAAATGTAAAATTTGGTTCCTGAATTTTTCAAACCAAAAAATATGCTGTTAGTAAAATTTTAAATAGTTCTATTGAAGTATGCGGAAAGATTTAAGCACCATCCTAAGTAACTGACCCAAAAGCAAAACAGGAGGAATTACGTTCCATCCCAGTTATTACCAAAAAAGGATTGTTCAAACTACAGAATCTTACTAATTGCTTAAAGTACATTTTTTCTTGGTCATCTCAACAAGAAGGGTCTATGTACCCATGTCCGTCTGTCTAAGTGTGTGTAAATATGGGATCTAGTTCCTCAATTTGAGAATAGGGAGAGTCAACATTAAAAGTCAAGTCAATATAAAAGTCAAGTCATAGAAAAATAAAAAGTTAAGGTTGTTTTGCACAGGATCCATCCTTAAAAGTGGGCAAGATACGACCGTTGATGTATACATGATACTTCCCTTCGTAGGAAGCCACCATATCGACTTTAAAGTTGGCATTGATAGCAATAAAACAGTTTTCATACCAAATTCGAAAAATAGTGTGTTTTTATGGGCACTACATCTTCAAGTGGACCCAATTTTAGATCTTACAATCGTAGGGCCTAGTTTTGTGTCATACAAATAGTAGACAGTCCAAGAGAAGAACATGGCTAGTTGGGCCATAGGGCTAAACAAGAACAAATGAACTTCGGACTATACAACTATACAAAAAGGTTTTGTTGTTGTTGTTCGTTATGGTATATTATGTATTAATTATAATAAAATATGCAACAAGTATACAGATGTGAATGTATTCATCATGTAAATTTATATGAAGTGTGTACAGGGTATTTCGAAGTCGAGTACTTTTCTTATAATTTTTTTACATGGGAGCATGTTAGGAACAAAACTGATTTGTAAATGGGGTATACGATGTAAAAATAACAAATTATTATTATCAATATCCCGGAATCAGTATAAAATACAATATATTATAATAAATAATAATTAAAACAATAAATTAATCATCGAAAATATATTTTTAACATTTCCAGCTTAAATTTTAGTTTTGCTTTGATCAAATGAACATTCAAATTGGCTTAATCAAGCGCATAAAGCTATCTCTCTGCCGCTACCACATGCTAGGATAACTAAATTATCAAGCAATAATGCTATTAATAATCCTATGCCCACTACTCACTACACAAATCCCAACAATTCACCGTGCACCCTTCAATTACTTAAACTAATTCTTACGCATTTATGCGGTTGTGGTGGGGGGGAGAGGGAAAGCACAATGCCAAAAATAACTTTGTCGTTTAACGTAATTATTTTAATTTTTATTAACCCAAACAACATAAAAGTGATTTCTGCATTTATCACAAAAGGAGAGACCTAACATAAAATGAACGAGTAAATGAGAAAACTGTGGAGCATGTCATACGGTTCGAGGGGGTCAAGTGTTTGATGCTGCTGGTCTCGTGTGCGGCGTGTGTGTCTGTTTTGCTATGTGTGCGCCTGTGTGTGTAGTAATCCTTTAAGGGAAAACAGGAAGTTGTGTGTTGAGCGAACCTATTATTAGAAACATAAATCAGCATGAAATGAGCAGAAAGAAAGCTAAGCGCTAACCGAAGCAAGAAGAGATGACTTCGAGATGAAACCCAAGAGGAGCCAAGCGGCAGAAGCGTAACACAAAAGAAGTAAAAGCCAGACAGACGCAGAATATACTAGTAGAGCAAACACAACGCGAAAACGACGACGACGACGACAATGACAACGGGGGACGACTGACTACGGCTAGGACTAGTGTGTGTGTGTGTGTGTGTTACATTATGCGAAGCTGATGCTGCTAGCTAGAAAGTAAGCAAGCGAGAGGTGTAGTCGAAGTAAGTATGCATGTAGAAGGAAAGTAGTAAAAGATGAATAGACGACGACTAGTAGATGGATAGATGAATGTTTGTGTGTGCGAATATTCGTCCAGCAAACGCATGAGAGGCCAACAAAGGCAGCAGCGACGACAAGTGTTGAACGACAACGACTAGCCGCATTGTGTGCGGTGGAGCGGCCGGCGAGTAAATGGCTAAGTGAGTAAGTGCGTACATATGTGTATGTGTGTGTGTGTGTGAAAGCGGCATAATGCGTGAGTTCTGGCATTGTTGTTGTTGTTGGCGCAATGGAGCACTTTATGATGATAAAGCTGATGATGCCAGTGAAGGCCATAGCGGTGGCGCCGGGAGTGGCAGCTGCCGGGAGTGACGATGTATGACACTAGAACAGCTAAAACACAACAACAACAGTAATAAGGCATATAAAACAAGGTCTGATTTTAAAGTTTTACTAATTATTCTGTAAGAAACAATTACAGTTTTTAATTATGGAAATTCAAATAAATTTTTTTATATTGCAAAGTTATTTCGAATATATTTTATAATTGGATTGGACTGTAACTTTACATTACTTTATTTTGTATCAAATCGAATATATTTGAACACTGAGAACTTTAGCAGAGGATGTTTATAAATAAGCCGAACCCTAAAAATTTTTGAAACAATTATCTGATTTAAAAAACAAGAGAACACGGTAACTTTGGTAAAATCGAATCTAAGATACTCTTCACATTTGCCATTAACTAAATAGTGAAGGCCTCAACACTGTATATCGTACAATTTATGCTTTAATTATTGAAAGTCAAATTTAAGTCAAATCTAATTGGATTCACCTTTGTATCCAATAAGAATACATAGGACTACATTTTAGACCAATTCCAAAACAACTATTATTTATTTAAAAAAAATTAATTGAATTTATTTAAATGTTTTTATTTAATTGAATTATATTTAATAACTTTAAATAGTTTTGTATGGAACCGGTACTTTGTCAACGGGAGTATAATTACTTTATAGAGTCTCAGATGCTTTTTTTCATGAGTTAGAAGTTCGTTGATACTCCGTATAAAAATAAGAATTTAATTAATTGTTGATTTTTAAAATACCACTAAAATGTATTTATTATTTATGGTAAAGAACATTTTTTGAGCCTCCATTATCAAAAATATACAAGTTATACCTGAGAAGATTCTGTTTTCAAATGTCATCGACTTATAGTGTCCAAGATTTCGTTGTTCAAGCAGGTAGTGGAACATATGGACATGTGCTATTACCAGTTTTGAGTTAACATAATTGAAACATTTTTATAAATTTGGATAGCTCCATTACCAGAAATACACAATTTATAAAAAAAGAGAAGATTCCGCTGTGAAGTGTGTTAGACTTTAACCAAGTCTCCAATAATATGACCACTATATAAGGAGGGTCCCTGACTTTGCATTTTAAGTCAAATTAATGGAGAATTTTTTTATTTTTGTTATTAAAAAAAAACTTTTATATTCTGGGCTGCCGATTAAAAAAACACGGTATTAAAAGGCTGATAGCTTTGGTTAAAGTTTTCTCCATTTATACCCTATATAGAATTCATAGAATTAATTCAATAGCCATGAAGAAATATTTCTTTCTTTGTTGAAACTAAGCTAGAAGCTTGTTACACGAAACTTCTTGAATTGAAAATCGCAATTATAAAGGCTGAACGCAAGAAGTAATTTTTATTGTAAACACCGATTTTTAATGAAAGTTTGGAAGATTTTCAATTAAATATTGAATATTGAATATAATAAAATGAATAATGGATCTTCCAAAATGGATGCTGGTTTTCTGAATCAAAAATTATTCTTAGCAATGATGCTCAATTTCAATTACGGAATTAATTACCTCAATAGGGGCTCAGACAACACTTATGTGTTTGTCGAGAAACAAATGCATACACAATGGGTGCGGATTTTATGCTGGAATACATTTAAAGGTAATTTTCTTCAGAAAAACAGCATTGTTTTCATCTTTTTTTTTTATCATGCCGTCGGACAATTGTTGTCCATTTTTGGAACAATTAAATGTAATTACATTTTTTTTTCACTTATTTTTGTTACAGTAAAATCGGAATTGATTATTCATAGAAAAAATTTTGTACCCTTTATTCTATGGTAAGTAAATATTATTTATTGATTTTTCTGGTATTCAAAATAGAGAGTAAATTCTAATCAGAGCTATAATCTGGAATGACTTTTTTTTTACATTAAAATTTATTAATGTGTTCAAACAAAATGGTTAATGGGAAACACGAATGCTGCAGCCGTGAGTTAAATTATCCTGCCAACTTTACAACTTTACACAGGCTTCGCAGAAATTACTAAATTCTTTAAATTTTAGAAAAAAGAAAAACGGTTGAACCGAAGCTATGATACCATTCAAACAAATTTTAAATGGAACAGAACAGAAATGAAACGAAAACGTGGAGTGTGGGCTTTTTATTGGGGCTTCCACGAAAATTGAGCAAGAAAAGTAAATAGTATTCGTATATGTGAAGCGGTCAACCATGAGAGACTACCATATCAAATTTTAAGCTGATACTAATTTTAATAAAAAAGTTGTCCACACAAAAGGAAGCTTAGGTAAGAAAACCCCAAATCAACTTCTAAGCAGATATTGACTTAAACCAAGAAGTTTTTCAAATAAAATGCCAGAAGAGAACGACGAGTTTGTGTGGAGGCTATCCTAAAGATTATGGGAACACGCTTAGCAGTATATGTTTGTATAACGGACCTCCATAAAAAACTTCTATACCAACTTTTAAGCTGATATTGACTTAAAATAAAAAGTTTTTCATACAAAAACAATTAGAGAGGAAAGGGTTTCTATAGAATCTACCCCCAAAAAAAGGCGTGATATACCAAAACAACATGCTTAGGGCAAAAATATGTCTATACACCGGAATTCAGCCAGACAATAGAAAAAATTCTATTAAAACAATCAGACAGACGGGCATAGCTACACCTGCACTATTTTTAAGGCACTGTACCGAAGGTACAATAGCCTATTGGTTTTGTGCAAATGTATGTAACAGGTAGAAAAAATGGTCTAAGACCCACCAAAGTTACTCCCATTATGATCAGGATTGATAGAGGAGTCGATATAGACATATTCGTCTGTATGAACGAAAGGAATTTTACAAGTTTATTTTAAAATTTTGCCCCTCCCCCTTACCCATAAAATCTCCACCAAGGCTAAAAATTTCTTCGGCACAAAAGTATACCAGTATAGAGATAACGTCACTTAAAGCCAAAATACAAAAAGTTCATCAAAATCGGATAATAAATGACGATTTTATAAGCAATTAAGTTTGAACGACCCCCCTTTTCGTTTCATACATAACAAAATGTTTAGTAAGGCACTTATTCGTGCAGTGAGAAATGGTCATAAGTTTGGTCATAAGCTTGGTAAACATTTATTGTATTTGTAAGGAGACCTGAACTGGTATAGGGCCTCTTACAGTCGGTTACGCCCGACTGTAATTTCCTTACTTGTTTATGTTTCAAGTTATGTTCCGACTGCTGTAACCTACCTTGAAACAAAAAATAATACAGGTTTGCATGGGGGTTCGTTCTTCTAATGGTCCGATCTTGACGTATTAGGCTTGACGTAACATAATCAAAATTGGGTTTCTATATGCACTACGACAAATTTTTTTTTTTTTTTTTAATTACACCAACTCGAAAAGGTGTCTCGTTTGTAGGGGATAACATGTTGCTGAAATACCAGTTGAAGAGGGAATAGGATAGAAATTTTATGTTATCTTTGAGCACACAGACAGCCAATCAAACGGACACGTATAGAAGTATATCGACTTGACTTTTGGTACAGGGTATGAAAACGTCGGCGCAACTCCGCAAATATGACAAAAACAAAATACAATGCTTGCATGAAACACATAGTGGAAGACAAATTATTGACATAAATAAGTTTTGTAACTTTTATGTTAGACCTTGTATGGTTATAGCAAAACGAACGACCGTAACAAGAACTGCGAAGCAGCTGAGCAGATTTGTTGCCGGGCGGCTACAACGCAGGGAGGGCGAACGCCAACGAAGTTGACTATAAAAAAGAATACAACTGACTCCTCCCGAGTAGTTTTTTTTTCCTTTTTGCTATTTTATATGCTAAGCTTGCCTTGTCCTGCTTTCTGCTTGGATTTTATTGTATTTACAACAATTTGTTGAGAATTTATTTGGCATAAATTAAATGAAATATGTACAAATTTTTCTTTCTTTTTGTGTTTAATTTTAAAACATACCCGTTGTTGTTGTTGCTTGTCGATAGTTTAATTAATTACACTTGCATTTAATTTGTTGTAAATTTTATGCCGCCGTGCAGCAATTATTTCAAAATTCAACTAAATCAAATTTCTCTTCGTTTGGCTTCTGTTGTCGGCTGAACTGATGATGCTGTTGTTGTTTTTGCCAGCAGCATGTGAAGCACATTTTCTGTGCCTATGTGTGTATGCGTGTACAAATCCAAATACAACTGGGGTCTACTATTATTTTACTACCATTCCAAAAACAAAAACAACAACAAACACTTTTGATAGTGTCGCGAAACCGTTATTCCTTGTTTTATTAATTATGCTTTGCACTTTGTTTCGCACCGAGAAAGTCAAAGAAATTTTGCACTTAAAAACAGCAACAACATTAACAAGAAGAACAACAAATTTCGTGTTGTACAAAGCGGCGCACGTAAATTAAACGAACTACGAAAAATTCCTTTTCTCTCTCTTTTTAAATTACTTTTCTTTTTTTGTGTTTTCAAATTAAATCTAATACATGTTTTATTTTTTTGGATACTTTTATTTTTTGCGAGTAGTTTGTGTGTGTAGTAGTTTTTTATTGCAGTCCTCTTTTGTCGGAAATTAGTTTTTGTTACAAATTTATGAGTTCTTTTTTTGTTTTTAATTCGGTGCCGCACGTGCCTAAAATGTTAAAAACGTCCTCACCTCACGAACAAATAAAACAGACTGCGACGAGTCGTCGTCGGCTTTGATAGTCGACTTAGCAAGGATATGGATTGGAGCAGTTTGCGAACGGAGCCAACAAATGTCATATGGTGCGCACAGCACAGGGCGTTTCGTTCGTGTCCATATCGAACCGTATAGGGTGGCGTGTACGGTTTGAAGTGCACAGCTGTTGCAACACTGGGCGTGAGGTAGCAGCGAAAATGGTGTGAAGCGTAAAAGGCGAGAATAAACAAAATGTGCGTAAATTTAGGCCGGGCGCATCAAGTGATAATTTTTATGCATTTTATCTTGAAACTTTTGATACGATTTACTGTTGTCTTATTATTATGTAACAGCCAAATGAAGTGTATTATATGTAAATATGTACTTGCTTATGTATAATTGTAGCCAATGTAGCTACATATGCTCGTCCGTGCGCCTTTCTGTTCGTCTGAGTACTACAACTTGCATATTTAGACACTTACAAAACTTCTGCAGGTTGATTATTAAATAATATAAACAAATTAAAACTAAAATAGAAGCTAGTCACATCATTAGCTTACACTAGAGATGGTCAACTAACGAATGTGATCATGTTCGATAGTTTCGAAAACGATTGTTAAACTATCGATAGCTTTTTATACGTTTCGTTGATTTTCAAACGGAGTAGAGTATTAAATGAAATTTGACACTCAACAACCAAAAAGCAGAGCGAAAATCACAAAAATAAAATATGTATTTTTGATTAGTGCAAAAAAAAAAAAAACATGTTGATCTAGCCATGTCCATATGTCTGTCTGTGCCTGTTTGACTACGGTATAAAGTCCCTCAATCTTTTTCCACGTTTGTATGTGAGCTAACCCGTATGTGTGCCATGTTGACAGTACTCTGGAAAGGACCAAAATAAGGAACACTTACAAAAAAGAATGATGCATGCGTGCTCGACTACGAATTACTTTGAACATTAAATATTATTGGGAGATAAGTTGCTATCTGAATCCATGTGGGATATTTTGTAGTTATTTTTCTCGCTAAATTAATAAAATTTAACCAAATTTGTTTTTCATACAAAAACAACGGAGAATTCAGTGACAGGCTTCTATTGTGATTATCACTTAGAGAGCGGTTGGAACATTTATTGAAAACTAATTAACTGAAGTGGGAGACTATACCTTTTATAGTCTCTAAGTTCGCGATGTTCATACGCACATTCCTATCTGGCTCGAAACCTTCTGTCTGCTACATTCATTAGATTAAACTTAATGTACACTTTCAACGGGTACAGGGTATACAAAGTGAATTAGCTTTTTTTTAATACCCTTCAGTCGAATTTTTAAATTGTGTTCTTAGCCCCTATATAGGTGGGACAAACTCCTAAATAAATATTTGAACCGAGTTTCAAATTGATTTTCAGATCAAATATCGGCTTGTAGAGAATTTGGTTTTTTTTCAAAAAAAACAAAAACTGAGTTTTTGGTTTGTATAGATCCTACTCCTGACAGTGGGCGTGCCATGTATGTATCTCAAAAATAAGTCTTTCAAAATGGTGCAACAACATCTAGCAGACAAATCTGACTCCCCTCATACAACCAATGCATTCAAAAATATATATCCCTAAGGGTTAAAAATGTAAAATTTTTCAAGTAACATACATATAAATACAATATATACTTGTACGTATATACTTAAATTTCAACCATTGAAATTCATAAAAGAATCTTTTTAAATACATATATCCATTCGTCATTTTTTTGTTCCTAAAAATCTGTTTCGATGTCAAAACCACCAGACACTGTCAATAACAAAAATTATAAAAATTTTTTCAATAAATTTCACTATCCCAAAATGTGAACAATCCACAAACGGGAACACCATTGATTTTAATAAGTTCACGTTATCGTGAGTGCACTGTACTATCAGACAGTCCAAGAGGATATGGTTAGATCTCATCGAGATGAATATACGGTGCTTTCTTCAATGTGTTACATATCGGCAAGCATGCATACCGTTGGAATATTTATCGATCGAGCGTTATCAAGATTAAGTATTTTATTCCACGTCCATCTATAATCTAAACAGGCCTTTTTTGTAGCATTTTAACTGGTTCGTCTGAATAGAGTCTATCATTTAAAGTGACGGTGATGGTATATTAAATCATGAATTTTTCCATGCACAAAAAGCTATCCTATTGAATTTCTATAAATTGAATTGAAATAATGTTTCTTCTTAAAATAATTAATAAATGTGGTTGGACTTGTGGATCGTGACATGATATGTTACATACTAGAGCTCTGCATTTAGATAAAATGCAGTCGAAGAGACATGAATGTGAATGAGTGAGGTGAGAATTCAAACACACATTGAGTTAATTCGAATTATCTACGCCGCTTAGCTGTAACTTGTATTAAAGAAATAAAAGAAAATGTTTAGAATATTAAAATTGGAATTTATTTATTCCATATTAAGATTAGAATTAAGGAACATACTTTTTTTTTAACATTTACGGGGTTGGTGGCAATTGTTGAACGCCTTTCCGTTATTAAATTTCTTGCACCCGAAAATGCTCTTTCAGACGCGGCACTGCTGGCAGGTACACAAAAAATCTTACAAATAGTCTTATATAAAAGTGGAAAAAATTTGTTATGTGCATAAGATCCGCCAATTTAGGCAATCAAAGTCTGGAGTATACAAAACATTAATATTTGAGTATGATCTTATTTCCAGGCTTACTTGGTCAAAGCTCAACAAAATCTGCAAATGCGTCGTCTACTGTTGGTGTTGGTTCATTACAAAAAACAGTTGTATTATTATTTATTAAAAAGGATAGCAAAATTTCCTTACAGTTTTCTATTACTGTCTGTTTTTCTTCAGATGAAAATTGTAATAATTTGTTAGTGGGTGGAAAGAGAAATAGGGATATTTCATGGTATTTTGATAAACTGGGAAGTATTATTGGTAAGATGTTGTTATGTAAAGAGGACATAGACAGTTGAAGAATATTATTATCGCTTTCATCTGGTTGGCAATTTTTTTTTAATTTATTTATATTTGATATTGTAAGATGTATTGTCGGCCCCTTGTGATTTATATTTATAAGGTCTACTCTATTTGTTTAATTTTTTTCTTTTAAGATGTTAGTAATGTCAACCCAATTTAGTTCTATTGATTTTAACAAGTAAAAAATTGTATTCCATCGTGTGGGGCAAAGACTTTTTAGACGCATTTGACCCTGATTTCTTATAATATTTTACAAGTTTGCTACAATTGGTTACGCTACAATTTCCACCATCTCGGGAACTGCTTTAATAGACTTTTCTAAACAAATTACAACTATAAACAAATGACAACTACAAAGTTTGTATATTTAGATTCAACTACATATTTCTTATTCAGATAACTTCTCTTTTAGAATTCCTTTTTTTAAATTTGCATTTTTAAGCGCCATCTAAAGTTTGGTCATGTGTTCGGGCAGTGTCTAAATGGTCTGTACAGCCGTACCAGCCTGCAGGAGTGAGCGGTACTTGCACCTGTTTAGTAAAGTGTCCAAAGTGTGCAAAAGCTCGAAAAAGCTTTCCCCTTTTCACCCCGAAACTGCGTCTTAGCCCAGAAGCGGGAGCTTTTTCGAGCTTTTTTTAGTACTCCTCACTCTTACCACCTGCGCCATCTGTTAACGGAAATTGTAAGCTAAGTAACGGAAATTAGCATACTAGCGCCGTCTGCATTTGTGGCGGCTACAACTTCAAATGTTCTCAGCTCCTGCCAAAACAAGCTTCTAGACATTGGTTCAGGTAAATAACTGACATATTATATTAAAAGTAATTCACAGCTGCAGCCAAGCATTCCGCAGCACTAAAAACGGAACGTGTAGAGCTGAATCCATGGATTGTCTACTATTCCAGATTCGATGCACTAAGTGCAGGTGTAAGACGGCAAACTCAATTTTTCCGACGTGATCTTTGGAAATTCGATATTAGTAGCAATAATTACGTCGTCATATTTGGTGTGGAGCAAATGGTTAGTACAGCTTAGTAGTTCCCTTAGTCATTTTAATATAGTTTGTTTTTTTGTTTCCATTTCATAGATGCAGGACCTAGAGCACAAGCTAATTGCCGAATCGCCACACAATGCCAAAATCATAGCCTGCCGTTTTCCTTTGCCGCAACTACGACCAGAACGTACAATAGAGGACGGGGTAAACACTGTATGGTTCTATGATCTTAGTAAAAATAATAGTAGTAGTGGTAGTCAATAGTACCTATTAATAGTGAAAGATTAGACTAGATTTTTTAGGCTTTATTTTTATTTCAATACAAATATAATTAGTAAGAGTACAAAAATAACTGGACTGGAATACGTGAAGGAACAATCTCTGAAGGTTTAGCGAGAAAGCGAGCATACTGCTTAGGTGTGAATGCGAGAGTGAAAACAGGAGTGGCTGAGTAGTGACCTTGTGGTGAACGCGTGGAATCAGGAAATCCGTTGACGTTAAAAATCGGGCAGTGTGTTTAATTAACTGACAAAGATTCAACAGCGACGTGACATAGCCAACAATGTGCCGCTCCACTAGTTCGTGGAAGATATGAGTTTCGTTAGAAATATGCACTGATTGCTGCCGTTGTTGCTTAGCTGCGGCTAGAATCAACGTGCCATATAAACTTTATCATTAACCACATCACGATAGACCTCAGCAAAACCGTATTTAGCATAGAAACGCGCATACGCGTGATAGCTTGCCGGATATACAAACATGTACACCAAAGCAACCGCTGGCGCGCAATGCAGCCAGCAATACAGTGAGCAAACGTTTGACAACGCTACTATCCTGCATTGCTGAATCATCTAATGCCGCGGTGTTAAGCACGGCTGGGAATAAACTACTAACCTCAGTCGGACACGGACAATCGGATGTGGGTTTGTGAAAGCATTCATTATATGCGTTGTTGTCAACAACTCCTCTCCGCCACTACCAGCTCCAGGCATGTTGTCCCAGAGATTTGCAGAATATTTTTTTCACATTTCCGGCAACCAGCAATATAGTAAATAAGCTAGCGCAGCAGCTGCGTAACCAGTTATTGCATTGGATTCATTTTGTGCTACTATGCAAAACTCGGGATTCATTGTTAAATGCCTGCGCGCCAATCGATCTGTCCGCAATTATATCCTGAACATTGGTCGGTAGTTCGAGCTGCGGTTCGGCATCATGTGTTCAACGCTTTTGTAAAGATGAGCTTCATCATCCTTATCGGGCTTGGACATCTCCGATTCGATATCGTCAAAGAGTAGCGCAAATGCCTCGCAACCGAATTGCGAAACTTGATCCAATTTACGTTTCAGTGTCTGCAATTCTTTTTGACTATTATACCGTCATATCGACACCCGGCGATAGAGTATAGTAAAAGACAATGCCTTGTTCCTTAGCGGCTGTAATTAAACTTCTTAAATGATCGGATTCTTCAACCGTATACAGTTCACGCCAGAACGCTCGATGCTTGTAGTCATCTTTAGGGGCATACACATACGAATCCAAGCCACATTTTTTAAAGTTTACGAAACATATCCTTGCGCTGGTCCGCAGTACACGGACGACCGTAAAAACCTTCTATGACACCGCATATGAAGATGCAATACGCGCCCTATGATGCAACTTTTAAGAATAAATTCCGACGCAAAATTGTGGCAACAGTTAGTGTGAAAAATCATAGCTCTGTCTATAATGGCGCCTGGATACATCGCTTTACTATAGCACCGGACTATCCATTCCAAAAGATGGTCGAACCCATGATCAATCTGGTAATCAAAAATTTTTAAATAAATGGTTATGGCACTCTTGAGTGTACTATATCTGAGTGGCAGGAGAACAAGCGTAATTTCTATGATAATTTAGGCTTTGCAACACGTCAAATCTATCACAAACAGATCATAGGCAGCCGTCTGACCGTAGTGAAATCACAATCGACCTATAATCTACACAAGGATGATGCACCGCAGAAAAAACAGAGCTAGAACATTCCATTGTAAACTATTCCAGCTGTTGATGATGATAACGTCAGAAACAGAAAAAAAATAAAGTACAAACGATCGAGAATTACTCGCTGTATTCGCCTCTGTTAAATATTTTCAACATTATCTTGAAGGAAGATCGTATATGATATGTACAGATCATAAACCGCTAACATATGCATAGAATTTATATCACAATTCACTACGAGTAGCCGATGCTTTATCACGACTAGAGATGATCAGCAGGCCAACTGCAACACTTCGGAAAGCAGCATTCGATGTAGTACACAACGTATGTCATCCTATCAAACGTAACACAACTCGATCGTTATGTAAAAAGTATGTATGGCCGGCGATCACACGAGATGAAATAGCATGGTCAAAACAATGCATCGCTTGTCAGCGCTCAAAAGTGCAACGTCACAATCGCACGGTACCACAGCAAATCAACATGTCCGACAGCAGATTCAGCCATATACATATGGACATAATTAATCTACCATATATTGAAGATTTTCGATATTGCCTCTCAATCATTGATTGCTACACACGTTGGCCTGAAGCAATACCGCTTAAAAACATCACTATAGAATACTTAAAATAAAAATCATATAAATAAAAACAATCGCGTTTGGTTTTATAATCAGTTTAACATATGTAAACGCGATGTATGTATTTAATGAAAACTTTCGTTACATTTCAAATGTAAATGTCGTAAATATATAGAAAATAAAATGTGCTACGAATTGGTCATATGATTGTAAATCTTCTTTGTTACTAGACAATGGTAAATGGGCACAATGTCTTTCTGGTTGTCGTATAACTCCACTGTGACCATGCCTGTTTTTCCGGTCATATAGGCTGGTGAGCCGAGCGTGGTCACATCAAAATCGCTGCCACCGTTTTCGCTAGCTTCGTCGTCTGGCATATTAATCACGCGTGCATAGATTAACTGTGGCTTTAAAATACAGCGGTGCAGAGCTTTGCGCACATCATACTCACGCATACTCGGATTCGGTGTTATATTGTACAAATTAACGCGTAGACTACGTAGTGGCCAGGACAACAATTCCTTTGGCATTTCTTTTAGCTTGCGCAACGGCAAATTGTCCGAATTCAAGTAATCAATGTAGAGCACATGTGCCTCGCGATC
Organism: Leucophenga maculata; assembly: GCA_035044805.1. Lineage (NCBI taxonomy): Eukaryota > Metazoa > Arthropoda > Insecta > Diptera > Drosophilidae > Leucophenga > Leucophenga maculata. The sequence goes on from JAWNNP010003385.1 coordinate 1,315,638, forward strand.
TTTTGCATTGTACGAGCGTATCAGGGCGCGATACCACTTGCGATCGCGCGGATAACAAGCCAAACACAACCTATTCGGCTTACATACGCTCAAATTGGGTGCTTGCTTGACTAATTGTGAAATTTCGCGCATCATGGCAATATCGCGTTTCTGCAGCTCAGTAATATGTGGAAAAACGTACAGCTCGGTTGGCGATATAATGCTGTCGATGCTGCAGTTGAATTCAGTTACACCAGGCGGCAGCTTCTGTGGCTTCACGTTAGTCACTCCGGTAAAGAGTGAACAAACTGTCGACGTGTCCAACGGACAAAATTTACCGAAGACCGACTTATCCTACAAAGAAAAAATATGTTAGATATAAAATCTAAGCTGTATTACCCGTACTAACCTCCAATTGTATGCGAAAACGATTACGCACTTGTTCCTGCATAAGCTCATCCAAATCGGCATCATTGCTAATTGTATTGAAAAACATTTTGGTGGCTTGATTATTAAATTGATTCAAATCATCTTGTTCGACATCAATTTCCATGTTGTTGTTATTGGTCGGAGAATTCGACTCTTTTCGGTTATCATCCAACATTTCATAATCTTCGAAATTGTCTAAATGCTTCAATTCACTCCATTCGAATAATGGTTTCTTCTTTGTAGGTGAAATGTTTTTATTTTTGCTGTCAATTGTGCCACCTTCACTACTCCTCATACGTAAAGGTGAGAAAAAGTTTGTCATTTGTGAATTCAATTCTTTTTCATCATCGTCGATCTAGAAAATATATTGTAAAAATTTAATACACAATAATAGTTTATATAAACTATTATACAATTATTTAAACTTACTTCTATTTGTTGCATCGATGCATCAATATTATAGTCCCGTATTGAAGGAACTATTTTCGGATTTTTTGGTTTCTGGCACCAAACGGCGTAATCGTGCTGCACTAGAAACTCGGCAATATTTAACGGGCCTACGCGTATCTCACAGTCCGGAATTTTGTCTGCCTTGTCATTATCATTTACCACTTTGACAGCTACCAACTTATCGACCACATTTATATGTATTATATCTAAGACCTTGGTCGGAAATTGTTCTGCATTGTCCTTAGGCACAATGCCGCTTATTCTTATGGGAGCCGTCATACTGTGCATTTTAGGAAGCGGTGCAAAGGGTATCATATTGTATGTCTCGACAGATTCCTCATTGCCGTAATCGATAAAAAATACTTCGTATGTATTGTCTACATTTTTCTTTTTGACAATACCGCGATAGTAGCAACTATCGCGATGATACACTACAACGCAGGGTTGATTGATTTCATAGCTTTCGCTAATATACTGACCACTGGAAAACTTTGCGGCGTACATCTGTTGCAATTTGGATTTCATGCTCTTTAGCAGACCATCATCTACCGGTAAATTAATATAGATTACACAATTATAGTCCACATAAGCCGGTTTAGCGGTGAATATTGTCTTTTTAACTGAACGCGTAACCAGCCAAGCTTTTGGCAAAACACGATCAACCTTGTTTTCGTCATCATTCAATTCTGTGACATATTGTTTTAATTCGCCAATATCCGATGCGCTCCCAATGGAAAATGGCCCATCCTGGTTACTGTTTGTCACACTAGAGAACTGCATAGCATCGACATTCTGCAGCCATTTGTTAATCGACTCGAAATCATCATCCAGCTTTTGCGGCAACAACTCTTCACTATTTCTTGGATGCACACATGGTTCATAGATAGCAAATCCGGCCTTCGCAATGCACTGATTAATATTTCGAAATTTTCGAGTGACAGGCGCAATTGGATCCGAGTCATCCTCAGTTAGCGCCCACAGTATTACATTGAAAGTATCCGATATACAATCAATCAATGTCACTGAGTATTTTTGTTCTTCGGCCAAAATACTGTTAAAATATTCGATAGACGATTTGGACCACAGCACATTTGCAGTTGTCAAACCAGCTAGTTTACAACGTATGGCGGTATCGGCAGCTTGTTCAAGCACGGGATCGATATCCATAAGACGACCGGCACATACATTCTCCACTATGACGCCGTAATCCCGCAGACGCACATCGTATGTTGTCTCATCGGGCGACACCATAACAGTTCTAATAATGATGCCACGATACCATTTTTCTTCGCTTCCACCATTTGCGTCTTTAATTGCTGCATTAATCAAGCAGTGCTCTTGCACTTTCCAGTCACGTTCATCTATGGATGTAACCATATTCAAAATCATATCCATTTTCTGTTTGGCAAATTTTTGTATACGTTCACCGAATATTTCTATACCCGTTCGACTAGAGCTCAAATGTATGTAGAACTCAGACGGATCTACAACATGTACAATATGTACAGCTGTACGTATTATCTCCTTCTCGCCTTCCATAGCGCTTTCCGAAGAACGTATGTCTTGACAAAGTGACTTCACTGTTGCTAATAGTGGTTTCAAATCGAGTTTAGATTCAATTGTTGGTTGCACTTTTTTCTCCAGCGATGCAATTGAGTTTGGTCCAGTTGAGCTGGCATGGCCAAGTTGCACCAACATTGCGCCGACGTTTACATCCTTACCGTTTCTCTTACAAACGTTCAGTGTCACCTCGCACATATCGCCGCCTGTGGTACCGAGAAATTCCAGCTGCAGTGTTGGATTCGAAGTCAATTGACGAAAAACTGTAATAGTTTCTGGCATCCAAGTATAATTGTGTATCTGTAGCGGTTCGACATCACTGAGTGTACATTTTATTGCGAATTGTGCGCTTTGATATTTTTTAGGCAGTACGTATAGTTCACGCCATTTTACAGTCTCCTCACGGCCGTGATCAACAAGCTGTATGCGAACTTGCCCTAAAATATAGTCTCGATAAAAAATAAAAAACTATGTTGTATAATAAATAAATACCGCCTCCTAATATTTCTTTAATTGATGCGCGGTGCCAGTGTCCATTTAGAACGACGATGCAGCCCATATCGATGGCGCCTAAAAATATTGTCTCTAGACAGCTGTCGGATGTCAAGTTAAATTCTTGTTGAATCTGTGTACAGAAATTCTCACGTTCCTGAGCGCGATTTTGCTGCAACAATTTAAATAATAATGTAAAGTTTTTAGTACAGTAAATTTGTAACTTTAACTTTGGAAGGGTGCAGCTTTTCTCTAGATACCCCCGTTTATGTGAGGAATACCCATAATTTCTTCAATGAAAAGCTCTAATGATCTAAAACTGTTGATATATGCAGTCGCCAAAGGGTTATAATTGAAAGGATGAAGAAAGTGACAGAAATAGCGCAATATCATCGCTGAATTATGACCACATTATTAAATACTGTTGGCGACAACCTAATTGTGATAGATGTAACTGGAAACCAATCGGCTAGCTATGGTATTAAGAGTTCCTTTTAGTAAAATATTTGACCAGGTTTTAAAATGTATTTTCACATATTATAGCTGCGTAAGTCAGAAACGTTGTCTAAATACAAACCTGTATGACATAAAATTCACTTGGAGTTTTAATGTGTAGCATGGTTACCACGTCGACTTCTCCTACTGTAAAGCACACTTTTGGTATGCGCTGGCTTCTCTTCGCAGTATTCTTCATTTTCTAAAAGATAGAAAAGGGGTAATTATATAAATAAGCAATAAAAAATTCAACAACGCCAAATATCATACCACCATGTCGTTGCGCTGTAATAGTAGATTGCCTGGCTGCTCCACAGCCAGGCCGCTGTATAAAAAAGCTTCGCGTACAGATATTCTGCTATTATATTTTTCAACTTCCAAATCAACTTTAAACAAATTTCCTTCGCATTTTAATGCGAACTTTAATAGAACATTTGGGGTGCTAAAAGTAAGAAAAATAATTATTTAAATATATTTAAATTATTTAAAACCAATTACGCACTTGACAGTCATTTGTAATAACAAATTGACAGCTTCTTGTGTCCACTTCGAAATAGGAGCCAAACTGTGCAGACTGCAACGTATGGCACCATAAGGTTCAGCTGCATCAATATCGGATATATTAAAAAAACTGTAGAACAAAAAAAATTTTCAAATAAGAATAGATACTTAAATTAAACAAACAACTCACTCTTCCGCACGGACATTAAGGTGTATGCCAAAATCGACAAAAAACACCTTGTAGACATCCTGTTTAATGACTTTCCTAATGATAACACGATACCACATATTATCCTCATGTCGATAAGTCATGTATATATTGCCAGCAATAATCGATTTGGGTATATCCCTATTGGTCATAAGATGATAACGCTGTGAAAGCTCCATCGCTTGACGATATTTTCCTTCCGTTTGTAAATAGAAACAGTCCGGCGTTTCAATGTGTGTAATGCGTACATTTATAGGTAAATTAATACGTGACTTGCCAATTTTTATGGTTGAAGAATCAGGAATGACATTACGAGAATGTGCCAGATCACAAGGTTGTGGTTCGTTAACGTGCGGTACTAAATCCAGCAACAAATTTTCCGCTTTTCTGGACAAAATACTTATGTTTGAATAATTCACATTACAGCGTTTCGTTTCCTTCGGCGGTGTATTGTCATTTTCGATGTATGAAATTGTCATTGCAACTGAATCGACATGTGTTGGCGGCTGCTGTTGCTGCTCCTTCGATTGCCTATTCTTATTCTTCCTATTCTGTCTCTTGCTACGATTTCGATTCGATGAGTTGCATGTATTATTCATACCAGTATCCGATTCCACAATAGATGCACTAATGTTGACCAGAGAACGCTCCACGCTAGATTTAAAGCCGTATTGTATATTCAAATGGGGATCGTTGAACTGTTGCTTATAATGAGTATGTACTTTATGCAAAAATGTATCATCTTTTTCAAAACTAAAATAAAAAAACAATAATGGTTAAATAAAAGAATAAATATATTTGACATAAGTAAATTACTTACACGAATGGATTATATTCCAATTTGGTAACTTGTAATAACTCTGGCATATTCTCGAGATGATTGTAAAAGCATGTAACAACATCTTTGAGATGTATATCATTAGGTAGTTCCAGCTTATATGCATCAAGTGCATCACGCATTTTCTGTAATAATTTGGAAGAAAAAAATAAATTTTTTACTTTATTATTCAGATTGTATGCGCAATAATGAAGTTTTCGAGATGTGTTTTAACTATTCAAAAGGTCTCGAAATGCTAATTCAGATAAATTAAATGAAACTACCACATTCCGAAATCAAGAAAGTTATTCCGGGTTTAAAACCGTCAGTCAGACGATTGACCTTCAGATAAAATTTTGAGCTTCATTTCTATCATAACCTCTCAACATCCTCAAACTCATGCCTTTATTGCGCCTAAAAGGCGTTTCTCCTTTCTCTGTTTCTCTCGATATTGCTCTGCAATAGTTCGCTGATAGGTCGAGCTTTTCTCTGTCGAGATATTGTGTTTGAGTAGGCTTTGGAGGTCTGTTGTGATTGCAACTTTGCGACGTCTAGCTTTCGTTACATGTTGGCTCATGCGACTAGAACCACGCTGAGTCTAGTGCGTCACTTGGCAGCTACAAGGTTGTGGTCCGAGTCATCTAACGTGATCGAAGCGTGCCTTCCGTCAACCACAACATGATCAATTTGGTTGCGTTTAATTTGTTCGGGACTTCGAGTCTTGAAATCTGGTGCTGCTAACTACAATGTTCCGACCCGCGTCGAAATTGAGTAGCCTCTCTTCATTATTGGAGGTAGTGTCCTGAAGTCAAAATATTCAAATTTGTGATTACTCTCATGGCAGCTATAGTAGATGTCACAGGACGCTTCTTTAGAGCAGCCCTGTCCTACTGTTCATAGTATTTTCTGAATTGCAGTGATGTCAGCCTTGTATCTTTCAAGAACATCAACCAGCTGGATAGTTGCACAATCCCTATTAAGGATGTCGTACTCGATCTTCTAAAAGGAAGTGAGGCACTGATGACATTGCCATCATCGCCACACAAGAATGGCGATTGAGCAAGTCGTGCTCAAAGATTGTCACTACGCATGGGTTTAGTGGTGAATGAGGACAAGTTTCTGCACGACGTTATAATTCAAAGAATAATGCTTGCCAATAAATGCATTGGCAAGCAACCAAATTGGAAGTGTACAACGCTCTCTCGAATCTATAATACATTGAGAATGCCTGTTCCGCTAATTATGTAGAAACGGGGACTGTGATTGAATCAGATGAAGAGGCATTGCAAGTCCTCGAAAGAAAGATTGTTCACAAAGTTTTTGTGATTAATAGAGTTGGTGATGAAACCGAAAGTTATATGAGCTAATCGTTGTCGTGGAAGACGTAATAGGGCACATTTAAAAAAAATAACGGTCCAAGCCCAATCAAACCACCTAAAAAATTATGATTCTATTATGACTTAATTATACCTAATTACCAAAGAAACGGCTACTGAATATACTATTATTTTTCAAACAATTCTCTAAATAATTACCCCCTAATTACCACCAAATTTACCAGGTGCACCTTCAATACGCCATAGAATAAGTGCTAAATTACATAAGAGTTGCAGTTAAACTTCTGTCACTCAGTTTTTAACGCGATAAGAGGTTTTTATTTGATAAAGCGAGATACTTACATTCAAAACACGTTCATAGTCATGTAATTTGTTTGTGGTATGACGCAATTTACTCTGTGGTGCTAAGCATTTCTCACGCAGTGACTCGGTAATGCGCAACTCTTCAATTTGCAATTTGCCATGCAAATACAAGAAATGATCGTTAATCTTGGTCAGAGTGTCAGTTGCATAGTCCTCCAATTGTGATTCAACGTTTTTGATAAGCTGGGAATGATAAAGAAAAGAAGAAAATAAAAACATTAGTAAATATTCTTCAAATAAAATCAATAAAAAATATATGTATATATAAGTGGTACAAGCTCTTCACAGAAGACCGAGAAGATATTGGTGGTGTTGCCCGTCCTAGAAGCCCAAGCCCGTCAACAACCGATTAATACGTTGAAGCAGTGCAGAGAATTGTCATTGAGAATCGCCGAGTAACTATTAAATAAGGTTTTGAGGATACGTCGCTTAGGAGCTGTTAAATGATGTCAACGACGATTCAGATTTGCTCAAAAGGGTTATATAACTTGTTTTCTTCTCTGTTTTAGTTCGAGGTACATCTTGAGAAATTCGTACACCGTAGTCATGCGTCAGCTGCCTTATTCAACGGAATAACCCCCCTCTCGGAGTAGACCCCCTCTTTCTGTTGATAATACTGAGATGACTCATGAAAGAACTGCGTTATGCCACGACTGAGGAGATGAAGAGCATATCGCCGGAAAGCGCATAGAGTGCTGAGAGGTTTGGAAAAAAGGGTTTACTTTGAATGGGACCAAATGGATAATGACGAATAAATATTTTTCGGGAAAAACAAAAAAAACAATCACGTTCCTTTTTCAACAAAGCTACTACATACGCCTTGCAAGACCTTTTGAGATTGTTCCCAACAAAATATGAAACAATATCATTTTCCATCAATGTGGTGGCCAAGGTTGCTTAAATATTCTTAAAGTTCCCCAAATTTCTAGCACAATTGAAGTGCGGTGTTTGTTATGTGCCGCTCTATCAAACACAACAATTAAATATCTGTTGCTAAATTCTGGTTCTACTCTTTTATATTTGTCTACCAGCACAGCACAACACCTAAAATGGTTCGAGAGCGGCACATGGGTTCATCATTTTCAAATCTGTCGATCGATGGTGAAGACAAATTTTTCTCATGTATAAAATATTTTTTTTTTTTTTACAGCAAAGCAACCAAAAGTGATTGTAAAAATCGATATTTTTGGCACTTGATACTAGACAGACAACTCAAATGATTTGTAGTATATGACAGACACTTGAACGATTGACATTTGTGCTGAAGAAAAAAAAAAGAGACCATGGATGACAAAATGTTGCGAGTGTCAATTAATTGGCTATCGATTTTGTAGTAATTATAAAACGTTGTATAAGATTTATTGTATTGCCAAAATTTGAATTGTTGCTTTTAAATATGCTCATTACTATTAGATGCTAGCCAACTAGGCACAACTACTGCGCCAAAGCAGTATTTAAGCTAGTCGGTAGTCTATAGCTCTACTCTTTACGTAGTAGCAAGCAGCAAATCCCACACCTCATTATGCAGCAAAGGCAGCAGCAGCAGCAGCTGTTGTTGCTCTGGCGCATATCTCTTGCAAATCATTTCTTGAGGCTATTGCGTCTATGGCTTAGGCTGGCTTACTGCTGTGACGCGTTGACATATGAAACTCTTAAAGCAAGTCGCCCACTGTTGCAAAAATGTTTGAAATGTTCAGATAGGCTCTAGCAGCTATTGTATATAAATCTCAAGATAAAAGACAATTGCTGCAACATTAACAAAATGAAATGAAAAAAAAAAAATAAATAAATAAACCTAATAAAATTCATTCGTCGTCACCAATTAGTTTTAATGGCGGCACAACACAACTTCATTATTACTGCAGGCAGCTAGCTAGCTCTAAAATTAAATAAAACATAAAATTGTTTGACAGCGCGAAATATGATTTGATCAGACTACTTCCTACGCGTGTAAAAAAATTATAGCAACTTAATTTTTAAAGTCATAACAAAACGAAGGACTTTGAAAATAAATTAACAATAAAAGGCGGAAAATATTTTGATGTGTTTTTTTTTTTGTCCAATTTTGCACACGCAGCAGCAAAAAATATTTTTCAAATAGTTTTGATTTTTTTTCATAAATTTTTTCCGAATTTTTAACGAATTTAAGTTTGAATGATAAACCTTCCGTTGAATCGAATTTATAATTCTCTTCAAGGAAGCATAACTAGACTCCAAGCAGTTAAATTTACTAGAATTCGTCTGGGACACAAAACTCACCAACACACCATCTCTGCAACAAAGCCCTCCTCATACCGAGCTCATTAAAGATCCATATGTTTTCAGAATAACGATCCTATCATTCTGATCTCAAATATAAACCCTCATAATATCGAAATCATTTTAGAATTCCTTTAGAAGACTTGTACCGAGTGTGGCCAGGTGGGGGAGCCAAAATGAAAATGATGGAGATGATCCCAAATCACTAATTTAGATTCAAGCGCAGGCATGGCACCTCCGAACGTACAATACAAGATCTTGAGTGCAAAAAGTATTACTTAGTTGCGTTCTTGCACGTTAAACCGGCATTTAATCGAGTCTGCTCCGACGGATTACTGTACAAACTGAAGAAAATGTTACCCTGTCCCATACTATCTACTACTAAGGAAGTACATTTCCTGCAGATTCTTCTATTTAAGTGTTGAAAATGGTGAGTCGGTGATTTGTGATATTAGGGCTGAAGTTTCACGGTAACCACTTACGCTGATGAAACGGCCTTCTAAGCGTCGACTGCTGCAGCCAGTGAACGAAGAAACGACAGCTTGATGCTCTTGAGTGATGACTGTCTTGGTGGAATTTTGGTATAAACACAGATAAATCGGCACACATAACCACTGCTACGATGAGGGGTGACTGGCTGCAGGTAATGCAGTCTGTAAAATATCTTAGATTCCAACTCATAAGTTGGAGCTAATATGTTATATCGAAATAAATCCACTAAAGGTAACAGCACAAAACAACCGCCTCGCCGTATCTCTGACATTAGCTAGCCAACAACCGCTTTCGCCGACGAAATTATGAACATCTTTTGATGACATAGCGTTATATTCATCGCCGAAGACGAGAGTAAACTAATTTCAAGTTTGACTATAAGTTTGTTAGTTATCAATGTAGAAGCTCGATTATCTCAGACATAGACATAAGGTTATGTTTTAATAAAAAAAAAAGACACCCTACATGGCTACCGCAGGTTCATGTCAACAGGCAATTGCTAACCAAATGCTTCTTCAAATATATTGGCTCTTTAGCAGAAGATCTAAACTTACGGCATCCAGTTGAGTGGCCAGCCATTCCATCATGGAGTTGTTGCATCGTTTTCTATTGAAGGTGATGCGTGCCATATCGCGAATAACATATGACAAAAAAAAATTATAATAATTAAATGTTTTGAAACCATAGCATTAGGATCTGAATGCATCCTTTTTTAACGCCTAGACTTTGTACAATATATTTCATACATGCGATAATGCATTGGATTAATAAATAAATCAACGCTTTTTATAATAATAAATCCTCAGGGTTTTACAAACACATGTCGAAAATTAGTATACTTCTTAAATCGACTAGTAAAACGCAAAATAAACAAAAAATGAAGGAGAATACAAATAAAGTTATTGCTTTTATTTTAGTTAAAATTACTAAACTATTAAATTGCAATTATAAATCAAATCACGCACGAACTTGTGTGAAAATAATTGCAAAGCTGGGCTGGCTGTCTGTCTCTCTATATTAATATATATTTTGATAGTTTGGCAACAACCGACATGATTAAAAGCCTGCTCAAATGTCCGCTGAACAGTCATTCAAACGTCAGTTTATCAATAACAAATAACGAACGAAGGAGCGTTTTAAGCTTTATGTCAGAGCTAATACTTAATGTCTCGTTAGAGATATTTTTTTTATTTGTTTTTTGACTTTTTGCACAATTATGCGTGTCGGCATTTAGACAGATTTAATTGTTTCAAATGTATCCGAAACAATTTTTCGAGCAAAACGGATTTGAAAAATTGGTTAACGCGCTTTTAATGCGATCTGTGTCTAGTCTATGGTTAATTTCATTCGACGTACACGTCGTGTGGGTGGCGGCAATTGAGGAAGCAGCATTTTAAAAGAGAAGGTTGGTTGGCTTTTTATTTTTAACTCTGAGATTTATATGCCACAACCTTGAGCAGTCGGCAGCAGCTGAGTAGACAGATTGTTGAATGAATGTACTTATGATGTGGAGCAGTAATAAGTGTTACCCGACTTTAACTCAATTTGTAATAACTTCAAATGGCTGTTACCTTGATGTGTTTTACACTACAAATGAAACATTAACAGAAACATTAAAATGCTGCATAAGCGTTTAAATTTATTTAGTAGATAAATTCGATAAGACGAATTCGTTGTCAACGAGATACATCAACTCAAGCGTCAATATTGTGAAACAACAAATAATCGTTATATGGAAAATCAGTCTGTAGCGTTGTAATTGAAACGACTAAGTTTTTGCAACTTTTCAAATAATATTTTGCAATTACTATACCATTCACAAATAATGTGCTTAAAGTCAGTAGACGTTTGTTGTCAGCGAGATTGTAACATAGATATTTTGTTTTCATTTATATAGCAATTATAATTCACAGATAGTTTTAACAGATTTCATATGTCTCATAACAGTCTGCTTAACAATATATATGCGTTATGTTTCGTTGTCCAACATAAGGAAGAAAAGAGGGACGTTTTGGTGTCTAATATAAGCAAGAAAACAAGGAAGTTGTGGTATCGTATATAGCCCGCGAGTTTGGCATTACTATTCGGGGAGCTGGAACGCAACGTTTTGGCCACCAGGTTTCCCACTAAATACTCGTACGTCGCCAACAATCAACTATGTTGCCTGAATTTTGGGATATGCACAGGCACTGGAAGCGAAAAATTTAGGACAAGATGGAGCTGAGTTCGGAACACTTACCTCTCATCATCATTGTCGTGTCAGCAGCAACACAACACCCTTCCACGGTCAGACTAGTCTAGAGGCTTTAAAGAGCCAACTGAACAACGAAATTCAACCGGATATGAAGTTTAACTCAGCTGAAGATATAGACTTTCGCTGAAACTATTCTAACTTCGGAAATCACAATGGTTCATAAGCTTATTCACGAATCACCAGTTCATATTTCGTTCAAGAGTTCAGAATTGTTAATAATATCCTGGAAGTATACGGCAATATGGAATATTGTAATATCTTTATCGAAAAACGACAAGCTTTGGATAGGGTATGACACACAACTCTTTTAGCAAAGATAACAGAAAAACTACCTCATTCATTCTTTCCGATAGTACGCTCCTTTTTATTGTCAGAGGGTCTGCCATTTTTTGCAATGCTCCGCGGAAGTGCCTGTCCTATTGCCCTCCACGTGCAAGAGTCCCTCAAGACAGCGTGCTTGGATCATACCTGTCCAACCATTTCACAGCTAATCTTTCAACAACTAACGAATAACGCAATACCGACTACTGCCGATGACGTGCGTGTGTGTGTTCAATATGTCTAGATGCAAGCAAATCTCTGCAGATGCCCTACAGTAACATATACTCTCGAAGGACTCTGGACAAAGACTTGAAATGTCCAGATCAATTATGCCAAATGCAGCAATGTAGTTATCACATTAACATCACATCTTGTTGCAATATGCCGGCAGCTCAGACTCCTCAAAAAGAAAGTTTATTAGAAGACAGAAAGCATGGCAACTTCGCCAAATTTGCCAATAATAATTTTTACCTGTTACATACATTTACACAAAACCAATAGGCTCTTGAACCTTCGAAACAGGGCCTAAAAAGTCATGGGATTTGCCCGACCATCCCTTAACTTCATATTCATAGCATGAAGCTCTGTATTTCGTTAAGATTTATAAACTTTACAAAAACAACAATAATATTACAAAGAATTTTGGTCCAAACTTTTTGGCATACCCCATAAATGTGTAAAAAAAAAATTAGCTAGCGGCGAGCGAGTGCAATTGTCATTCAAGTCAGCGCGGCGAGTCTTAAGTCTCTGCGTCATTTCTTTCCTCTGCAATTGTGCAAGTCTGTCATCGACGATGACTTGAAGGTGCTCTGGGCTGACAAATGCGAGGGCAAAGACATCTTACCAATGTTCTTAAGAAAAAATTGCAGTATACAAGGTCACACGATTATAACACGCTTTAGGCCAACGCTGACGGTGCGCTGCTACAGTTGATCGTAGTTGTTGTCGATGATCCGTGAGAAGAGCTTAGTCAGCTCACTACCACCAAAATGAAGTCGAAACTGCATAGAAGCGCGCGTCGCTGTTTTTTTTTTTAACCAAACAAGTTCAGTGCAATAATCGTAAACTACGAAGTTGCTTTAAGAAGTTGCAGTCAGAAAGATTGAGACAAGGCTAGCTGGCTAGAATTAATATAGCTCAAGTAGAGTATTCTTAAATTTATATTTTAGGTATATAACTATTGGTTAGTAACTAGTAACGCATAATTTTAAAAGCAGAATCCATAGATAGTTCGATGTATCTAAATAAATGAAAGTTTAAAATTATTAGCAAATTATTAAGAAGTTCCATTTTGCTTATCAAGCACACATAAAGAAATTTAATTGTGCAGCGTATCAAATAGTCGTAAATGAATACCATGAAACCATCATCTAATTGTCATCTCTCGCGCAAATCTATGCCACAACTCAATTCGGTCATTAGGCATCACATTGTGTCGTGTTAAGCTTCACCAAAATCCGTACCGCAAAATGAAAATGAAAGGTAATATAATTTAATTTAAAGCAAACAGCCACGGCAAAAGCATCCAAAAGCGAGCTTTGAAGATTTTTTCGCGTTGATTCGTAATTACAAGCGTCAAGGTAATTAAACTTCAGTACTTGGAGATCAGTATTGGATGCGGTGGCTTTTTTGAACTATTGTAGCTGCTTGCTCGTGACTTTTGTTGTTCTTAAGACGGTTTAGAACTTGAAATCATTGTGCTGAGTCACAGCAGCTAAACGAGTACGCAACTTCTAATTTCGTCATACTATAGAGCGCACATTCAAATATGTAGATAGAATTAAAAATGATATCCAAGGCGCTGTATTGAAGCTTGTTCGAGGGAAGTTTAAAACAACAAAAATTGCAAAAAATATAAAAAAAAAAAAAAAAACTTGACTTGTAGGTATGTTAAATACATGACATGTCGTCGCTCTGTCATGCCTTTCCCATCTCTTTGTATAGTCTACGTCATGCGTCTGACAGAGCCAAGGCTAGAACGAGGAATGTTCGAGGCATGTCATGCCTGTCTTATGTTTCTTTCATGCCTAAGTCATGCTTCTGGCAGAGGCTACATTGAGGCATGACAAAGACACGTCGTTTCATGTCTCTGATAGAGGCTACAATGAGGCATGACAAAGACATGACATGTCATGGCTCTGTCATGCCTTTTTAATGTTTCTGTCATGCCTCTGACACAGGCTACAATGAGGCATGACATGTCATGGCTCTGTCATGCCTTTTTAATGTTTCTGTCATGCCTCTGACACAGGCTATGAGACATGACATGTCATGGCTCTGTCATGCCCTTCTCATGTTTATGTCATGCCTCTGACAGAGGCTATAATTAAGTCATTACAAAGAAATGACATGTCAAGGCTCTGTCAGCACGAAAAAGGCTAGAATGAGACATATCAGAGGCATGTCTTTGTCATGACTAAATCATACCTCTGACGGAGCATGATAAAGGATAAAATGAGGCAGGGCAGGGCACAACAAAGGCTAAAATGAGGCTTGTCAGGGAACGACAAAGACATGACATGTCATGGCTCAGTCATGCCTATGACAAAGCGTGACAAAGGCTTGAATGAGGTATGTCAGTATGTAGCATGACAAATACATGTCATGCTTTTCTCATGTCTCTTTCATGCCTATGTCAAACCTCTTACAGAGGCTATAATGAGGCATGACAAAGACATGACATGTCATGGCTCTGTCATGCCTTTCCCATGTATCTGTCACTCCTACCACAATCCTCTGACATTGACTAGTATGGAGCATCACAGAGGCATGACCAAGACACGACATGTCATGGCTCTGTCATTTCTCTGACAGTGGCTATAATGAGGCATGACAGTTCGACTTTAAAGCCGCTTTCGACATGCCGATAGGAACGAAGTTTTTTGGCAGGGTGCAAATTTTTCAATCTTCCGATGGAATACATATTATGCCAGTGTCCGTACACACAGAATATAACGGGTTCGATCCTTTAAAAAAAAAAAAATATGTTGCTCGCGTACGCAGATTGTTTAGATCATCAGTACACAAGATCGGCCAGGCAGCAAGGCATTCTAAGAGTATGAAAAACACTTTCGGCTCATGGGTCTTGCGGTCATCGCGTTTTGGACGGTCAGTGAAGAGGGAGAGTTCTAACTTCAATGTTGTAGAAAATGTCGTCTACCTTTGAACTGAAATGGCCAGCAACAACAACGTCAGACTGTAGACCAAGCGAAGAATCACGCTTGCTAATAGATGATATTTTGGGCAGAGCAAGCAAGTTAGAAGTAAAGTCCTCTCTCGAAAGACGACAAATCTAGATCTAGAAGCCGTTGATACTCCCGGTGCTGCTACTTGATAGCACAGAAGCATGCACCGTGATTGAGTCAGACCAAACGACTTTTGAAATCTACGAGAGAAAGCTTCTTCGTAGGATTTTAACTCTCATTATAGTCGGCGACTAGATTGTGTTCCGTATGACCCGCAAGCTGTATGAGATATTCAATGAGGTTGACATAGTTTAGCGCATAAAGTTCCAGCGGCTGCACTGAGCTGGTTAGCTCATTCGAATGGATGGAACAACTCTAGCATGTATAGTTTAGAGGACGACCGGGCACGCGTTGGAATGACCAGATATGCGGAGATCTCTTCGTATTTGGCATACATAACAACTGGCTGGTGCGCCTACCTAAATGCAAGCAACCATGACCTAACGACTGTTGATCTCCTAAGTAAATAAGTGAATAATTAGAACTTTCTTTAATGTGTATAGTAGATATTTTTGGTAGATGACTGAAGATTACACAGACTCACAAAAGAGGAAGATCATACTAGCCAATACTTTTTTTGGGTTATTTAAAATAAACATTTTATGCAATTTCAACAAACTTATTAAACTACACTCGCAGCTATGATATCTTATTGTATGTACGATATGTACTTTTATTTGTTCTGCTGCGGATTTTTTGGAGGCACGACCGAACACAAAACAGAGAAGCTTCAAAGAAACCAGTTACAACAGTGTAAAACGACTCAACACAAAAAGTGGCGTTTCAACTCGAGCTTGCATGAGCTCCGCTTTATTTCTATACTCCACTCCATACAGCAGCAACAGCACAGCACCTACTTCAAACTTCCAATTGAATTCAGTCAGTTTAAGTTGACGCGTCTTGGCGAACGGTGCTAAAAAACGGAGAAATATTTACAAAATTTGGAGTTAATTCAAATAGCGAAACAGAGACGTTCTACGACGCGACCTATCCTATCCAGCTAGCTACTTGCTCGACTGCTAACAAAAAAAAAGTAATGTGCGCTAAATTCGGCTTGTTTTGCACCCGTCTAAACGCTACCTAACGAAAAACGCCCGCTACATGCTACAACAAGCAGTACATACATACATATGTACATATAATCCAAGCTGTAACCATTCTCCATTGCTGACGGTTTTATAGGCCAACAACAACGACGTCCGTCGTGACATGCAAATTTAAAAGTAGCAAGAAACAAACCCAACAAAACTAAACTAAAAGAGCGGGCGAAAAACTTTAGATACTTTATTTTTGTTTTTCCTGTTTAATTTGTATATATGGCAATTTTTTCGGTTGAATGTATTTTTGGTGTGGCGCTGTGCAAAATTTAGTGCAGCAACAAAACAACAAAAACAATGCACCAACAAAAATAAACTAGTGTAATTACTAAGAAAATTGCCTACAATAGATTGCTGTAAAATAAAACGAGATTAACTATTATTGCCTTTAAATGAAAATTAACGAATCGTAAAATCGAAAAAAAGCAAACATATATTTTTTCTCGCTTGAGTTGCGAGAGAAAAAGTTGTAATAAATAATTGAAAAAACAAAACTTGAAATAAATTTATGTTATTGACTGTTTAAAACAAAAAAAAACAGAAATAATAATAATAATAAAAAACTTGCTCACGTTTTCATTTCATCAATAAGCAAACAATTATTTGAAGTACGCGCCTATCTACTTCAGCTACAAATTTGTTTGCCCTTGCATTGAGCGCTTTTTTACTCAATTGATACTTCATTAACAATCAATAAATAAAGATCCAACCGCAAAAAGGTCATTTAAATAAAAAATATAAAAAAGATACAAATAATTAAAGTGCTTATTGTAATCTTACAACATATGTATGTACAAACAAATCATGTCTCGTTTTAATTAAGTTAATCGCGTAAAAAGGTACAATATACAATTAAATAATACAACAAACCAGTTTACTTCTTTTTCATCTTCATAGTGGTATAGCTTGTGGTTAATAAAATAAAAAAAAACACCATATAAAAAAGTATCTTATGAAAATTGTGTGCATGTCCTACCTCAACATTTATTGACTGGCCTATTTTCCGTGCTTTCGCTTATATAAGAAACTATTTGGTGCTTTACATCGTAAATTAATTAGCGCACATTTTAAAAGGAGCAAGTAAAAGTTTTAATCAGCAATATGTTGCCAAGGATATCGTTATTATTTCTGATCATATGCGGATATCTGCTCTTTACTGGTAAGTTTTTTTTTTATAATTTATATCGTAGTCACACATAGATGGCATAAAAAAATAAATTTAAGATTGAAATATATTTTTATGGGCTGAATTCAAATGAGTCGGTACTATGCTCTCTGACCATCTAGTTTTGTGTATTCTGTGTATTTGGCGGGCGATAAGATTTTCTTTACAATGAAAAATTCAAAATATATATTATTTGATAAAAGAAAAAGCAACGCTGCCGACTTCAAGAAACCCTGAACTCCCTTTCGAGGGTTATTAGGCTTAACGAAACAACATCAAAACGTTTATCTTATAGAATCCTAGAATGGAAGACAGATGTGGCCTGCTACCCGTTTTAGTGGTCGAATATGGACCTAAATGAAATATTTGTCTTACAAAATTACAAAAAGTGATGCAGATATCTTTGGAGACGATTTTAATTAGAATTGATGTAAGATATTCCTAGCCAAAATTACAAGAAAAACATAAATTTTTCAAACCAAATACTCAGAGAGGGGCATACGTTATTGAGTACTACCCCTTAGATGCATCGTATGCCCCGATTTTTACCAAACATAAAGGAATTACTTCTCCCGATCCCATTAACATTTATACCCAACTCCATCCCAGTACCGTAAATAGATGGAAATATATATTCAATAGATATATTGATGAGATAGGGAGAAGTAAACCCCTGATACGTTTGGTCTAAATCGGAGGGGGAATTACTAGCCACACCATATCGGGTCCGCCAAATAACAAATACAAGAGATTTTTTCAAACTGTTTTTTTTTATTTGAAAGCTCAATCCTTCCGGTTAACAGTGGAATATGATTTCATTCATATGGCTGCCACGGCTAGCCATGCAGTACCCAATACGGTCGGTCCAATTTTGGAGTACATTTTCGACTGTGTGCAGCCCTATCTCGGCTATGATATCGCGAATGTTGTTCTTCAAAGCTTCAGTTGTCTCTGGTTTGTTGGCGTAACACTTATCTTTGACGGCTCCCCACAAATAATACTCCAACGGTGTCAAATCGCAGCTCCTTGGTGGCCAAACGACATCAGAACTGATAATTCGGTCTTCAAAAACAGTGCGCATCGGTGCATCGGCAATTGTTCAATTAAGTGTGGGTTCTCCGTGCCCCAAATACGACAATTTTGCTTGTTAACATAGCCACCAAGATGAAAATGAGCTTCATCTGAAAAGATTATTTTTTTCACAAAATCAGCATCGATTTCAAGTCGATCGTTCCCAGCGTTCTTCGAGCGTATACACAACCATATTCGTTCAGCGGAATAATAATACATACTAACTTTCTGTCAAATCTGTCATGAGCTAAGTGAAAAAAAAAAAAAACGTTAGATGGCGAACCTGATATAAGCGATACAAAATTCGGCATATTTCTGAATGTATTTAAGGTGCAGAGATGAAAATTGGAATACACGGAAGAATAAAGAAGAAGTGTAAAAAAGTTGGCAATATTATGTGCGAGCGATGCCGCGGTTTTAGTAATCTATAAAGGACACACAAACAGACATACATAACTTCTTATATATACATAGAAAAAGATAGACCAAATTTGGCATTTCTAGTTAAAATAACCAAATTTCTCATACATAAACTCAGTTTGTATGGTGAATGCCGTTCCCCCTTTAGAAAGGGGAGTTGGCATGTACATATATTGCATAAAAGTAAACTAAAGAAGAAAAAGGAAAATCTAAATATCCAAACTGGAAGGCTCTTACTCTTGTTGGATAGCCAGAAAAACGAATGACTCTTTTGTGTAAACAGGCCTGAAAGTTCAAGTTAGTATTCAACATTATTTCGACATCATTACATCAATGATACCAACTGTCTCTAAGAATTAAAAGTTCATGCTAGATAAATTGGAAAAATTAAAACTTCCAGAAGAATCGATCAAGAAAAATTATTGATCCAGAGATAAGAATTTGGTTCGGAAAATGTGATTAAGAAATTACTTTTAGTTTAAGTCGTACGCTTGTATTGTGGTATTTTCGTATCATTTCATACCATAATAATATGGTTACGCGAGCAGAGAAAGTTTTAAGACAAACTTGTGGTAGTTTTGTAATCTCAAGGATTTCTATCTTTTTCATTGCAAACTTCTCTAGCATCGTTGTGATTTTTAATTCAATGAAACGAAAAAGTGACACTAAAAACAGACAAACATATACATCGGGTTTGCATAATAGAATGTAAAATTACTTATTAATTTGGTACCATTATTATAATAAAAATATAATTGGACCACCCCGCCCAAAATAAGTATTTATTACCATTAATTTTTGGTGCATATGAAGAATATACCATTTTTTAATTTTTTTTATTAGATTTTTCGTTTTCAATTATGTCATAAATATTTTAAAGCCGTATTAACATAAACATTTGCACTTTTTTACGCATAAGGTAAACAACTAATTTTAAAAAAACAAATTCATTGCATATTTCTTTGATTCACAAACGAAAAGCAGACAGAAAATCGCAATTCGATTACATGAAAATGGACAACAATTTACAGCGGCAGCAGCAATAAATTCAAGCAGATTGCACATTTAGCTGCCACCAAACTGATTGACCGACTGACTGACTACCTTGATGTGTCAAAGCAATAAAAAATTATAACACCAACAACATGTAGCATGCTTCAAAAAAGCGTTTAGGCTGTACACCTCTGCCACCACCACCAGCGCCCAGCGAACGAGGTGTACAGACCACAAAGCGATTTCATATTGGAACTGTGGCGACATTTAAAAGTGCGTACAAAAATATTTTCTGAGGAGGGAGTAAGGCATTGTGCTACGAGTATTACATTTATGGATTGTAACATTTATTGCGTTTGCTCCAACTTGGACATAAGTTAGGCGAACGCAGCAACCAACGCATGCGCGTCTTGTACTTGTCGATGATGTCGGCGTCATCGCTGTTCATGGTGCCATATTACACAATTAAAAGTATATATTTTGTTGAGCGAGAAATGTTTTCGTATTATCCATAGTGTGAATTTTTACTGTGCTTGAAAAAAGATGTTTTTTATGAGCTACAGAAATTTTAAAATTCTGTTTATCTTCAGCTGAAAGCTGCTAAGGAATTTAAGCCTTAAAGATGTTCTATGCAGCACTAACAGACAATAGGAGATCTTCCATTGACGAAAGAAAAATGTTTCCTCCCTCTCTCTTTCTCACAATATAAATTGTATTCATGAAAATCTAGAAACATCCATTCGGCGCTTTGGACAAAAATTTCAAATTTCAAGAAGCTCTCTAGATAATCTTATCAATAAAAATCTGTGTATCTATGCTTAAAAAATGCAATTAACACAGAAATGGAAGCCTAATGACCACGCACAGCGAAGAGAGTTTCTTGAATGAATTATAGAACATCAAGTGGATGTTGATTTTTCGAGAAAAATCATCCTAAGCGATGAAGCCTGATTAATTGCCAAAATTATTGTGTTTGGAAAACAAATGCATTTTCACTCAACGTGTCACTGTTTGGTGCTGAATTTGTGCTAAAGGCATCACTGGATCATAATTTTTTGAAAATGAGGCTGTTCAAGCAGTGAGTGTTACTTGGTTTGGTCAATATATGGTTCCAACAAGACGGTGAGACATGCCATACAATCCGTGAAACAATTCAATTAGTTCATTAGACATTTCCTAGTCGTGTACTCTCTAACTATCACCCATGCGTTACAGTATGGTCATGGAAAATTTCGACAAAAAGTGCCGTGGAGGCAATTAAGTGTTATTCCATAAATATCCCTATCCTATGTACTGGCTACACTGGCTACCGTCTTATGCGCAGTAGAGATCTAAAGTAAAGCCTTTTGAGCCTCCGCATTGAAGTTGCGTCAATCATTTCTTATGTGCTAACAGATGATCATAATACCGGATAGTGTGGAAGACGACGATCTAGTTGTCAAGTACCGCCAAGCTTCTGTCTCTAAGTGCTTTTAACGTACCAAAATAAGTGCAATATCGTGTCGTTTCGCCATATCTCCATATAGGGCAAATGATTTGAGGATAGACTGTGCGCCTATTTCAGAGAAAGAGAGAGAGAGGGAGTAAACTTTTCTCGTTGAGCAGCCAGTAAAACCAATTTAATTTGCTTCTGCAGCATAGTAACAGAGATGTGTTGTGTTGTTGACCGTAAGTGAGCCCTTGATCAAGAATAAGACTTAGATATTTCACATTTTTTAATTGGGCAATGTTCAGACTGTGAAACATTCCCCTCCAGAGGAAAGCCCAATTTGGAATTTGGAAACCAAACTGGTGGTCACGAAAGTCCTTTACAATCTTCAAAATCGATGAACAGGCACTCAGGTGAACAGGCTTATGTACTACCATCGACATATAAGCGAACTTCACACATTAGGGAAGAGTCGCACTCGCGTTGAATTATATTGTCAACAAATTTAGTGCATTCACAGAAAGGGGCTTCCTGTGATGTATTACAGATCATTTCTTGTTGTTCTTTAGACTCTTTATAGTTGTGGTCGAGATGATGAGAAGCTCCAACTAAAAGCCCGATAATGTTACGTCTTGTCGGTGGAATGTTATAATTGGAGGTTAAAGATAAAACGGAGCGGAGTTAAGCTCCATATTCGGCTGAATTGAATCCTTCAAACGTCTTCTGAACTTTACTATGTGTGGTTTCCTCCATATTAAAAGTATGTTGCAACGGTAATAGTTTCAACTATTTAAAGTTTGGGTTTCTTAAAGAAAATATATACATATATTCAAGATATTTCACATCACAGCTTCGTGAGTGTTCACCACTCGCTTTTTTTTTTTTTTTTTTAAATTTACGAAGACACATGTTGCACAATAAATACGCAAAAACACGCAGCTAATCTTGTATTTTTCCTTTTTTGTAGTCGTCTTATGACGTCTCGAAGGTCTGCTTAAAATAATTATGCACACAATTTGATGAATTTCTGCATTATTTACTACAAAGCAGCGAAAAAAAAAAAGATATTATTTATGACTTGTAAAAACGTCGGCAAAACAGGTCTCAGGCCGCATATACTCCTTAGTATCTAGCTTTGGTGTGAATGTAATTTAAAAATGCATTTTGCAATTGCGGATGCGTGCCGCCACAGACATATATAGAAACGCAATAGTCGACGACGGACGACTACTATTAAGACAGACTTTCTAATTTAGCGATGAAACGGCGAAGGCGTTTTTTACGTTTGATTATATTTCTTTTGTTTTAGAATTTTTTAGTTTTGTAGAATATTTGTTCATTTAAAAGAATATGGCAACACATTACTAAAATTTAGTCTCACTTTTAATATGCTAAAAAAAAACTATAAAAAAAAAATACAAATGCAAATTTGACTTTTGATATTTGCAATTTCGAATGTTAAGCTTTATGTTTATTCATTTCGTATCTAAAACTATGAAAAGATATATACTGTTGCCGCTTTTGAAGGTTAGTAGTCTTTGGTTGTTAATGATGATGACGCCGCCGCCGTAGTAATCGTTGTTGTTGTTGCTAGCTAGTGCTAGTAGTTGTCGTCGCACCCATGCACAAATGTGCACGACATTTGCCTGTGAAGGCGAAAGGCAGACAATCCAATCCAATCTCATGTAGTTTGTACTCTATCAACTGGATTTATTAGGTGTGAATAGAAGCACATAATTTGGAAAGATGGAGATTATACTATGACTTTTGAATAATGTTGTTGTATTTTTATATTTTTTTATACCCTGTACCCATGGGGTAAAAAAAGGGTATATTAAGTTTGTGCAGATGTATGTAAAATGCAGCAGAAGGTAAATCGGACTACATAAAAAATATATATTCCAGAGCAGTCGAAAAAAAAATAAATAAATGAATTAAAAAAATAAATAAAAATGTGGCACAAGCGTCATACAGAAGCCCGATTAGATGTTAATTGTACGTCCTGAAAGTCCCAGCACATCAACAACCGTCGAAAACTTAGCTACCACTGAAGACGTAAGAAAGACAGAGGAGCAGCCACTGACCACACCACTCCAAATGCACCTGCCCATTCCCCCATTTTACGCTAAATGAGGTCGAATGCACTATACAAAATTTGAAGAACAAAGCACTCCTCTTTTTGACTTTGATCTTCAATGCCATAATAAGGGTGCAATTCTTCTCATTCCAGTGGAAGTTCGCTATTGGAACCATGATCCACAAGCCGGGCAAGAATCGTACCGGCCGATTAAACTTCTACTTTCTTTATCGAAAGTATGTAAGTAGCTGGGATTGTGAAATCGAGCGGCATTATCCCAGTCCATCAATTTGGGATCCGTGTAGAACGCGTTACCCCCGAACAACTCCACACCATCCTCGAAGCCTTTGACGCAAAGAAGTACTGCAGACCTTTGACCGAGTTTGGCACACTGGGCTACTGGCCCCGATAAGAGAAGCACTTCCCGCTTCCTACTTTCCATTACTTTGCACCTTCTTCGAGAGGCGCCAGTTTGCTGCTCATTTTTATTTAATGCTGCGCTCCTATCTCAACGGCCGACAGTTCTTAGTAGCTGGGTCTAATTTTGAATGTCTCTCCTTTGAGACCATATTTTGGCTACGGTGCCAACCTGAAGAACAAGAACCTGCAAGTTTCAAAAGTTCCTTCATAGAGAGCTCAAAGTTATTTTTGTGGAAGACCAAATTTCCCTTTTATTTCTTTTTTTGTTTCAAGTAGATACAATGAGCAGACCTTTGACACAAGCTGCTCCTATAAATCGAGTTTAATGGTGCCATTGCGCCCACCTCAGAGTCTAATGATCTGCATTGTGTTAAGAAGATGTTAACGTAATCCCTCAAAATCTTTATTATAACGATTGCCTACAGTGGAGATGATCTTTTGTATTTCTTATTCTTTCAGACAATTTTAAGTGAATATAGTACTATTACTTCTTCGAAGAGCTTGTTTTAAAGTTCCCAGTGGTTGATAATTTAAATGCAAAACATTATATCAGAAGCTCTAGACTGTCCATTAAGCGAAGGAGAAATATAATACATATATGTGACGCTAGTCGGTCCTAATTAAAAGCGTTTGCAAAGTACAAGCTTAGTCTCCGTAGGCATTAAATGTTAACTTTTACAGAACTGCTTGGAGAAGGATGGTAAATCAATTAAAAGATAAACGGTTCATTTTACTTTGTTAACATTGCGACAACACCCGCAGAATTGCAATAGCGTGGTACATTGTGAGTTATTACCTTGAAGTTATGCGCCGATTGCAATCTTTAAAGTTGTCCGTAAGACCAAATCGCTTCGGACGAAAGACGATCAGCAGAGTGACATTGTCAATACCCACCACTACCACCAAAATCGGATAGAAATTTACCTTAAAAAAAGACTATCAACAAATACATGAGAAGTATCCAAAACAAATCACCATTGTACACATCATGATTGATCAAAAACTATTTGGAAGTCTCAACTGGCACGTGCTACACGATGTCTGTTTTTGTCGATGGGTCGATGGTCTTCTTTCGAAGATGTTCAAAAATGGTTTTGAATGGTGTGCCTCGAAACGAAAGGAATTCTTTTGGCATGGTATCCACAAATTGCCCGAAAGGACCTGTATTTTGAATATACATATTACATTCTGCGTTTTTTGAACATGCAGAGTTAAGCTTATACAGCTGCTTAGCTTACAGCTTATATAGCCCATACAAATATAAAGATGATAACAGGGTATCTCAAAGTCAAGCACACTACACGACTACAGCGTTCTTTCTTGATTTTAATATTACCTAACAAACTATTTATAGAGGAGCAACTATACTAAGCTGCAAACATCTAAATTAATTTAAATGCAATTATGTATGAACGTTGAAAAATTTACAATAAAATGTCGTACAGCCCACATGGTAAAACATGTCAAATGCCAATGATGACAGCTAACAATGAAATGCATTCTAAAATTGTTTATTCAAAATGTTACAATATTAGATTTATAGTGAAGATTATTATTAAGTTAAATATACATTTTTAGACTACGAAAAATATGGGAAAAATCCTTAGAAAGATTATAAATATGCTTAAAAGTGGATTATACAAATATGACATAGTTCTTTGTTTGAGACTAACTAAAAATTAATGTTAACAAAACTAAAGCGAAAAAATATTGTCCAAAAATTGTTTGTATCTTAACTTTTTGTTATACCCTATTACAACTTCACAAAATTGTCTCAGACGTAAGACTTTTGTGAAGTTTTCAAGGCATATACAATTTATTTGTATATTTTCATTTAATATTTTATATTGCGCATACGCCATGTGGCACAGGCGACGTCGTTTTCAAATATGTAAATTAGTTCGCAAAATAAATGACTTATTTGTGTTAGTTGTTGTTGTTTACAATCGACATTGCATCCTTTCGCTTTGCTCATTTGTTTTAATGCGAAACGGAAATTTTTACGAGCACACCATTCTCCTATAGCAAAGCTGTTAAGTTACGAAATTAGTACGAGGACTGTTAGAAAAATAATAGAAAATAGATTTTTTTTTTTAATATTTGTTGAAAATATGTACATATAACATTCAATCACGTATTATATTCGATTGCTTATTAGCATAGCAACTTATAGATCAATTCTTCAGCTAAACTGCTATTTTCTGTTAACACTGAAAACTGCTATTGCTGTTGTGTAAATCACTGTTATTAAACTGCTACTTCTGGCAGTTAAGATAAACAATTGATTACAATTGAATGTAATCAATTGCGAGCGGCTTAATTCGACTCAATCGGTTTTCAGATTAATTTCAAATAAACAAAATTTAATTTTTTTTTTCCAACAAATAAACAAAATTTATTTCTTCTTTTAGCGTAGGAGCTAGCACACGCCGGGTATCCGCTAGTAAATAATAAAAAACGAATATATACATGGAAACAGTTAAATCTGTATCAAAAGTATTAAAATTTCGATTTCATGGTTTGATTTTTTTTTCTCCACAAATTAATCACTTTTCTTCCATAGCAGTGAACACAAAAGTCCTCTGCAGGAATTGAAGTAGTCAATAATTGCAGCGATTCAACCGCAATAAAAATATAAAAAAAAAACAACCAAATTAAACAGCTTAATTCAAGCGTTAACCGAAAACTCTGACTGAACTGACTTGGTTGGTAGTCTCTGTGCAAGCAACGAACCGCAGTTAAGCTGTATACTTAAAAATAAATTAAGCTCATTATTTAATTGAATCCTTGTTGTTGTGTGTGTCGTCATCATTGTCATGGATTGCGTGAATCCGCTATGGATTAACGTCGCCGCAAGAAATTGCATGCAGTATGCGTCTGTCCATTGCCAGAAGAAAATTATATGCAGAAGCTGTCGTTTGCTGCATCGAAAAAAAAAATTATGTAAATTACGCATATCCTTCTTCTTCTACCTGTTGATTATCGAATGTGAAAGTTATAAAATAAGAGTAAAATTTTCACTAATGATTATTATGTATATACATCAATTGACCAGGCTAAAAAAATATACCAAACTAAATCAAACTGATTGCATGGCTAACTTGCAGCTCCACCTTAAATCTGGGTGTGCAAATATAAACCATATTGTACTGTATTATGGATGCAGAGTATATAGTCAATCTTTGTTTTTAGTGCAACTTCATGCTGTCACGATTTTGTGCACAAACACACACACACACAGTAATACAGACGTATGTATATACACTGCCATGCACTTGAATAGGGACAAACATTTATATTTGTTTCGTTTTATTTTTCTCTTAATCTACTGTTGCTATTTTAAAGGTGTTTACTGTTTTCTGACGAATAGAGTGTAGGCAAATTATGGAAGTAAGAGACGGACCTCGAAAATTTACCGTTATCATTTATTTTCAATTTTGCTTTGCGCATTGCTAGAATGTTGAACTTTTCTGCATGCACTTGAATAGGGACTAATGTGATTTCATCATTCAAAGTAAAACTCCTCGTGAGTAAGTTTATAATTTGGCAAAATTTAAACGTTTTTAATATAAAAAAAATATTATGGGTCGCGGAAAAGCACTAACTGCTGTTGAAAAAGTCAAAATACTTGCGTATAAGGAGTGTAACCTTACTTACAGGCAAATTGCTGAAAAAATTGGAAAAAGCAAAAATGTTATATGCAATTTCCTTAAAAACCCATCAAATTATGGAAACAACATGAAAGGGTGGACCAAAAAAGCACTTTCACGTACTGCAGAGCGGCGAATTGTTCGAGAAGCTTCAAATTCACACTGCTCAGCTTCTAAAATTCACTCAAAATTACAATTAGATGCAAGCGTCGACACTGTAAGGCGAGTTTTACGTAAAGCTGAACATCTAAAAAGATTAAAATTAAAAAAAAAGCACCACTTAATAACCAACGTAAAGTTTCTCGCCAAGTCTTTGCTGGACATCATATGACCTGGAAGAGCGAATGGCATGCCGTGGTGTTTTCAGATGAAAAACGTTTCAATTTGGATGGGCCTGACGGTTTTTCGTATTACTTTCATGATATTCGAAAAGAAGAACACTTTTTGTCCCGTCACCATAGCCGTGAGAAAGGTGTAGTGCCATCTCATATTATGGAACATGCAAGCTGCACGTTGTATCATCCAAAATGAATGCAATGCATTACAAAGGCTTGCTCGAGAAAACATTTCCTGAGCTAAACAACATCTTCGGACCATTATTGTGGACTTTCCAACAGGATAATGCCCCAATTCATACAGCTCGGGTGGTAAAAACATGGATTCAGCAGCAAAACGTGGCTCTTATGGAGTGGCCCCCATATTCTCCGGATCTCAACATAATTGAGAATGTGTGGGGATGGATGACAAAAAAAGTGCATGAATGTGGGAGACAGTACGAAGATATACAGACATTAACAGATGCAATTAACACAGCCTGGAGCGAAATATCCTTAAATTACATAAAGGCACTTTATGACTCTCTTCCTAATTGGATTTATGAAGTTATTTCTAAAAATGGTGGCCACACACATTACTAAAATATTATAATTATAAACATTAATAATAACTAAGCCTTAAAGTCAATGAAAATGTATATAACATTTCTATAACACACATTTTTAGTTCTTGTCCCTATTCAAGTGCTGCATAAAAATATGCAATTTTTAAAAAAAACTCGCACAAAAAAAATTTTTTTTTTAAACTTTGTTAATTTGGAATATATTTTTTGTTTTTAATTCAATAAAGAATGAAATACTGAATATTAACAAATATTTGTCTATTGATTTAATTTGTTTGTTTCAGTCAAATATTTGTTTACTCGTTTTAAAATGCTTGTCCCTATTCAAGTGCATGGCAGTGTATGTAGCTATATGCGATTTTTTTTGTTTTGTTTTTATTATTTTATATTTAGTTTTAAATCAAGCTTTAGCTGTACTCCTAGATCTATTGACTAAATGTATTGCATAAAACGTCGTTTAAACTTGTTTTTCGTATTTATTTTTTTTTTTTTTTCTTCTAAATTTTCGTCGTTGTCTTTGAGTTGGCTTCGCCTGAAAATAGCTCAAAGCCTCGCAAAGCAAAGGCGGTGATTCGCACTAAGCTGAACTAAGCCAATCCGATCCGAAGTCGAGCTCAGCGTCACCATAAGAAATATGGGTTTTCTATTGTAATGCGCTGCAGTTTTTCAAAATTATTACCAAAAAAAAAAAAACAAATGCGTTTTCTTGATATACACAATGTTTTTTTTTATATAAATAAATGGTTTTTTTTTGTTTATGTGTTTTGTGTGACTCTTATTTGCTTGCTGTGTGCGCCTTCTTGGCTTTATTAGCGTGCTTAAAAATTTAAATTGCTGATATTAAATTACGTAAAATACGCTTAGAATCGTTTTTTGGCTGGCGATTTTTGATTGTTATCTCCGTCGAGTGGTTTTAAACACTTCTGGCTTTTTTCGCTATTTTTCTTGTATATTATTGAAGTGTTTTAGCACAGCTGGCTGGCGTTAAGCTGCTGAATGCTTGATTGGCTTCAATTGCCGCACATTTATTGCATTACATTGCCCTGGACGTAATGTCTGTCTAACTGCCTACTGGCTATTTGCAGCGTATATACGTGATAGGTAGGCAGCAGTAGTACAATAAAAAAAATACGTAAAACAATTCGTGGAAAATGGATTAGTTTATGCGTGGTTATGTGATTTTGAGTAATTACTTGGAGGCACACCCAAAATCGTTTGGGAAATTAACAGAAAGTTATAAACTTGAAACAACGTTGAAGTAATAAAGTGGACGGAAATAGCAAAATTGATAGGCGGCTCTTTTAGGTCTTCGGAGGGACAGTCTATATAGGTCAGTATATCTCATCTCTCATCTACGACATGCGGCATAATTATTTTGACGAAAAAAAAAAAACAGCATATTTCTGTACTTAAGTTTTATTTTAATAGGACTTTCTGACTTCATTCTTTCTTCTGATTTCATTTTATTAGTGCTTAGAAGTTATGAACAAAACTTAATTTAATGTGTTGGCATAAGTAATTTGACATATCATTTTTGTATAATAAAAAAGCCTTATGCTATTCAGAAACAAGAAAAATGACTATGAATTAATAAAAATGACTTTCATGACTTTTTGAAGATGTGTTGGTAACAAGTCAATCAAATTGGTAAGAATTTCAGAACATAATATGTAGTTCCAAAAATCAGTGACTTCAGATATGGTTTCTTCTCTGATTTTGTGCAACGAAACATCTCACGCATTATGTGTTTTTTAATCATTATTTATTATCATCTTTTTTTAGATCATTATACTCTTAGAAGATAAATTTTTCCTCTAACAATCTATCGAGCAAGAAAGGTATAAGTTTGTAGATGTTCAGAGATTATGTGACCGAAATGAAGCTCAAAAATTGTAACAAAAGGTCAAGCGTTTTAAACCCTGAGTAACTTTCTGTTAAGATGAAACTGGACAACTGGTAACAGATGCACAGAAATCTCTGAGAATATGGAAAAGTCGCTTCACTAAACTACTTGAAGGCGATGAAGCACACAATGCCGCCCAAGTGACACCAAAATCATCACTCAATGATGACTTTATTTTTTTGTAGAGCAACCGGGCTATAAAGAGGTTCATTCAGTTAAAAGACCGAAGTATCCCGGCAAAGATCGTCCATCTTCGCATGATGACGCTATCACACACACAAAGCGTTGTCAGGGTAAGAAAGAACCTCTCTGAACCCTTTGATACCAAGAGCGGTTTGAGCGTGGATGATGTTCTGCTGTGTAATTTTTTCAATCTGCCGTTGTAATAAATCTTACGCCAGTGCCCATACATACAGAATATGTCGGGCTCGATCTTCCAATAGGAAGTGATGGTGTTCATGTTTGGTTGCAGCTTACAACATGGCTGCGAACCCAACGTCATCATAAGCAATGAGGTTTATTTTCGCTGAACGGAGGTGTAAAATGGTTTTAAACCAAAATAGGTAGGACTGAACACTATTATCAAAAGGGATGACAGTTATCCCGACATTATAATGAAGTCTTCGATTTAATGTGGCTGGTAATTCCAGAGAAAGATTCTGGTTTCAGAAATCACGATGCACTAACGTGTTATTGTAGACTTTGTTAGAAAACGGTTATTGCTCGATTTTGTGTCTGATAATGTTATGGAGAACTTGTAGTTACAGTGGAATAGTGCTACAAACGACGAATGGTGTTCTCTTCTAATGGTCCGTTCTCGACATATATGAAATATTTTATCAAAAAATCCAAACCAAATTTGGCGTTCCCAGCTAAATTAAGAGTTAGTTAGTTAGTTATATGGCCGTCAACCGTCTGCCGGTTATGGTCGCGTCTAGGAAAGCGCTAGCCTCCATAATCTTGTGGGCGCTGGCGCCAGTCGTTTTGAATGCCAAGTACGGAGAGATCTCTCCATACCTGGTCATTCCATCGAGTGCCCGGTCGTCCTCTATGTCGGCGTCCACCAATCAAGTTTGGGCCCCCCATGTAAATCATGCGTGCTGGAGCTCTTTCATCCATTCGAATTAGGTGCCCAGCCCAGTGCAGCAGAATCTTATGCGCTGGATTATGTCAACCTCATCGAATAGCTCGTACAGCTCGCGGTTCATACGGGACCTAAACTCGTCGCCGACTCTAAAAGGACCAAAGATCCTGCAAAGAATCTTCCTCTCGAAGACTTCCAACGCTGTCTCGTCCGACTCAATCACGGTCCGGGCCTCTGCACCATACAGTAGGACCGGGAGTATCAGCGTCTTATATATCTTTATTTTCGTCCGTCGAGAGAGGGCTTTACTTCTCATTTGCTTGCTCAGCCCAAAAAAGCATCTGTTTGCATGATCTCTAGGCTGATGTTGTTGTTGCTGGTTATCTCTGTCCCAAGATAGACAAAGTTTTTTACAACACTGAAGTTGAAATTCTCCATAGTCACTGACCGTCCAAGACGCATTGACGGAGTGCGAGAAGACACCAAGTATTTCGTCTTGTCCTCGTTCACCGCTAGACCCATGAGCCGAGACTGTTTTTAAATCTCCGAGAACGCCTTGCTGACTCACCGTTCCTGCGTACCGATGACATCGATGTCATCGGCGTAGGCAAGCAGCATCACTTTCTTTTGGAAAATCGAGCCCGACATACTCTGTTTGTACTGGCATTGGCGTAGGATGTATTTCATCAGGAGATTGAAAAAATCGCACGACAGAGCATTGCCCTGCCTGAAACCTCTCTTGGTATCAAAAGGGTCGGAGAGGTTTGCATGGGGGTTAATAATTCACGTTTCCAGTTAATTAAAATTAAATTAATTACAACAACAAAATTGTTTTATACAAAAAGCCAGAAAGGTGGGACAGATTTGTAAGAATCTAACCCTTCAAGTCGTCCGTAATGGAACTAATTTTGCATTTCTAGCTTTATACATTGTATACAAGTTATATGAAGAAGAAATAGAAGTGTCTCAATATCTAAATTTAAAGACTCTATCGCTGTTATCTTCAAGTTCTCGTTGTTCCTATAGCCGACTTGACTTTTGATGCTGATCAAGAAATAATATTTATTGTAGAATATACCTCACATACTACTGCCACGAACTTAGTATAAACTTTTACGCTTTAAATATTTTGAAAATTGCGGTGTTATGTTTAATGAATTATTAAATAAAAAATATTGGAAACAACCAACAGTGGGTGTAGTCACAATACAGTGATGGTTCTTGCACTGTATGTTTGGAGTCTATTTTTACTACAAATATTTTGTTAGTTCATCAAGTACAATGATATGACGTACAAGTGTGAAAAGTAGTTAAGCTTCGACACCAACAAAGTTTGTTTTATTGTCTTATTAACAAAAAATTATGAAATAAAAAATGTATTTAATTTTTTCTTTTCAGTCATACCAACACAAACTATTCACACACTATTAAGCAGAAGAATCGCATTAAATTCTTCTTTTTCGATGCATTAACATGCATTTTAATTTAAATTCGAGATTTTTTTTTCCACCCTGATTTTATGTACTTTACATTAAAAGCGAAAAATATATTATATTAATTTTCTCATGGAGTTTGTGTCACCTTTTCATGACTAAACGTTTGCATAAATGCAACCTATACTATATGGTACTTCGAAATAAATTATGGTTATATATTGTGTGTAAAACTGGCAGATATAATTCAAAGAAGAATTTCGAAATTCAGGAGTTGAAAATCAGAAATTTCCTTAACTTAACTCCATAGTAGAGGCTGTAAGTAACCGTGCTACTACTATATAATTTTATTAACTTTATATTATATTGAAAACCTTTAAAAATTTCATTAACTATTTTCAAATAATTCTGGTTTTGAATTTTTTTTACATAATATAATATAAAAATATCAAGAGTATCAAATAGTTTGTATCACCGCAACTAATGGCTATTTTTTAATTAATTTTTAATTCGTCATTGAAGCGTTAAATTTAATTGCTTAATAATATTTTTATGAATATTTTTTTTATATATATAATTAGCTGTGTGATATGTAGTGTGGCAACATAGCACGGACGATAGATTGTATTATACAATTGTATATTTTTATATGAAAATATTCTGGCTTACACGTATACATCTACGCAATTATAACACTCACACACACACATATAATTAAAGCGTTGAATTTGACCATTGTTAAATTTTTTTAAGAACACTTTGCATCGTCATTTCCATTTTATACGCTTCACATATGTTGTGACAGGCTATTAACAGTTTGTTCTTAAGTATATTATGGCGTCACATAGGAAGGAAGGGTATACTACGTTTGTGCAGATATAAGCAACAGGCATATAACAAGGTGAGACAGACCCTTAAATTATATATAGTATTGATCAGCATTAGTCGAGTTGTTATAGACATGTCCGTCGGTCTGTCCTATGGAAATGTAGATCCTGGAGTCTTCACCTAAATTCAATGAAAACACTTCCTTTAGGGGCGCTTGGATTTTACTATACAAATATAGTGCTCATCGGTAGAAATATTCCATTTAGATTTATATCGGACCTCGAAATTGAAAGCCCGCATACAAATCTGTCCAATCTTTCGGACTTTTAATATGAAACAGAAAGGCCAAATTTGATGTATCTTGCATGATTCCAAAGAAGGTACAAAGCCGCTCTAAGATGTGCATCAGAGTATCACCGCACAAAACTCCTACAGAGGTCAAATATGTGATTTTAAATGTTCTAACATTTGATCTGTTTGGCAATCAACATTCGGGCTGTACCACAGTTAAACTATTAAATTCAAGAAGTTGTTCCTACGGATTTGCTGAACATACGGAAGTATTTAAAGAAAACTTTCCATTATTTCTCTAAACTATCAAAAGAAGACTCGATATTCCACAGAAACATTTCGATAACAAAGTCGGAAGTATTTTTCCAGCATTTTTCCTGCATAGAAAAGCTTCTAAATAGATACTTTACCAATATGCGGCAATAAAAACTCTCGCAGTTTAACTCCGATCTAGTGTGATTGTGTTGTAGAATAAAAAATTGGATTTTTTCACCAATTTCAACTTATATAGTGACGAGCCGCTACAAATTCCGTGACTGCTCTAACAGTTCGATATACATCTTGTATGAGTCCTAGCACACAGGATTATTCTACTTGAAAGCTTCAATAAACTAGAGCAAGGGCAAGAACATGCAAACACAATCTATTTGAGATAGGTACGCCGGTTGCTGGCAAGCTAGCTAATAGTAGATATTTTCCAAGCGAAGCCAATTAGAGGTGGGATCAACGCATCTCCTGCAACGCAACCGAACTAATTTGAACGAAAATATGAAGAAATATAAGAACAATGCAGCTCTTTTCTTGTTAATGAAGAGCTTGTCTTAAAAACGGGTCTACTGATCAGCAAACATGTTGAACACTTCGGAGATCCATACAAAAAGCTGCATGAATATGGAAGAGCCTAAAACTAGTTCATTTACATTTAAGCGACTGTTACTTTCGAGTAATGGAATAAAAATATTTGAATTGTTTCGTACATTATTTCCTAAAAGTAATACAGTGTAGAATATACTGGAGCATAAATAGTTAGCAGCTCCATACGAACTACTGGTTCAAATATTTTTTATATTATAAACTAATACTGTCATCTTTACGAGTATTATAAGTTTTCGGTTAAAACTTCTGACGAAATGTTTCCTATTTTCCGTTTCTGTTAACCGTTTCAAAAATTTCGTATCAAGATACAAGTATTTTATATCGTTTATGTTCAGTGAAGGGTTTAAAACTTTCGATTTCCCTACATTATATGAATATTATATTTTATATATTTTTTTATGAGATTTTGATTTATATTTATTGCTTCGCACACTTGCTGTGCCAAAGAACTGCAATTTGTTTTTCAAAAAATTCGCAAATATTTAATTGAAGTCTCATTACGCAGAAATATCAGAGTTTCATTCCGCACGCGTCAAAGTTTATCAACGCTCAGATCTCCTCGCATTTCTGGATTTCTTGTCTTGTGCTGCTCAAGCGTCGGCAAGATTTCGCTTGTCAGCTTGTTAAGAGTCAATTTAACCTCAATCAGTTGTAAAGTTTATTGCTTTGGAAATGTTTGGTCCCGACTGACTGCGCGATTGAATGCGCGCTATTTGCATATGTCAGCTGGGCGGTCCGCAAATGCATTTTTTTTCCAACAAAATTTTTTTGTAAATAAATATTTCTACCATTGCGTATGACAGCCGCATAAATTGTATTTTTTTTTTTTTTCTTCATCGCACATGTGCCATGGTTTTTAACCAAGAAAATAGCACTGGCTTTTGGAGGCTTTTTGTTATCCGCATATAAATCAATTAATTTGAACATGCAAATGCGTTTTCGAATAGTTTTGTGCAGAAAAATGCGTGCCACATGCACTTTGCAGCTCCTTTTTGTTGGTTTAATAGATTTTTTTTGTGATATTTTCTCAGCCATTTTGTTTGGTCCACTTGGTCGGTCGCTAAGAGCTTAGAATTCCTGAAGTCAATGGAATTGAACCTTTTAAAATTTTAAATGTAACAATTTATGAATTTTGAATTACGCAATTTGACGAAATTTATTCGAAAAATAATTCTACATAAATTCTAAGCCCGCATTGTGCATCGAACTTGTTGTTTGACATTTTGTTTAAATTTGAGAGCTGCTTAAAAAATTCTAAAAAAAAAAAAAATTGTTCTGATCTTATAGCAATAACTAGTTCTGTCTGTAAGTGGTTTAAAAGTTCTATACATGTGTAAAAACTTCATGGCAACTACGGATACGAAAAAGTAGTCTGGCTTAACTTAAGCTAAACCTAACCAATTTTGCTACAGTCAGCGGTGTTTCAACCATCATGTTTCCATCCACCATTACAAAAAACTTAAATCAATAAAAATATACAAGTTGAATAAATACCTTTCCGGTTTACGCAGGGTAAATCATTTGATGTATTACTACATGATCGTTAGGTCTGAAGGAATACTGCAGAATACCTAATCTACTGAGAAAGTGGATCGAACGAATAATTAATTGACCATGAATTTGCCAATATTATTTGAATTACGATATGTCAACTAAAACATAGGTGGACAACAATTAAAAATATGAATATTTTCTTGTTCAGTATCAAAAGTTATGTCGATGTAGGTCTAAAGACCTGCATGAATGCAGTTGAAGACACTTGAAAGCATTAATAATTTTGAAATGTTCATGTTCATTCGAATTTATTCGAAACCAATCAAACATTTGAATAAATAAATGTTTTGGAAAATCGTGACCTGAACTGAAACACAAAGGCAACATTTTAAAATAAACTTGTAAAATTCCGGAGCAGTCCTAGTCGAATGCAAAAATCACGAAGTCTCTATCTATTACCGTTTCCGAGATCCTTTCGTTCATACAGACGGACGGACAGACGGACATGTCTATATCGACACCTGATCATAATGGGGGTATCTTTGGTTGGGGGACTCCGACCATTATTTCTACCTCTTACGTACATTTGCACAAAACCAATAGGCTCTTGTACCTCGGTACAGGGCCTAATTAATATAAAGGCGCTTATTACTCCAATTTTCGGCTGTAACTATCTTGTAACCAGAACCGCTTTTTGGGTGCTATAATGGATAAATGCGAACGGAGATGTTCACTTTTGGATGTTCTTGTACCAACGAAACAGCGCACCAATCAAAAATATTGAAGTCAGTTCAGAATGTACTAAATCTGAAGATTCAAAGCAATCAACGAATTGGGCATTTCTAGAACTAGATTGTGGCGAATTTTACATAAAGATCTTAAAGCCTCTTTTGATCGTTGCGAAATTTTCTTAGATTTGTTGTGATCTGAAACTCAATGAAACGAAAAAGCACGTGAAATGTTTTTTATTTTTATGAATTAATTAGCAAGATTTATTTCATCTAAATAAAGAGCATAGGTTTATATGATTGGGACATATTGAAGGCTAATAAAAATTTGTCTAACTTAATACCGAAACTTAAGCACCTTGAACATGCAATTTATAAAATGTTTATTTTCTGCTGGTAGAACATTATTTATTACATTTAATTTTCTTTATGCTAGACGCCGCATCCCCACGACTTAGCTACTTATGGTGGCACAGCAGCCACTGCGGTTAGACAGCAGTGTGTAAGCCCTAATCGTGACTAATCGTCTATTTATGATAGCTACTCCCGTAGCAAAACATTGAAAGTATTAGAAGCAGCTAGTAGAGCACAATGATTCGATTCGTGTGCTAACAGTATGCAGCAGGCTTTGCCTTCGACAGACAATGCTGCTGCTGCTCTATAATCTTCCAGTAGCAAAGTTTGTTTTAAAGTTTTGAATTATGACGACAAGATATGCAGCACAGCACAGTAGAGCAAGCAAAGCAGTTTTGCATTAATGCCAAATTGTATTGAAAAGGAGGAAATTTAAAATGAAATCAATTACAATTGTGAAATGTGGCTATGTGTTTCATTTAAAATCAAATCTGTAAACCATGCATCGCGTGTTCTCTCGCCGCTGTATCTTAGTGCCACCAAATCGGCAATAGCAATTATTTTAATTATATTCGTTCGTGCAGCGGTGCGCAAATTGCTGGAACTCAGTTCAATCATTGGCAGCCGCCACAGCAGCAGCAGCAGCAAAGACAACAGACGTCGCCATCAACCATCCGGACAACGGCGATGATGGCGACAATCGAGTGTGACTGGAACTGAAGCCGCTCTTGCTTTTGCTGCTGCTGGCTTGCGACACATTAATCTAAGGCTTGGGCGCGCGCAGCACTCTTGCTGGCCAGCGCTTTATTACTCAACTTACAGCAAATGCGTCTACTTCTCGTCGACTGATTTGACAATGTCTGGCTGCACTTTGGCTTAGTCAAATTGGTGTGAGCGAGCGGCTTATATGCGTTTATAAATCTCTACTATCGAGCTGAGCTATGACTGTGCGTATCCGTTCAGGTTTTCGGTTGTCATGCGTGAAATTTGCAGCATTTTGGGTGTGTTTTTGTGTTAAATAGGTTTATAGTTTTTCGCATTTTCGCGTTTTCACAGTGAATTTGAAATAATCTCACCTTTAACTCTGACCAAACAATTTATTATTCCGATTTTCCAATCAGTTAGTATATGCCAGTCTCAATATGTGTATACAGCATATGAATAAAGCTGGTAAAAATACATCGATCTAGTGGCTGGGTTTGACTGCCAAACCATTTGTCTGTTTCATTTGTTGTCGTTGACAGTCGTTATTACTGGCTTTAATTACAATTTGTTATTACTTTTTTTTTGGCGAGAAATAATTATTTCAATTGTAATACATATAAAGTTTATTAGTGGAGAATTTATTATGTTTCCTGTTGTGTTTACTGGCGCATGTGAATTACTGTCTGGATTTTA
This sequence comes from Leucophenga maculata, assembly GCA_035044805.1. Lineage (NCBI taxonomy): Eukaryota > Metazoa > Arthropoda > Insecta > Diptera > Drosophilidae > Leucophenga > Leucophenga maculata. Next base: position 1,354,449 of record JAWNNP010003385.1, read on the forward strand.
ATACATGGGCAATTAAATGGAGTTAAATGAAGTTAAAGTACGTTAATTATATATAAAAAGGTTTTCTATATAAGTAAAGATCTTTGGATGTCGACTGACTTCTGCCAGCTGAACTTCTAACATTGAAAAGCTGACTGATAGTGGTTTACTCAAATGTCCTTCATGAGTGTAAGCATATGTCATGGCATATACAGTCTCCAGTGTGGAAAATACGTTGTAATATCGTTCCAAATTTAAAAAAAAAAAAAAAAAAAAAAAACCGGACCAAGAACGCTTATTAAAATAGCATCTCCAATTTAGATCAACAAAAAAAAAATTACCTCAGGAAATTATAAAAAACGATGGGTTTGTATGTTAAGCATAATATGTACCTTAGAAGAATTGCTCGAGAAATAAGCCTTTAAAAACTTTCAAATATTTCTGATAGTACGCAAAAAATTTGTGTACCCGTTGTTTTAATCAAGTCTAATACAAGACATTTTCTAGTCTACAATAAGAAAATATATATTTTTTTCGTGGTGGGCAGTAAACAGAAGCTATCCCCATGATCAGTGAACACTGACCGTTGCTTCTGTTTACTGCCCACCTAATTTTGTCTGGAGTTCGACTGATTCCTGAGATATTTTTAAGATGCCCCCACCCCACCCAACGGTGCCGAGCACAGGATTAGTGAGCGCCAATCAACGCTCCCGCAGTGTTGCTTCTGCAGGTACCAAACCGTTAATAAAAATCAGAGATCTTTCGTAATCTGCACAGATAGTCTAGCCACAATAACAGCGATTCGGAATGCGGATCATAGCGATAACACAGTCCGTGAAATATGGAATCATAGCTCTTTATTTAAAAATTACAATCACAGTGCCGGAGAGTGTTTCGTGACAATAAATACTCAGATAATGCTGCTCTTGATATCCTCTACGCACCATTCCACCTTATAAGTCCTATCATCACCAAGGAGAGAAAAAAACAACGAATGGAGTGAGATATACCAAATAATTCCACATGAGAGCATTAAAAAATTTTATTGTACAAATCAATGGTTAAAACCCTCAAATTGGGTAGCGAATATCTCATCCGATAAGTTTTAAGTTTGTAGCTTACCTTTAAAGATCATATTTTATTATAAAATAAAATTATTTTAGGATTAAAAAAGAAAATGCAGAACTACCTATATACAAGTATATATGTACATCAGTCCGCCTAGCGTATTTTCTGAGCAATAACAAGCCGTAACAGCAGAGAAAAACTTCCACTTAAACTTGTTCCACATTTATCGATGTAATTATAATGAAACGCCGCGCTGTCTCGTACTAAGAACAAGGTTAAGGTCAAAATGAAAATAAAAAAGCAAATTAAAAACGCGTTTCGAATGAAATTAAGAACAAGTTTCGATTATACGAATTCTAGGAGAGTTCTCGAACTTGTGCATATACGCGAATAAATAATTACGAGAAATCTGAGCCCAATAAAAAAAGTATATATAAAATAAAAAATTGCCAAAACTGTCGATTACCTTGCAGCAGCATCAAGACAACAAGCAACGTCGCTTATTTTCGTCATAGTGCGAAATTTTTTTACCCAGTGCAAAGCAATTTTATTGCATGTAAGACGCAAATAAATATAAATAAAACAATTTGTATGCTAACTAGCTGTGGTAAATAAAAAGATGCAGCAGCGGCAGCAGTTTATCTTACGAGAACATAAGACGTAAGACAAGGCAAGGTCAATAGTCAGCCGACGACAACAACGCGGCGTATGAGTAACCACAGTCAATGTGCTTGCGACAACGACAAGTGGAGGGAGGGTATGGTGTTAATAGTGGTAAAGGCGGGTGCTATAATGGAGAAAAAAAAAACAAACAAAAACATGTCAACAAGCTGCGCGCGACTTTGCGCTTTAATGAATGTTGTTGTTGCATGTGAAACGTCAACAGTGGCACCAAAAAAAAAAAACCTAACAAACTAAACAAATAAATATTGCAAAATGTTCTCATATGAGTACATGGGTCTGTAACCATGTATTTCGAAAAAAAATTTATATATGTATTTCAAGAGCTAACAAACCAATTTACGAGAGTGGTTTCAGAAATACCAGCGCTTATAATTTTTATAACTTTTTAGATTGTGGTACAAATGAAATTTTTTAATATGCAGAAAATCTCACACCTCTGAGCTCAATTGGCAGCTTTTTTTCCACCATGACTCATATTTCAAACCATCTTTGATACACTGGGACACGGTTTTCTCATCGGTGTTGATCTTAACGCAAAGCATCAGTAGTAGGGAGCTAGAACCCACAACCCGTGAGAACTCCAACGATACAAGTGCATCCAAACAAAAAATTACTCAGTCTTAACTTCATGTGATCCATATCTTCACCCGGATATACTAGTTAGCGCAATCGGCTGTGGTATCGACAGACTTCCACAAGAAATCTAATCGAAGTCAATATTTCAGTCGATGTCGATATAATCAGACGAAATCTTCTCAGCAAGAACTAAGACTTGTCGCTATTCCGATGCTGCTTAGACGGTAAAGTGAACATTAGACGTTAACGTTTATGGGGAGAAATATCAAAAACGTACAATGCTCATTTGGTGTCACAGCAATCCAAAAAAGCTAGCTTGTTTGCTGCACATCTTCAGGTAGACAAAGTTCTCTCGTAGCAGTCACAATGTTCCAATAAATCCATCCAGTATGCATGAGCTTACACATGAAGTAAGAATTCTGGAATGGAAAAAGTGTTCGGGATACGTCGGAGCCGACATAGCAACAGTCAAAACATTTTCCGAAAAATATTTCCAACTGAGTGGAACTATTTAATGTATATTTAAGGGTGAACCACTTTTTCTAGCCAGTTTAAGTACGCGGAGGTAATTCTAATGTCAAAGCTTTGTGCCTTGTAAACTCTCGAAAATATTTAAAAGAATTTTTTATATTAGTTAACTACCTAAATCTAGAACTTGATATCCACTCCAAGCATCAATTTGGATTTCGACGTAGGCACGGAACTACAGTGCGGGTTCCAGATCGTGTTCCTTGTTCGTCAGCACATGCAACTACAATTCTTGATCTTCTGTACAGTAATTTTCATCATTTCCACTGAATTCTGTAAATTATGAGAGTTGCAACTTGAGCTCTGATCATTCTGCGGACACCAATACTTTTGTATTGTATAGTAAATGGTAAAGAACTTGATGATGCTGTTGACATTTTCACCAGAAAAATCCACTAGGCAGACTTTCCCCATATCCACAAGGCTACTTTTCTCGCAATGCCAGCACCACCCTTCCGGAAAAATTCCACCACACATTGATATCAAACTTTCAGTGCGCAAACTTATGCTGCATAAAAGAAGGTTCTTTGGAGATGGAAGGTTTTTGACAATCTGCTAGACAAAGGATGACGAGGTGGGATAGTGTTGGGTTAAAACCACTAATCCTAATCAATTACTGGGAACTTTGACTTCAAGGCGCGCTGGATCAGGTACCTATGTTTGAACTAACTTAATTATGATGAATGGAAGCATTACTGAAGCGGGACAATGCTGTGATTATACTCGTATCTACGCTAATATATATCGTTTGACATAATGTTGAATTTAGCAAATTTACTTGAGGCCGATCATGACGGCCGATATCATGGTTCATGCGGGTGTAACGTTGAACGATATGGGCAAATGCTCTGCCTATGCTTAGTATTGTGGTGTGCGTTTCTAATATTCCAATTCAAGCCGTCGTCAATTGATTGATTGTTTGTTGTCAATAGTATCATCATTGGTTTGATTGGCCTGAGAAGCGATCCGAGGTTTATTGTACTTCGAAAGCTAAAAGAAGACACTATCGATCTTCTAAAAAAATAACAAGAATCAGGTTCACGGTACAAACGTGTCATCTCAGTTCACAACAATCCGCTATTTACAGAACAACAAAAAAAACATGCACCAAGAAGATATTGTTAGCGGTTAATCAACATCAAACCCTCTTTCAAAGCATCCACACGATTCGGAGTGTTCAGCTGCTTTCTGCCCCTCTATCTGACTTTTATTTCTGCGCTAAGTGCCTATGAAACACAAACTTAATGATGCATATTGCTCAAAATTGTATTGTATTCGAATGATTGGTCATAAAAACTACGTCGGATTGCTTACTTCTCGCAATACCCTCGCATATACAATAAAATACTATGCTTTGGCTCTTTAAGGTGTAAATCGGGTCAAAGTAGGGTCGATGCTGCTGCTGCTATCTGTTTGTCTGTCTGTCATCGTTATTTAAATACGCTATAAACAATAAACAAGGGTTAAAGTTTAAACTTTGTATTGCCGCTGTCGATTTATTTATGAGTCGCTCTCGCTTGTTTTTTACTTCATCATGCTCTATTGTTAAAAATAAAACAAACGAAAAAACAAACGAAAATAATTTATTTATTTTACATCTGAGGTTTCGTTTTTTGGCAATTTAGGTTAATTGTGGGTGTGGCAAGCGTTGAAAAAAACAAATAGTTATATAGGTAAATATTTACATTATAGTAGAAAGAAGGAATATAATAACTGCTGCGCAAATTAAATTTAATCTTGACATTAATGCGATTTTGTTTCTCGAATTGATTTTGATTCAACTTAATTCGATATTCAATTGTATTATTGTATAGAGTACTTGTTTAATTGTATACACTTCATTTATTGTACAAAAAGGCTATTGTTATTTGTATCCAAAGTTTGTGCAATGTTTTATCTATACATATTAATAAATTAAATTGTTTGTCTGTGATTTCGAAATAAACCCTAAACACGCGAGTTTAATTTTTTATGTCCGTCCGTCTGTCTGCTTGTTTTTCTGTGATGTGATAATAAAAGGGGGACATATATAACCTTCCTTTAATTATTTAATACAATTTTTTTTTGAAGTGAGAATAGGAGAGTTTAAATATCCAAACTTGACCCAAACTGAAATCATCTCTAATAGTCTCCAAGTTCTCGTTCTGTTGAACTTTGCACAAGTGGTATTAGCGCAAATTCTTGAAACACGCAGCCCAACTAGGTATCCAGACAGACTATGACCGGCAACGGCCTACTTCTATTAGCTTGACATTTATAAAAGAATCCCCCGCTGGAAGGTTCAGATCGCCCAATACATAGCCTTCAACTCCGGTCACTTGCCGCTTATTGCACCGCTCGACACCGCTGGCATAAGTTATATTCAGGTATCTTCGAAATGAGGCCAATAATTCCATTCTTGCCAGGATATTGACAATGCACAGCAAACTGTAATCGAGCTCACGCTCTGTTAAGCGACAGACTTGACAATTTATCCTGTTCCGTGACCTGCGCATCCTTCTCCAGTAAAACGTAGACTCCGAGAGAAGTTTATGCGGACATAACACACAATATACAGTGCAGCTGTGGGCTACTTGTGCCAAAACACACTGAAATCGTATCCAGGTGAAGAAAAACCAAGTCACGCGGATGATCAGCGATGGCCCATGGTTCATTTGGAACAGCGCGTTTCACAGGTATCTCAACGTGGAGACAATTAAGGAGTGAATTGCCCGCCACACCAGTCGGTATAGCGCAAGACAGACCATGCACTGCAACTGGCAAATCGGAGATGAACTCTGGATTATACCGGCCGATTACTCTCTTGCCTTCTATCTGTAAGGTTGGGAAGACCAACCCCTCAAATGGTTTTCTTTAATATTAATAATCGGATTTAATTAATACGGATTAGCGAGACTCTACTGAATATCTTGTTAGCATTTCTTATTGAACGCCCACTGATTAAGTACCCATTCATGGCTAACATTTCCGCATACAAATATGTTTTCTACATAATTTACACCGACTAATACATCAAATCGTAAATGATAATAATTTATATAAGTAAATAAATAACTTTGACATAGTTCCCACATTAAATGCCTATTTTAAACATGTGTAGAGTATACAAGTTTCGCCTTGAACAAAGTCTTTAAAACTACATTACTTTTCGGCTTCAGCTGTATCTTAAGTGCTAAGGAACCTTGAACTTTAAATTACGTTGATGTTTGTTTATTTTATTGAACTTTTATTGAATTGTTATTCATGATTTTTTTTATTTTTTTTCTTACAGATTGCCGCGAAACAGTGCGCTCAAAACGCGCCAAACGTGTACGCGCACCAGAACCGGTCAATTTTGAACCTGAACCACAACAAGATCTTGACAATGAGGATAGCGGCAGTCAGGAGAAGGATCTGCCAGAGATACCAACAAACTTCCTAAGTCCATCGGTGCGCGAATATTTGGAGTTGGGCAAATCAATACCGGGTGGGTTTAAATTTTGAATAGTAAATATTTCGACTTCTCAATGCAATTTCCAACGAAATGCAATATTTGCTAATTCTTTTTTTTTTATTGGCACAAAAAATCCTTTCGTATTTCTGCCATCTACACGTAAATTAATTTATTAGTGCGCCTCGAAGTTGGTTTTTATGCGGCGCTCACAACACAAACCAATTCTTTCATAGCAGTGCAGGAGCAGGAGCAGAGCTGTCTGGTTCTGCATTTGACACTTGCAAAACACATTTTTATGTTTTGTTTTTGTGAATTGCAACGCAGCAGCAGCAGCCGACATAGTCCAATATTTTTCGCCGCAGGCTGTGGCAATTTCTTTAGCGTAAAGTTGCATATGAAGTGCGAATTGATTGCAAATATAATGAATGAACACAGATACGAGAAATAACAAATATTTTTTCCGATTTTTTTTTATGTTCTATTTACGCGTACAATTGTTGATTGCATATAGCACTGCTGCTCGCTCGCTGTCTGCACTAGACACGCGCGCGTGCAACACCCAATAATAAAAGTTTGTTCTATATTTTTTTTTTTTTGTATGCATTCACAGGTCGTCCCGGCGTTGATTATCCCATACTATCAGCCATACCGTACACAAATTTCTACTGTGACGAGCAACCGTATCCGGGCTTCTTTGCCGATATGGAAACAAGATGTCAAGGTATGTTATTTACAAAAAAATAATTAATACAAGTTTTCTGCATTAATAAACTCTGTTCACATAATTTCAGGCTGGCATTATTGCGATATAGATGGTCGTCAGGCCTCATTCCTATGCCCAAATGGTACACAATTCTCACAGGCGGTTTTCGTTTGCGATTGGTGGTTCAATGTGCGCTGCGATTTGTCACCACGTTTATATGCCATCAATGCAAGATTATATCAGCGGCCAAAAGTGAATCCCACAAGACCACATCGTATTATAACCAAGGAACTGGTCGATGATATATTCAATTAAAACGAAAATAGCATGTAGCAACAATCGCAGAAACAAAAAACAAAAACTAACTATGAGAATAAGAACAATTATGTATTATATGTGCAAATCTATTAAGTAGAGTGAGAGGGAACAGAGTGCGGAAAGAAGTGGGGAGAGCGAGCATCACTACATTTCTTCCACTAACAAATTTCATTCACATTTTATAGAAATAATTTAGAGTCTGCGCATCGTTATAAAGTTTTACTTTCCAGTTGCTGTGAAGAAGCTCAAAGTTTACAGAAAATTCTTGGTATTTGAAATCTTGCTCCTAGAAAGTGCATGCATTAGGGACGTTGCTCAGCTCAATTAGTTTAATGTTTATATATATATTTAGTAATAGTTTTCTACATTTCATAGTTTATTTTAAAGTAAGGCACATCTTTTGACCACAAAAATCTTTAATTAAGTAACATTGAAAACAACAGAGAAAGCTTAAGCTTCGGTAAAACCGGAACTTTAATACTCTACAAACACATCTAAAAAGTTATTGTCTTTTAATGCTAAAGAAATTATTTGAAGTCTAGCTAGCTAGCTGTACCCGGCACACTTCGCTGCCACGTACAAACCTTTTCTCAAAATTAAAGTTGTAAATATAAATGTTTCCTATGGACAGCCATAACATCCCCACTTTTCCAATAGATGTTACTTCTTTTGATCCCATTAACATATACATATACCAAATTTCAAACCTATACCTCAAAATAGCTGCAAAAATATGATGATAAATATTGACCAAACTTAACAATAGAACTTCTCTCTATTATATATTATTATTTTATTTTGATCGGAATCAGTATTCGATATATCCTATAATAATATTATAATATTATTTAATAATAATATTATAATATTATTTAATAATAATATTATAATATTATTATAATATTATGTCGCACCCTTCTATCGCCAAACTGTACAAATTATTTCAATATTGTTCTCGAAATTTATTCACAGTAATTTCCGTTTATTAGGTGTAGCGCCGACTGCAATATGAGTCCTTCCTAATCTTCTTATTGAACGCTTATGTGGCAAACTCCTTGCAAAGATATGTCGAATTTGTTGATCCCGCCGATTTAGAGAAAACTTAACAGGTTTACTTCTCTTGATCCCATTAACAAGTATACCAAATTTCATCTCTGTACCTCAAATGAATGCAAAGATTTAACCAATTTTGTTTATCGCCTATATGGGGAATGAGGTGCAGCGCCATTCGATTTTAAATAAATGTAGAATAAGATACTCCATCGAGACTTTCACGTAAACAAAAAACTAAAAAAGTTCTGAAATCGGGTTCCCACTGAAACACACTTAATAAATTTCATGAAAATATTTATGACTCACATTTTTGAACGATTCTTTGCATATCAGAACATATATACCCAAATTTTATACAAAGAAAAACTATATCAAATTAAGCTTGTCCTCTAAATGTACTTAGGATACAGATGGACAGGGTTAATTTGATCTAGTTTATCTTCAGGTAAAATTTTGGGTAAAAAAATTTTAAGAAAAAAAATTAGTAATTACAAAATATAAAAAAAAAACCTTAAAAAATCTTCTAAAATTAAAAAATTTTCTAGAACCCGATTCCAGCGAATGTAGTTTTGACTCATACATAAAAGGGACATATCTGCATCATTCAACATGTTTTTAGGTAAAATTTTGAGGTTATATATTTAAAAATGTTAAAACCATAATTTTAACAAAAAATTACAAAATTTCCTAGAACTAGTTCAAGATTAGAACTCCGGTGCTTCATTTAATTTGGATTGCATCTATGTATAACAAGACAGAACGCTGCAGTCGAGTGGATTGGACTATGGGATTCCTTGTTCGTACCCATTTCTATGTGAATTAGCTCGTCTAGTGGTACATGTTCTTGACATATTTTCTTAGGAATCATACAATACACCACATTTAGCGTTTTTAGCTAATTGAACAAAAATAAAAAAAAATTTGAATACAAAAATTCCAAAAGGTTGGACAGATTTGTAATCGTCCGATCTGAACCTAAATGGAAAATTTTATAAGAATTAACGTAAGGTACCCCAAATTTAGTGTTTCTGGCAAAAGTAACATGAATAAAATTTTTTCCTACAAAAACTCAGAAAGTGATTTAGGTTTGCATGGAAAGTGACAATCTCCACTTAGATATAAACAAGTTAACTGAAGAATGAATAAGAGAAACTACATATTTTAAGGCTCCATCGTTTATATTCTCCAAGTCATTGTTGTACATCTTACGTACAGCCAGACAGACGGACTTGTCTATATATTGACTCGACTTATGATGCTTTTCAAAAATTTTGGAGACCGTCTCTCCTCTTTCTGCCTGTAATATAAATTTGCACAAAGTTAGTATATCAATAATTTATAATCTTCAATCACACCAAGAAATAAATGACACACACAACCTTTATATGAAAAACTTTCTTTATCGCACTAATTCACTGAGTAAAGTACGAATAAATATAGAGTATGTCGGTACTACATATTGTATTGAGCCTTCGCTGGACTATTCAGCAAAGTATTTGTTTCGTAACAGCTATTATCCAAACTCTCACTATATATTACATCCTTTTCTTTTTCAATATTTCGGAACTGCACTAACAAAAACTGGCTGCATTTAGAAGACTATAATTAAGTATCTATCAAATAACCTGTAAAAGAGTTTTAGAATTTTCCCGATTATTAAATATATATGTATATTCCATATATTTATAATATATATAAGCACATTTTATTATATGTATATCGCGGTCGAATACATTTTCACCTTATATTATTTTCTCTTCATTACATTTGCTTCCATAGTTTGTAAAAAATATATACAAAACCTACCGAATTATGTGTGTAATATGTACTATTTTGTATGATATTTTATAACATAAAGCATTATAAATTTTAGTTGTATGATTGATGTAATAAAGTTTTAAAATTAATTATAGAAATATGTATTAAAAAAAAAATGGATTTTTTTTGGAGTTTATATAGGCATAGCGCTAAGAAGAAACCTATCATAATATTGCATTTCAAGATCTGTGAAACACGTGCTCAAATATGTGTCAATTTAGTATAGAAACTGAGTTTGTAAAAAATCATATAAAAACAAAAAATTTCGACCAATCTTTGACTCCAATTTTAAACCCTTGCAAGTTTCACCATAAGAGAATACTACTGTGCAGAAATCCGCTAATATTAGTGGCTTCGACTGTGCGTTATAAGTTATCAATAAGACACATCAACCGTTCTTATATATTTAGATTGAATGGATCTCTTCCCGAACTATAATATTTTTATATTACAGGATCTAGACTTTTTTTTTTCTAAATATTACTACAGAACAGAATGTTTTACGGAAGTGCAGTATTGCAGATTAGAGTATTATTAAGTACATAAATTTATTGTTTCTCTTAACATTCGCCAAAATAAGGAGTTGTAAGATCTGCCTTTCTGTGGTCAATGATAAAGCTGACGTACTGTTTAGTTTGCATTGCACCGCCAGTCTTTAACCATTGATCACAAAGAGATATTTCTTTATTCCCAACGTGGCCTATGTTTATTAGAATATTTCGAATCATTTATTAGGAAGGCTATTTATGCTGCATTTATACCAAAGTTGCATAAAGCAATCCAATTTTCGGAAATATCCTTTATGCGACTCTAGTTTAAATACGACATTACATTCCATTTCACCGGCATACTAGATAAAAGAAAAATTAAAATTAATAAAAAAAAAAATGGTTCCGTTACGAAACAAGAAAGCTCAACCACACCAACATTGAACTCTACAAGTCATGGCTGGAGAGAAATCTGTATTTATCCGCCGAGCTTACCACTGAAGACAATGTAGACAATATTATGCAGCATCTGAACATCCAAATTCACAACGCTGCGTCGTTCGCCACTCCTTTCAGCAGATCCTCTTACCGCACCCCGTGCATGGATCTTAACCTTTGGTCACGAAAGTTGCAGTTCTGGTTGCTGAGAAAAGACCCTCTTCGCCGAGCCCAAGAAACTAAACATCCAAAGCCGCCAAAAATGTGAAGGAACTCTTGTTCAGTCTCCGCAAGCAGTCCCTGTTTCAGTTCCTCGAAGAAGATGAGCCAGGTGACCTCAAGCACAACCTGTGGCAGCGAACCAAGGGGATCAAAAGGCTTATAAAGAGGAAGGAGCCTGTGAAGGATGCCACTACAATCTGATGTCGATCTAATGCAGAAAGAGCTACAGCCTTCGCCGTCCACCTACACGAGAAAACGAGAAAAAAAAAGTATTGTTCGGCCGTCTTTCTGGACGTAAAGCAAGCCATCGAAAGAGTGTGGTATATGCCGGTCAGCTCCACAAGTTAAAGACAAACTCTGCCAGCACCGTATTATTACTTCATCAGGTCATAGATTGAGCGCAGGAACGACTTTGTGAGATATGGAAAAAAAAGTTCTGAAATAAAAAAAGTCAAAGCCGGAGTTACACAGGGAAGCGTACTTTGACGTACCCTTAATATGCTCTATACAGCTAAATGCCGATCATCGAGGAAAATAAGCTGCTGGCCCCTACATATGCCGACGACACAGTTTTTCTGACAACGGACGTCTACCCACAGGTGGCATCAGCTATCCTGTAAAAGCAACTCGACACTACCTATACTTGGCTTAGGAAGTGGAACATTGTGGCGAACCCCGAGAAGTCTACTGAAGTCCTCAAGTTTATCTCGACGGAACAGTCAAGTATCTGGGCCTGGTGCTAGTTGGAAGAGAAACATAGTGTCGTCATCTGCTCACCAAAAAGAGTCAACTCAATGAAAGCCTTAACATAGCATTTATGGCTGATCGGTCGTAAGTCAACTCTCAGGCTGAGAAACAAGCTCGTAGTATATAAAGCGATAATGTAACCTATATGGACCTACGAAATCCGAAATTCTGTTGGTAGTGCCCCAGCCAACAGCAGCCACTTCTCAATTTTTTAAAAATTTCAAAACAGCGTAATCCACGGAGAACTCGAGGTGCACTGGGTTCACTAAAAAGTTATCAGACTAAGCAGCTCCTGCCTAAATCGATTCAACAGGCACACCATTAACCTACTTCATAACAATTTGAGTAGTAGGTCAAAAGGTGTTACCCGCTTAATCTTCCTCATGGGAGGCTGTAGAACATTTTTTTTTATACTTTGAAAAAATTGATAAAAAAAAAAAAAACTTTGTGTGTTAATAAAGCAATTTTACATGAAGTGGGCTTCGAATTGCTTCCGCATCCAAGCAACTTTTTCCTGTTTTCAGACCTCAAGAAAGTGCTCGCTGGGAAGAAATTTAGCGCCGATGAAGCAGTAATCGCCTTTTTATCCATTTTTTTTTTTCAAACTAACAAAAGAGTATTCTAATAGTATGACAGCTGTCAAATGTATATACATGGCTTTTGAAGATTAGGATTAACTAAAAATCATATGGAAATAATACTAGTAGCGCCATCCATTTTTATTTTACTAAATGCATATGGATGTATACACGGTACATATACCAAAATAAATTTTTTTTTACAATTTTTAACTGTCTGTCTTTTTGTTCCGGCTAATTTCTGAAGCGGCTGGACCGATTTTGACGGGACTTTTACTGCCAGATAGCTGATGTAATAAGAAGTAACTTAGGCCACATTTATTTAAAATCGGATGGGGCGGTGCCCTAGCCCCCATATAAGCGAAAGACAATAATCGATATTTCTTTGCATCTATGTAAGGTACGAGGATGATATTTAATATACGTATTAATGGGATCGGCAGAAAATCACTTCATGAGTTTGGTCAAAGTCAGAGTGGGCGGTGCCCTACCTTCCGTAGTAGAGCTAAACAAAATTCAACATATCTTTGCATCTATTTGATGTACGGGAATGATATTTGGAATACATGTTGATAGGATTAGGAGAAGTAAGATCCATTAGCAAATTGGGTTTGGCTTTCTATAACATATATATATGATATTTGCAAAATTTTGATAAAAGTAGCGCTGAGTGCAGCTAGTACATACCTAAATATACATATAAATCGACACGAGTTACCATTATTGTTCTTTTAGATTGATTCAAATATACAATGTCAAATTGATGACTGCTAATTCCTCACAAGCATTATGTCGATGTTGAACATCGACGAAAAGTTTGACTATAATATCGATGACAAAAAGTATGCAATAAAATATAGCAATAAAAAATTTTACTTGTAGTGCATACTTTTTGGGAAATATATTGTTGACATGTTTCAACAACCAAAGATATTTTTAGACACTCATATTAGCCAATGGAAACAAAACACGCTTCCAAATATATAATTAATATAAGATATTGTTTTTGATTTATTTATAAACAAACAAGGCATATGATTCAACTTTTAAAAAATGTGTATGGAATATCTTTTCTTTCTTTTGAAAATGTCAAACTGAGAAAATAAAAATTTGGCCAATGGCCACCAAGAGGCTCAATGGTCTAGGGGTATGATTCTCGCTTTGGGTGCGAGAGGTCCCGGGTTCAAATCCCGGTTGAGCCCGGATTTTTTTTTTATTTAATACTTTTATTTCCACAAATTGTTAATTCAATTAACTATGCCAAACAGCAATCGGTAACAATTTCCTGCCATGCTGATAGCGCAAAGATATAAACATTTGCTGCACCGAACTGCTTAGTATTTGCAACACTTGTCAGCAGAATTTTCACTGCAGATACGCGCGTAATGATAATCAAGTTGTTGTAGCTACTTTTTTAAGCAAAGCAACTCGGGGTGATTAACAATGCCGCCTCTGGCTTGCAACAAGTTATTGAATTGATTGCGATGGACATGACTTCGATAAGATTTCGTTTCATTTCGTTGCGAACAGACACAATTACTGCATTCAAAAAAAAACCAATAAGAGGTAGGTTGCTTAGTTTTTAGAGGTAGGTGTACGAGAGAGTATATAATGTATCTCGAGCTAATTTAACGCTAGTTTGTAAAACTTTTGTTTGTTTCGATTGTTTGATTTTATGTTGCATGGTGTCATGCAATAAATAATGTTGCTTTGTCACTTTATCGATGAAATCAGAGCTCAATTGATACATATAAAGTTTGGGTTACTAGGTTATGCAACAATCTTTGTTCAGATGTGTGAACTAAAGAATTATTGTTGTGCTGCGTAAAGAAAGAAATATCAAAGAAAAAGTCATTTGCAACTATTTATATTTTTATATAATCAAAATTATTGACAATTTATTGAACTTGTGTGGAAAAGTTGAAAACTGGTTTCTTCGGCGGTTTGCATTTGATTATCTACACAAAACTAAAAATAAAGTGCATCAATGAAAGCAAGTTTATTGACTTATGGCTTTGAAAAAACATTTATGTATAAACAAATATATTTTACAATAGTTTTGTAATGAGCCACTAAAATGCGTTAATAAGTTGGAATAAACTAATAATTGCTGATAGATGGTTTAAATAATGACAATCAAAATATTTACTAGATTAACAAATTGTAATTTAAAATTAATCATTTCGGACTTTTGCACAAAACGATGAAGACTTTCACTGCAGCTGCATTGCATTAGCTGCGGCGGTTCAATTTAAGCATTTCGAGTCTGTATTACAACATTTTGATTTTTGACAAAGTAGCCGCGAAATATGACAGCAAAAAAATGGACCCAATCATAGATACAGAAATACAAAAACTATATTTGCAAATGCGAAAAATTACACCGAAAAAATGAGCTTCATATTTTAATTGCTGTCGCGAAATAGGTAATATATGTATATACATACTTAAAAATGTTTTACTCGACATACTTCTAGAATATTTCATTAAAATTCAAGATATACGAACACTAAACTAAAAACCTCAAGGTGACACACAAACGTAGTAGTTAGTCGGACATGGAATTTCGGAGTACATTAAAGATATATTGAAAACAAAAAAAAAAAATTATGAAGTTTGGTTCAAAAAACTAAAAATTTGTTTCTGCTTATGAAAAGGTTTTACAGCCTGCCAAACTACCTACCAAACTACTATCTTCCGGGAAGATACATTTTTCCTGCTTCTAGCGCGATTTATCAAACATAATGAGTGAAAACATTCATCATCGTCCTTTAGTTACGAACGAAATATCTTGTGCAGATACATTAAAAATCTTGCAAAAGGTTATTATGTCAAACAACCCGCAGTTTGAAGTAGTATAAACCGTTTAAGAGATAGTTGGAAGACCGTCAAATAGATTCCTTAATTGAAGTTTAAACATATCACCAATGTCTGCTGTGGTTTTTCCAATTTTATGGTTCTAATCAAGCTGTTGTACAACATCAAATGGATGGCATCCTTTAGCTTTAGTTGTGTTTTTTTAGCCTCGTTATGCTAAGAGTGGAGTTGGCGGCCTACAGCTGTTTGTGTTCTTAGCTCCTATATGCTAAATGTCAATCGATGCTCCAATTGGATACCATGATTATTAACCAAGTGGGGTAAATGACTGGTTAATCGAAGATTTGGCAGTTCATTAAGCAACTATTTTCAGACGTTTAAAAGCATTGGGATTCATTCAAAAGCTTAGAAATTGGGTGCCGTATGAATTGAAACCTAGAGACGTCGATTCTGCATGTCGGAAATGTTGCTTGAACGCCACAAAAAGAAGTCATTTTTGCATCGGATAGTCACTGGTGATAAAAAACAGATTCATTACGATAACCCCAAGATACGATAACATCCAAGGCAAAGCCGTATGTCCATGGTGCCAAGGTATTGCTCTGTATTTTGTGGGATCACAAGAGTGTGTTGTATTATGAGCTCTTGAAATCGGGTCAAACGATCTATCGAACACAATTGATTCAATTGAAGAGAGCGAAAAACGATAAGACACGAATCAAAATTTTCCATAACAATTAAAAAAATTTCACCAAATTTTCCGATTTGAAGTAAAAAAAAAAAAAAAAAAAAAAAGTTTCCGTATCTAAGCCTATTTCCACGGATTTTCGGTCGAATGCCGACAAAATTGCATGGTTACACTAACCATACGTTATGAATGTGTCGATTAGTTGTAACAAAATGGATTTGGGATTCCAGCTGGTAATTCGTTTTCTTATTGCTCTGTTAAAGTTACTCTTGTTTGCTGGGTATCAGGAGAGTTTAGCCATATTTTCATGAGCTTCCCCCGCATTATAAAAAAAAATCACACATCGAGTGATATTACGTATGTATAGTAAAAAACTTTCTGGTCAAATTCTTGCTGTGTATTTTACTTTTTTTCTCATGATGCAGCTGCTCTGCTAAATAAACCATACTTCTTCAATTACAGTAAAACATATAGCAAAATTTTTTTGTGCTGATCATGTTGTCTGCCTTCAAATAGCAACAAGTGCAACTACTACAGCAGCACCCAGTAGATCAGCAAAAATCACCAAGCGATTTGCTTCAACTTGCTAAAATGTATTTCACAGTTTCGTCTTGTATATTGCACTTTTTTTCTCGCAAAGTTATGGCATGGTTTTTGATCTATTACAGTGTTAAAACTGCAAAAAGCAAAATTGCAACGGATTCGTGTAGGTTTGAAAGAATTTGTTGCTGATTGAACTTATTAGTAAAAGGAAACCACGATATACACGCTCGAAATTTGTACAATCAATTATTAATACATAGCATAATATTTTTAGTTAAATAACGAACCAAAAATAAAAAATAAAAATTGACAAACATGAAACGGCGGCCTACAATGAACGAACATTTAAGTCGGACTAGCAGTTGCAGTAGCGTACATCAAAACTGAAGAAAACGTTTGCGCAGTCAGGTGTGGCAATAACATTTTTTATTTTTATTTTTGCTTTGGTTGAGATATGGCTTGCTATTGACTTTAGATATAGCTAAACTTTGGGGATTGTATTTGAGAAAAAAAAGAGTCGCCAAAACATTTGCCAGTGCTTGCACGAATTTAATTGCGAATTGCCGCGTCGAAAGTCTCTGCTATTTTTCTTTAGCTTTTTTAATTTTAAAGCGCGAGCGAATGCGAAATACCATAATTGAGCGAGTTTACTATCAAGTCAGCCTGCTCTATAATTTGTGCACGTTTGGAACTAACTTGGCGGTGAATGCAAAAGATAGCCTTTTAGAAGCGTAGCAAAAACTTAAATATTTAAAGTTGTGAAAGGATAGTAAATCTCTGGAAGCGCATTGTTTTGAATACAAATTCAACTTTTGTATTTAAAAATTGTACTATATGGGTAGTGTGAATAGTGCACTGCAACTTCCTAGATAAAGACAATTACCAATTAAAATAAATTATACGAATTATTCGGCTGGTGGTGTAATGTTCCAATGTGATTCTTCGCTAACTAGTGATCGTTAGCTCTAACGATTTAACTTACTACTGGTCGTTAGCTATTAGCTAGCGAAACAGAAAAGAATAAGAAACAAGTAAGGAAATTTCAGTCGGGCGTAACCGACTGTAAGAGGCCCTGTACCAGTTCACGTCGCCTAACAAACACATTAAATGTTTCCCGAGCATATGACCAAACACATGACCACTTCTCACTGCGCGAATATGAATGAAAAGAAAAGGGGGGGTCATTCAAATTCAATTGCTTATAAAATCGTCATTTATTATCCGATTTTGATGAACTTTTTTGATTTGGGCTAAGAAGGACGTTAACTTTATACTGGTGTACTCAATTTTTTTTGTGCCGAAGAAATTTTTACCCTAAGGGGTGATTTTATGGGGAAGGGGGGAGGGGCAAATTTTTAAAATAAACTTGTGAAATTCCGGAGCAGTCCTAGTCGAATGCAAAAAACACGAAGTCTCTATCTATTACCGTTTCCGAGATCCTTTCGTTCATACAGACGGACGGACAGACGGACATGGCTATATCGACTCCTCTATCACTCCTGACCATAATGGGGGTAACTTTAGGGGGTCTCCGACAATTAGTTCTTCCTGTTACATACATTTGCACAAAACCAATAGGCTCTTGTACCTTCGGTACAGGGTCTAAAAAGGATACAATCGAGTATACTAAGGCATACCAAAAACCCTCACCCTCTAAAGAGACCTTCTACAATGATGACACCGACATACAGCTTCAGCGTCTTACATTAATTACACCTAACAACAGTTATCGGGGGGACTCCTAACTGGATCAATTCATATCAAAAGCTTGCCTTGGCTTATGCGCTTCGCTAGGCATAGTAGGATCACTTTCCACCTCCTAGGTTGTTATATAACATACTTTTAAAGCTATTTATTTCTCTAGCTTATTCAATTTCTTTGCTATCTCTTTGTTGGTGAAGTTCATCCTTGAGCTTATATTGTGTTCTGAGAGATTGAATTCTGAGAGGCAAAAGTGTAAACTATAAGCAACACCACATGATAAACATTTTCTCCGGTTGTATTTACTTAAGGTCACATGAAACCCCTTGGGAAAGTTACTCAGAATATATGTATATATATATCAGATTAACTTGAAATTTTTACATTACAACTAGCATAGTTGTGGAGGAATTACAAAGAGTACATGACACAAAATATTCTGCACAGAATGCGTCAAGAAACACGCAATCATAGCTTGGACTTCGCAGAAGAGATATACATACAATGCAGTGCTAATCTTCTTTGATTATCTTTGTCTTAAATATGTGCAACAATCGATAGAGAACTGCTCGGAGGGCAAACATACAACAGAAATGATTTTCAGCTGGTCATTTAAGAAAATATACCGAAACTGTTTTTAATATCATCGCACAAGCCGTGGCCAAACAATCCGATGGATTTCACTTCTTAGACTTTTTCAGGTGGAACTAGAGAAATATGTTCTTAAATTCCTTATTCCTGATTCCTATTGCTTTATCGGGTATTGCTGCGACATTTATGGAAGGAGGCACTGTCACATGAAATGCAGTTCACAGAAAACCCAACATGTAACATTTCTAAAACTTCTGGATTTGGAAAATTGCTTCGGGAGTGCAAAATCATTCTATGAAATGAGTGCACAATGGAACACAAAAAGGCATTGGATGCATTAGACCATAAATTTAAAGACTTGCGAAATAATCAGGTACCATTTGACGTTACTATCATAACTCAGGCAAACGCTGCCAGTAAAACATCGCACAACGCCAGCTGATGAATTGGAAGCCTGCTTAAACAAACTAACTTTTAAGATTCAGTAAAAAATGCATTAAACCATGAATGACCCTACAGAACCCTAAGCTGGAATGCCAGCTTAAGGTTCAACTAATCTATAGGCATATAAAACTAAGAGCAACTGCTGCTATTCGTTCGTAGTTTTTTAATACTGCTCATATAGAAATATAATTAAAAACCCACACTGCATAATTTGCATGTCTGCCACACCAATGAGATTACAAAATATGTAAAGAAATAGCTAAGGAGGTATCGCTAAGTCCATATTTAACACAACTTTTGAGCAGAGTATCGCATTCAATGTATAGTATGTATTTTAATACTCTTGGAGGTATTATATATGAATATATATTTCTAAATTCGCAGTAGTCACGCACGCAATTCAAGTGTAAAATTACATTTTCATTCATAAAATGCAGGCGGCGACGACGTAAATTGGAAAAATAAAATATATTATGCACTCACATGTTTTCACTTTCATTGTAATAAAGAAGAAGTGTTATGTAGCTATGGGTATATCTGTTATATTGAAGATATATAAGAGGTTTCTTCAACATAAAAAAATTGGAAAAATTCACATATGTATTTCTCCTATATTTAATTATACATTAATTTCTATTTTGTCAATCTCAAAGTAAACACCCCTCAGATAGAATACAATTGTTCCCTCGAAGCAAATAAATAAATATGGAACTCGATGATTTATCCATGGAATTTTGTTTTTTTTTTTTACCCAAAACATCAACAGCAATCCGGCCATCCGAAGTATGTATAACAAGTATAACTCACCTGTAAAGAAAAGGAATAACATTAAATTAGAAAGTTATTAAAAGAAATGCTTTCTTATTCAAGGAACGAAATTTAAACAGTAAATTTTTTTTTTTAACAAACCTCGTATGTTTAAGTTTTATATTTTATGTGCATTTTTTTTTCGCGCAAAATGTCGGTTACTTGGTCAGAGAGATATGCTTCGACAGTCAGCAGAGAAGGACGGAAAGACACATATTGCTGCATAAGCGCGCACGCAACAAACCCAAAGGTAGCAAGCAACAGGTGTTGAGGTTTTTTTCAGTTCTCAACTTACAAAAAACTTAAAAAATTTACGCTGCTCTGAGGCATTAGTTAGCTGTGTGAAAAGGATTTCATTTCTATTATGCTGTGAATTAGTAAAACAAATATTTAGTCATTGCAGCAAAGCCTATTGCCAAATGATGTGTAAAATTTTAGTTTATTTTAACAATAACCAACAACAGCTGAAAATCATACAAGAGATTCTATATAGCTGCTGCTCTAAGCTCTGCTACATGCCATTGAATAAATTAATTTACTCTAATTTTATTTATTAAACAAATACATACGAGTATATGATACAATAACATGTTTAATTTGGTCTAGTCGAAGCAATTAGACTCTACAAATTTGATGATATAAATAATAATAACCATGACCTAAGTCTCAAAGCAGCAACTAGTCATGAGAAAGCAGCTATGTATGTAGCAGTGTGAGGGACTGCCGTTGGACATGGTCCTCTACAAATTCGAGCTAAAATATTTAATTTTGATTCGTATGCGTTTAGTTTTAACCTATACCAGTAGACAGCTTTAATTGGTTTATACGTAAAAATTACTAACGTGGTTGTCATCTAGAATTCTTTTATCTCTTAAATCAAATATACTTTATTCAACTTCTTAAAAATATTTTTAATAGATGGCCGCTTCCCTACTCAGCACCAAATCCGAAAAAGCCGGAACATTACGCCGTTATTAACAATATTCTCCAAAATACTCGAAAGAGCATTATTGCAAAGCCTTTTGTCAACCTTTGTCCTATTTACACAGTGGAAGAATTTCTATTAGTACCACCTTTTCTCAAAGACATAATTTTTCTTGCGACTTCTAGACAGAAAATTCATTATAATAATAGTTTTTACTGGGCGCAGCATTTCAACAAGTCCAGTATACCCTGCTTGCACAAATTTACGTGCAGGGTGCAAAAAAGCAAGAGCATTTGAATTGATTTTCACAAAACAAATCAGATTTTAAATGGACTTGCGCCGCAGCACATCATGAATGTTCAAAATGTTGCATGGTGCAGTAGATAGAAAGCATTGGCAGCTTTATACGCATTAAGCTTGCTTGGAGTTAAATTAAGGAAGCGCCACATTGAATGCATGTGTGCATGCACATAATTGATGTTGATGTTACTCCGGCAAATGTAGTGGATGGATATGGCAAGCTAGCCAGCCAGCCATTGGTTGCACTTCTGGTTAAGTCTTTTCTGGTTGCAAATACTGCATGCTGCTAAAGAAGCTGCTAGCTGACAACACTTGTATACCATGGCCAAGTCGACGTGCACTGCAATAATTGAATGTTGGCCGTCGCAAATGCATCAGGTAGCACTATAGCATCTGCAGCAGCAGCAAGTGGCGCGCTATTATTTGATGTTGCATCTATAAAATTTGAGAGAGTTGATTCACAGCATTTGTATGCAATTGAAATTATTTGAGTGATTCGCATTAAGCACAATGAAGAGTTGATTTTTGATGGCTACTACTTGTTTGATATATTTTAACATATTGTTGCATCTGTTGCAAGTTTATATAATATCTTCGAATGTGAATGAATGTACGAAATTATGCGAGCGAAAGGTGCGTTTAGTAAGTTATACAAAATATGATTGGATTTGTGTCGCAAGTGGAAATATGAAACACGGTTTAGTAGCTAAACAACTTTACTATGGAACTTGTCAAAAGATGAACCACAGGGACCGAAAATAATTTTAATCGATAAAATTCTTAAATAACATAAATTATAAACTGAAAAATGTTCCAGAAGTGCATCCTCTATAGCTAATGGTATTTATGTAAATACGAATTTATAGCAAAATAGAACATTTTCTTTTCGCTTAGAGTCCAAGCGTATGGTCTGTCTAAGCCTTAGACCATACGCTTGTGTATTTTTTTTCGTTTGTTCCTGAGACCAAATCCGTTGACATATTTGACAGACTGAGTCAAAGTTATGATGTAACCTCAAAAAAGTGACAAATTAAAGCTGTTAAACCTATCCCGCTCACATAAACTCTTTGAGGAGCGGATATAACTTTTGGTGATTCTCGGTTTACTTGGATCTGCGTTTATTTCACAATTGTGGACGATCAACCTAGTCCTGATTGGTACAATTCCAAAGTTTGTACGCGGGTCGTATAGAAATTTCTTGATTGGGCCTCGAGTCTACATGAGATGCGTGACCAGAGTCCGGCTACATTTGACGGAAATTCATTGTACTTTGGTCTGTAACCAGGACACCTCCAAGTGGGGAAAGCGAAATACCGATTGGAAAAATAGCTGCAATAGTTCTTGATTTTCTTGATTTTAAAAATTTGGCCTCAAATTTTGAGATCTTTTAAGGTTAATTCAAAAAATTGAGGAGATAGGGTTAAAATGGACTGCGGATTCGTAATCCATGACCCAAAAAAAACGGTCTGATCTCTCGGTTCGAAAGTAAATCTTTTTTTGTGTGTCTGTGTTATCATTAAATATTCATTTTGTAGTTTTTAAGTACAGTTATAATTAAAATACTTTTATTACAGATATATTTTGCACAGTCAGAAATTGTCGTTACAGGATACCGATGACTTGACACGGTGGAGTTCGACGTACATAATGTTGCGGAAATTATATGTATTTCGATCATTTTGCGATCTTAAACTTGAATAAAATATAAAATTTTGAGTGGGAATCTCCTGGTTGCCACTTTAGCCAAGTTCGATTGGAGTTTTTGAAAAGAAGGGAATATATACTATTGTACAACGAGGCCATTGCTTCTGCATTTTCATCGACACGCGACTTTAAAAAATATCGGTTGACATTTGCATAAAAAACAAAAAAGAATAATTTGCGATACTGTATACATTTCTTTACTATAAACTGTACAATATAACAGACAGACAGTAGTCTATGAATCACCATCATTATTCACTCTCACTACTTTTAACCTTGATAATAGGAAGGTTCAAAATCGTTCAAAGACCTAATTACCAATTCCATTTTGTTTAAACATGTAGTTCAATATAGACGACTTCCCGCTGTGATACCTTTAAGATGCTCACATCAACACACTTAAAACTTCATTATTCCACACTTCCCGTACTCTCCACCACAAAAAACACAATGAGCGCATGACTTGGCGTTCGTACAAAATGTTTTACATGCGCTTTTATAACTAATTACTACAAGATGGTGCGCCACACTTAGGCGATTGTTTTGTTTTCATGCGTAGAGCAGCATGAAGATCAGTTCATTCAAGATCTTCATGCTACTGAGGTGAGTAATTTTTTTTTTTTTTTCGTGCCAGTCAGCAGCATGTTCATCAAATGAAGTTTAAACGCTTCAATTAACAAATAGTAAGTGGTGGAAGGGTTTTTTATAAGTTATTTCCATATAAATAAATAAACAACTGTTTTAGCAGTTTCTAAAATAAATGCTGCCGATTTTCGTTTTAACACGCAACAAAAGTTTGCATTTACTGCTGCAATATATAATTTTCCGCCGGCATTTTTCTAAAACATATTTTTGCAAATCAATTACGCTCTAAGGCAAAAATACTCGACATATTTATTTTTTTTATCGTTTTCCAATGTGAATTGACTGTTTTCAATTATAAATCCGATTCGACGTGAAAAGAAAGTAAGAACAGAGTCACTTTATAAGCTTTTCAGTTGCAAAATCATCAGCACAGGCGGTAGTCATAGCAGTTATTGCTTGTATTTTACTTGCCAAAGGCGCCAAAAAAAAAAAGGTAGAAAACTAACGATTACTTCTGTAAAACCGAAGCTTTTACACGCTTTACAATCATAATTCAACGTAGAAAAAATATTGTATAGTCTTTTATATGCGTTACTTCTGATTATTGAAATCCTAAAGAACCTTTTTGCAAAGGCTCCCTAGACGATCAGTCAGAAAAACAAAAGGTTTTTTTTTTTAATATAAAAAATATAGGGAGAGTTCTCTACTGGTGGCACTGCACAACTACTGTCACCCTCATTAGTATGCTCGCGAATGGTATTTGAAATGATTTAACTGTAATTTTTATCCACGTTCAGATACATCTTCAGTATGCCGTCGCCGAAAAAGATGCATCATAGAAAATTTGTCAAATATGAAGTAATGGCCTCCATTACCGAAGCAGTTAAAATTGACAACAAACCCATCGAATCATCTGCTCGCGAATATGGCATTGCTAGATCGACACTCCAGCTTAATTTGAAAAAAGTTGATGCACAAATTCCGGATATTTCTTCGATTCAAGAAACAAAATGTTGTGGATATTGCTCACAAAAGTCAAGTTAAAAATTCGGGAATATTAAATGAATGCTAATGGTCGTAAGCATACGGACGTTTTTTCTTTTCCCAAGAAAACGAATGCCGACAACATTCATAGATAATGGTCTGAAGGGATCTGTTAACTATTCCAACGACTCGAGCTGGTTGCAGCAAGTCGAATTAATAAAATTATGGAAAATTTCATCATGAAGAGCCATTGATCATCTATTCATAATAGATCTTGATTTGGCCACAAAAAAACGGCGTCACTTTACTATCGGTTCGTTTGCACTGCAGCCATCTGTACCTACTTGACCCATTGGTCTACGGGCTGGTAAAGTCCGTTATGCGGGATTCCGGTAGTATATATATATATAATTGTATTTTGAGCGTTGGAATCAGTTGATGTATTCGAAATAACGACTAAGAAATAAGTAAGGTCTTATATTTCGACTATTTGTATAGAATATTATTTTTCCGATATCTACAGTACGCTCTTTTTGGCAAACGTTATTGTTATTATTATTATTAGTGGGTAGTACGCACTGCGACCTTTACAGGTCTATTGTGCCCTAACAGTTGTTGACTTACAGCAACTCATCCAGCCCTACTGCCCTGAAAAAGGCCAATAGGTTTTTAGGATTGAGTGAATGCAACGCCCCTCCGGTCACTTGGAAATTGCCAAGATACATGTGTCTGGTTTGGGTCAGAGCTGGACAGTCTCCCAAAATATGTTCCGGAGTTTCGTCGTCCTCCAGACAGAATCTACAAGTGCTGTCACTTTCGACTCCGATTTGGCATAGGTGTCTCCTAAGTTTTCAGTGTCCAGTCAGGACACTGTAAGTCATTTCTTTTAAGACCGTTGCAAATTTCCGATCTTCTGTTGTTGTAAGGTCCTAACAGCTTTTTGCTCTGTTTTAATCCTTCACACTTATCCCAGAAAGTCTCTTGCTTTCTTTTCTTCCTCTTTTACCAGGATCCTCATTGTTCCTGGTCCGAGCCCGCAGAAGGGTTCTGGGCCTATGAAGGGGGACGCTGCCCCTCTTCTAGCCAAGTCATCTGCTTGCTCGTTTCCTGGTATGCCCGCATGTCCGGGTACCCAGTATAGAGTGATCTTGTTAAATCTTCCCAGGTTGTTTAATTTACCTACACATTCCAAGACCAGTTTGGATTTAATCACAGGCGAAATTACTGCTTTAATAGCCTCCTGGCTATCAGAAAAGATAGCGATGTTTTGGTTTTTGTACCTTCTGTTCAAATTAAATTGAGCGCATCTTTCAATTGCATATATTTCTGCCTGAAAAATGCTAGTGAACTTCCCTAGTGATTCGAAGTATTTAGTGCGAGGTCCAAAGACTCCTACGCCACTTCCTTCGTCTGTTAGGGAACCATCTGTATACCAGCTAATTGCTCCTGGTTTGATTCTGTAGTTCAGCGTTATATTTCCCCATTCTTCTTTATTGCTGAGTCCTACTTTAAATCTCCTTGTGAAGTTGTTCATTATGCCTAGGTTGTCGCTAGGGTATTGCAGGAATGGGTGGGCGTCTTCCATATTAACACTTGTTTGATTCCCAGTACAGGTGTTTCTTCTAGTGTTTGTTCTTCCTACCCTGGTAATGGCTCTATTAGCCTGTTGTTGGATATGAAGATGCAGCGGCATCAGACTTAAAATTACGTCTAGTGCCGCACTAGGACAGGTTCTCATTGCTCCTGTTATGGATATGCAAGCTAACCTCTGAACTTTGTTCAGTTGATTCCTAGCTGTTGCTAGTTTGGTTCTGTTCGCCCAGACAATGGCACCATATGGGGTCTAACCATTGTGAGATACATCCATTTCATTATTTTGGGGGTACACCCCCAGTTCCTACCAGCAATGACTCTGCAGGTCATCATTGCCATTGTAGCTTTCCTCACTGCATGTTCTAAGTGAGTCTTCCATGTGGTACGCTTGTCAAATATTACCCCCAGGTATTTCACCTCCTTGGAGAATTCTATCAGCGTGCCGTTTACCCTTATTGGCTTGAGTAGCTTCATCTTATACTTCCTAGAGAAAGGAACGATCGTAGTTTTAGATGGATTGATACTCAGTCCTACCTTAGAGCACCAAGATCTTGTGATGTTGATGCCCATCTTGATTTGATCACATAGTGTGTCTTCATGCTTTCCTGTACAGATAATAACTATGTCGTCTGCATAGCCCTGGCATATGATACCATTATCTGTGAGAAGTTTTAATAGTTCATCTACCATGAGGCACCACAGGAGAGGTGATAGGACGCCCCCCTGTGGACATCCTTTCGTGGTCTTTACTATAATATTTTTGTCAGGTAGGCTAGCCTCGACTGTTCTTGAGTTCAGTAGCTGTACTAACCATCTGATAAGTTGAGGATCTATATTCCTTTTGTTTAGTGCCTTTGCAACTTCCGTATGTGATGTGTTGTCAAAGGCACCTTCGATGTCCATAAAAGCACAAATGGCTGTTCCTTTGTTCTTTATGGCATTACTAATTAATGTGTCTAGTTGGTATAGGGCAGTTTCAGTAGATCTGCCAGACCTGTATGCATGTTGATTCTTATGGAGTGGTTCTTTAATCAGGTATGTGGTCCTGATGTGGTTATCCACTAGTTTTTCTAAGGTCTTCAGCATAAATGAGGTGAGACTTATTGGTCTGAAAGACTTAGGTGAGAAGGGGTCTTTCTTGCCCGCCTTGGGGATGAAAACTACCTTTGCTTTCCTCCAACACATAGGTATGTACCCAGGCTACTTCTGAACATTTTCAGCATTGGCCCAATTAGGAGGTCTAGTCCCCTCTGTAGCAATGCTGGGAATATTTCATCGACCCCAGGTGATTTGAAGGGTTTGAATGAGCCGATGGCCCATCTTAGTCTTCCTTCTGTGCAGATAGCACTTGCTATTTTCCAGTCCGTTCTTCTGGTGTTGTCCTGCCGCAAGTGATCTGATGTATCTTCTTGCGGTATGGGGATGCATTCTGGAAAGTGAGTTGCGAGTAGAAAGCGTGCTTTCTCCTCTTCATCTTTCGTGAATGTACCGTCTGGCTTCTTTAGACAAAGTCCCTGAACTGTCTTAGTTTTAGAGAGAGCTCTAAATATTCTAGTTGTTATCATTTGTGAAATTTTTCTCTAATAACTTCAGTATTAAATAAAATGGTCAGAATGATGTTACAACTAATGATGATCCAGAAGATCAAATTGATCTAACGAAACAAGTGATGCAACGCAAGCATTTGGTATTTCTGTCAAACTAACTTACGACCATTCAAAATCTATGCCACTCCACTGAGCTACAAACGGTGGAATAAATTTAAAATACTTTAAGAGAGTAATAGCGTGTGAAGTGCATTACAAGAAATTCGAATAGAGGAAGCAAATGTTAGAAAGGTACGAACTATAAACCATAAAAAATTGCATTTCAAAGTGTATGTTTGTTACTTGTGTTGTGTTGCGCCTTGCTTAAATGTTTTCGAATTGCGGTGCCGATGGTATGAGAAAAAAAAAAAAAAAAAAACACCAAACCACCGCCAACAACATCGTCTAGTTTGTTTGACATTGCTGCCTGCTTTGCTTGTTGGCTGTTTGGTCATTTGAATGTGACTTGCGGCGCTAAAAAAAGGATAGTTTGAAAGCAGTCCAACAAAAGCTCAATGCGAAATGCAAGCAAAAGTTGCAAAATCACGCGCAAAGCGTAAAAGTGGCTTTGTGTCAGTTTTTTTCCGCAGCTCTGCTCGGCTTGGTGTCTCATACACACAACAACGCTTGACGCCTTTTACTTGCCACTGCCACAAAGCTGACAACAACACACCAAATCGCTAGCTTATGGAACACCAAGCACCAAGTGGTGAGTGGGTGTGTGCAAAAAAAGAAAATAATAATAATTGTGTGGAAAATGCGATTTGTACATACAGAAGAAGAAAAAGAGCGACGAACCAAAGAAAAATCAATTGATATTTCAATTGCTTCGTTTGACTCCGACGTCGCACTGCTGCACTTGTTTATAATTGAAATGTAGCAGAGCTTGTGCAAAAAGGATTTACGCTGATTTCCCATATTTTCTGTTTCCATAGAAAGGATTTGTGAGTGTGTCAAAGGAACATGGTTGTTTTTATCATTTTCAGAGAAAAATAAAAATATTCCTACAGATCTACGTAAATATTAAGTAGTATCAATAGTCTGTTTATTGACAAATATTTGGTAGCAAAATAAAATCGTGCAATGTATTGCTAAGTATTAAAGCCCATTAAACCTTTTAAATTAAAATCAGATAATGTCAAGACTCCATCTTAAAGGCAACCAAACAAAATATGATTATTTAAATAAATATCAAAGCACGCGCGTTAAGCATACTGAACCCATGGTAGGTACAACATTTTACCTTAAAAATAATTGAAAATAATAATAATAGCAAATAGAAAATTTTGAATGATAAAATCTCAATTGTTTTTCCCCAATGCAAAGCAATGATGACTATAACGATCATTTCAACTGCAGACGACCTCATGACTTCAGCACGCGAATGAAGCATTTAAAGTGCATACGAAAAAAAATAATAAATTGTACACGTTTTTCATTAATATTAAAATAAATTTTACTCCACTCCCGAGGCTCGCTTACATTTTCATGACATTAACATTGAATCGTGAAAATCTTCAGACAGGTTCAACTTGTTACTGATTAGCGACAAACGAGAGACGAGACTTGAGAGCTATATACAAGAGAAGTAAGCGAAAAACGAAGGCAACATTTTTTTCTTGGTTTGATTAATTATTATTTTAAACAAGCAATTTCACCTTTTTTTGAGGTCTTCATGCAATTTAATTGCAAAGAAATTTAATTCAAAGCAATTAATTCAGGCAGAAAAATGAGGTCAGATGTAACAATAGATTAAATATTTATAAATCAGCTAGGCTAGCAAATAAACTCATAAACTATTTGCAATGTCAATAAAATTAAACCTTAATAAAGCTGCACGATCCTAAAAAAAATCATTTTCCACACATAACATGAATGAAAAGTATAAAATCAAGAAACACACAGTGGTCCACACACAATTCTCTACCGCGGCTGATAAACAAATTGGTTTAAATGGGCTACATGTAACTCCGAGGAAGCACCCTACATACCCTACATACTACTCAATATTGAAACAAATATTTTTTGAATCAAATTATAGAAGGTTTGTATTCAAGCATCTTCAAATCAAAATTAGCTGACAATCAGAAAATATAAGAAAAATGTATTTACGAACTGTGATGCCAGATCCAACTATGTTTTTGAAGTATAGTCCCAAGACACAATTGTCGTTTCTATAGTGAGGAGATTTTATTTGTGATCGATTTTGTTTTTTTTTTGAAGACAATTGATGAGTTCAAAACATATGTTTGCAGATAAGTTTTTCAAGTCTAGGGAGCAAAGTAGAAATTGAACTAAAATATGATTACAAAAGATCTTTAATAAAATTGTTACAACTTCAGGATTAAATTGACAGAATGTATGTGCTAGGAGCAGGTTAAGTCATTTCGTATGTTAAAATATATAATACAACACTCGGATTATATATTTGCAGCTTTTGTGAAGGTGAAACAATAAAAATTTAAGTTCACTCTGTGTAAAGCCAAACTAAATGTGTGGGTAACACGAAATCAGAACAGGACAGGACATATAATGCAGATAAAACATGGAATAGGTTTTTATCGAATAGTTACAATCTTATTTATTTTATTTTTCGTTGCTAAACACTATAAATCCTAGAGTAATTGCTACGAAAATTAAATTGAAACACAGAGATTTAGTCTAATAAAATGTGTAAAGTTAAAAAAAATCAAGGTAAAAAAAAAGGTTTCTGGAAATTATAGTAAAACTATTTTTGAAGTTAACCCGGACGAATTTGTGAAGATATTGCCCAGAGGCAGAAAATAAGTATCAGTTAGGAGTGTTGCAAGGCTTATGAAGGTTATGATGGTGTGTGTTGCTTTAAATGTACCGGGCTGAAGTCTTCCCCGCTGATAGGCAATGCGGCAATTACAGGCTATTTAGGAAAAATTTGTATATTCATACTATTGGCAAAGATATCTGTGAAATGATCGCCGTAGAGCATCATAACTTTAGCATAGCAGTTCGGAGCGTATTTTGTGTTTCTTTCGCGTAACGTGCTAATGAAGCAACCATTGATGAAGTCGAATATATATACCATCCTTTGGAGCGATTAAAAAATGATTATCTGCAAGAAAGTTGACAAAGGAAATAAAGTTTAATAAATTTCAATTAGCCGAGAACAGTTGTTTAAACTTACGCAATTCACACTCCAGATAGACATTCTTCTAAGTGGTAATCGTCAGCTTATATTGAACGGCCCCACAGCTTGATTGCGTTTGAACGTGCCGCTCACATCACAAGGTCCTGGCGTTGTCTATGTGTAATTATTTTTTGAAGAATTCTAGGTCAAAGTATCTTTAGGCATTGTAATGACTTCAACGATATTTCCTTTTTTACGTCGCGCAGGTGGACGGTCCTATTGCATTGCATTTTACGCACAATTAAGCAGTAGTTTTCAAGATATTTTTTTAATGTACGAAAGAATGACTGCATTTACTGATCAATCGCATATTATGAGCAGTAGGGAGGATAAGTCCAGCAGTTTCTACCTTAGCTCAACATGGTACGAGTGCCCGCTTGTAGCTCAAAATTATAAAGAATATACATTTCATATATATATACGTGACAGATATAATAAAAAATTGTAATGACTACTGGATGAACGTGTATATTAACTACTTAAAATAGAACCTTCAGTTGGATTGGAGTCAGAGGTTTCACAAGTTGAAATCAGTTTTGTTACTGTAAACTGCTAAGGAAAAAAGCATAAATCGAAAGCTTCAAGCAATTTCCGAGTACCAATAATGCAGCAACTGATTGGGGTTAAATACTTTTCCAATATAGCTAATAAGAAATAATAACAAAAGTCTAAAAACGTTGTCTTGTCAGACTGTCTCCCGCTTGACAGTTGTCGTCTCCGCTAATGACTTCATTACAATGAGCGATGAATGTGCCGAGTCTAAACAAAAGATTAGCAACAAACAAGACCTGACCTACGGCAATATGTCTTCATAAACAATACGATTTTGATCAAACGTTGAGAGCGTCGTTCGTAACTAAAAGCCGCCAGGTCGATAAAGCAGTTTGCACAAACAGCTGCGACGGCGCAAAGCGCTCTCTTCGCGTTGTATATGGTGCGCCACAGCTGGTCTACAGCAACGGATTTCAGTTTTCTTTCATAGTTGTCGACTTAAAATACTCAAAGACTATTAGCAAAAGTTTCAGTTTCAGTTCAGCCGTTGCCGGTTTTACAACGTTGTGCTACGCGTCGTCGCTGCCACTGATTTCAAAAAGAGATCTATATAAAAATTGTACGTGCAACGCGTTGTATGATTTATGTAGCAAGCAAATATAAACAAATTTTAATAATAAAGAAAAAGTTTATTTTGTAGTCATTTAAAAAGCTGTGCCGCGCTGTCAAATTGTCATGTTAATGACATCCAAATGATTTGAAAAGCAAATATTTATGTATGCTCCTCTTCGACTATATTTGCTGGCTATTAATTTGCAATTAAATCGTATGCGAAAGTTGTGAAATGAATTTGTTAAAAATATATATTCAAATTAAATATTCTGACAGCTTTACGATTTTTAACAAAAAATAAAATAAAAAAAAAAGCAAGCACGCGATTTGCATGTGTTTGACCAAAGTGCAGAAACAAATAAATAAAAAATAATTAAAACAAAAATAAAAAGTGAAATTATTTGTTGAAATATAAAAGAAAAGGAATTTAAACAAGAAAAATTAACGAAATTAGGCAAATCATATTTTAATCAGTTTGGAATTTTAACTATTTAGAAAAGTTTAAATTTAGATACTTTATCTGACAGATACATTTCAATAGCTTCTAATTATATTACTCGTATTTTTCTTAGAACAGTTAGCCAACAGATAAGCGCAGCTGTTTCAAGCCACAACAAGTTATTTGATCTGCTTTATGCAAATAAGTTGACAGAATACAAATTTTTAATAGCCTAAATAACTTGGTTTCTTTGCTTTCTAAACAGTGTTTTTACGCTTCACACAGAATTTAAATAGTATTTGAATTTAGTTATAATGTTTGCAATGCCCAAAAGGAAGTAGCGGTGGAGATAAGAACATTAAGTATATATTTTCACGATAAACTCGACAAATAGACGAGTTGTTCTAGCCATGTCCGCTTGTTTAAAAATGTATATAAGAGAAGAAAAGAAGGAAGACCAAAAAAATATATATCTATACCTTGATCAGCATCAGTAGTCGGGCATATATAGAAATACCTCTCTGTCTGGCTGTTAGTATGAACATATAGAACTTGAATTTCTTAAGAGATAGAACCTCCGAGCCTAAATATGTAGGCCTCCCTTTTCCAGTTTAGTATTCAATTAACGTTCCAGCCCCTCTCCCAAAGCGTTAACCAACATGACAAAATTGGTTAATTATATTATTTGAATGTTCCATGAAGTTCCAGATTGGACCATTTTGAGTTTTTGTATGAAAAACATGTTAAAAATTGTTGTATCTTGAGTGAATCCTAATAATATATTCCATATAGGTCCATCAGAGGGGTCGTCTCCCTTGTAAATCAAACACCTCAAGTTTTCAATGAACGTACTAACTCCTCTCTAAAGGATAACAATATTATCCGACTACTTCTTCCTGAGTCTTTGTATACAATTTTTGTTGTTGTGATAAACTTAGCTAAAAACTCCAAAATTTGGATATATGTATTATGAAGTCAATAAAAATATTTCATAAACGTCCAAATCGAACCACCAAAACCTCCCGCGTAGCCTCTGTACAAAACAGCCATCATTTTCTGAGTTTTTAAATACAAAACATTGTTAAAAGTTTAACTAGAAACGCCAAATTTGATGAATATTTTATTATTTTTAAGAAAAACATCCCACATGGAACTATAAAGAAATTTATCTTCTATATAAAATTCGCTGTAAGGAGATATTGGGTTGTATGTTATTCAAAAAATAATTGTATCAGGCTATATCCAGTTCGGATGTATAAGTGACCTGGTATATGAAAGGAGTCTTAGCTGCGAAAAATAGTTTCGAGAGTTTTCACCATGTGAAACAGCGTATCAAACTCTATACGAGCAGGCAAAAAAGTGAATGTGACATCTAAGCCTCCTTTTCAAAGACCAGGTCACATATATTGTTAATTAGCCACACAAACAGTATTTGTCGAAGCGTATGGTATATTGGGTATTTTAAAACGTAAAAATTTATGTGACATAGGAAAGCAATCATCAGAGACCTAATAAAATGTATACATTCGTGATCAGCACGAAAAGACGTATCTGCATATCCATCCGTCTGATAGTAAGTTCCTTTACGAAATGTAGAATTAGAGAAACTTTAAATAGCCAAAGATGTATGAAGTCGTCTAAGATGCCAAAACATTTTTCAATATTTTAACCCAATAAAATTATTACCAACCCCAACTGCAAACATGTTTTAATACATATCAATCTATTAAAAATTCTAAAATTTAAAAAACCTTTTTAAAATTAAAAACTCATTTAAATTCCAGCATTTTAAAGCCAAGCACAAGTGTGTAGTGAATTTAAGCTTCGGTGCTTCGGTAAATTTAAAATTTTTCTCAAATATTTATGGCGCTAGATTCTTGATTTTTGTGGATCATCATATAAATAAATATATTTATTACACATTCGAATTTTTTAGTGATGAAAGTAAAACAACTTTTGCAGCATTCACAATAAAAAGATGTTATACAACTTCGTATAAGATTTTTTATTAGTTTAATGCGCGAAAGGCGGAAAGCGGCTGACTAAATACTACTAAATATATCTAGAAAAAGGAACAATTAAAGACAATGGATAACTGGTTATGGCTGTTCTGCATATTGGCGAGCGGTAAGTTATAAAGAATATAAAAAAATACTAATAAAAAATTTAAATTAAATTTTAAATAGAAGACCATTTATGTATGACAATCGATGGATTGCATTAAGAAATTATGCACATGTGTGGGTGATATCTTTCTTTAAATCTAATTGGCTTGAACTTGCTCACATCTCTTTGTTTGGCATACAAAGGAAATTTGCGAAGATTAGAGCATTTAAACACAATTAATATTTTTTAAAGTTGCATACAGATATAAAATGTCAAACAGTTTAAATGATATCATAGTAAAATATAACTTTAAGAAATATTTATACCACATAAAAGTTTAGGTATTACCAACTATGATATTTTTAATGCACAATTTAATTGTTAAAAAGTATACAAAAACCCGATTGCAACAAAACCAATAGCACATCAACGAACTACTGGTGTAAGCAAAAACTAAATGAGAATTATGACTTGCTAATGAATGAAAGAAAGGGAACATATGAATGGTAGCTAACCAACTTTTAATCGTAACATTAATGGTCATTCAAAATATAAAATGATAAGATAAACCTAAAGATGATATTTAAATACCTATCCAATGATACCCACAACTTTTTTCTTTTTCACAATATGACGTCTGTTGGTCGGTTCACGCGTACATAGACAGGTTAATACATTACCCATCTTTGCGTAACGCAGTCGGGTAAATAGTGGTTCATTTCCATTATAGAATTTGCCATAACGTTGCAATGCACAACAGATTTCTGACTATTCAGATTGGTACTTAATAAGTGCACATTCATTCGACAATCAGTAGTAGTCCACCTAAGCCAACTGGTTTCAAACAGTTCACTAAAAAATATATATTTCACTAGCAATTAATCCCGACTTTTCTCGGTGCAGAATTGGTATCAATTTCGTTTGAAGACGTTCGAATGAAAATTTAAACAAGTCCCATGGAACTTCTACTTTAATCCAAAAACGCCCAATACAACCATCGAGCATCGATTTCCCTTTGGGGCAAAATTTTCCAAAATTTGAGTTTGAAGATAAACAGATAAAAAAATGCTATGCAATCTCTAAGCCATTAGGGAGGACTATTTTCAAAACCCTGCAATTATTAGCGACCATTTTCACCATTAAAAAAAATCAGAAATCA
Organism: Leucophenga maculata; assembly: GCA_035044805.1. Taxonomy (NCBI): domain Eukaryota; kingdom Metazoa; phylum Arthropoda; class Insecta; order Diptera; family Drosophilidae; genus Leucophenga; species Leucophenga maculata. The sequence goes on from JAWNNP010003385.1 coordinate 1,390,321, forward strand.
GCTCTCTAAAACTAACGGCATCGCCTGTGTACCTCAGTCAGTGCTACGTTTCAGTTTTCCAATTTTTCAGAATTACTTAAAATTTTTATCTCAGTAAAGCTCAGAAAAATGAGCAACGTTTGAAAATTATTCAAAATTACTAATAAGGTGGTCGCAACTTAAATTTTCAGTAGTTTCATGCTCGCAGAGCGTGCTGTAGAGGAGAAATTCAAGTCCACATATAAACTATTGGATGTTCCTGTGAGAGTGAGACAAGGCACCAGCGGTAGAACCGACAACACCACAGCTGTGTTTCAATGGAAATTGAAACAAATCTGCCGATTCCACAGAATTCACAGAAATTAGGAGTCTAAACCCAAACTGTTTCGAATTTTGCAAAATTCATCCAATTAGAAGTTTGAAGAAGCAAACGTCATACCATTCAATCATTCTGTAGGGAGCGGCACTGATGGTTGTCGAATAGTGCCATCAATGTTCGGTGTGTGCCAGCAGAGAGGTGTGAGGTTTTGTATTTTGTCTATTTTGACATTTCTAGTAACAGACCAGCTTAAATTTGGCGACTTGCAATCTTTACTTGTCTGAATATGTTTTTTAGTTCGGTGACACCAATTCATAGTACATACATATATGACTACCTTTCAGTCCCACCAAATAGTTAGCATAACCTTCTTTGAATACATTTATAGCCCCTGTACCGAGGTTAGAAAAGCCTATTGGTTTTGTGCAAATGTATGTATATAACAGGTTGTAGCCGTTATTGTAGCCGGTAGCTATGGACCTACGGCTTTTAAGGACCCTGTGAACTAGCAATAAAATTTGTATGATATGATTCGTAGGTTTTTATGGGGCACTCAGTATTTAAATTTGTACTATGGGCCACTACACGTGAAAAGAAAAAGCTAGAAACACGCAAAACATTTCTGACAAAGAACATTTTATGCTGTATGGAAGTGTGTATACGCAGGTCCACATGAACTGCCTTTACATTCACAAAAAGTAACTACATTATTGGTTGGAAGGAATTATTTTCCCCGCATTCTGTTTTGAAAAATGGTAAATTCATATGACCACCTTGACTAACAAATTTGACCTAAGTTTTTTGTATGCTGAGGAATTTTTATGCCATCAAACCTAACATGTGCTTTACAAGCCTCCGATGTACCACAAAATATTACAGTGAGGGGTAGATTTTATGACGGAGGTGATTAGTTATATTATAATTTAATCTTTGTAGGCGCATTCATTTCAGCGCCGAATTTTCTTTTCTTCTTATTTGCTGCTATACAAGTCTTCTATAAGTAGCAGAAGTAAGCTCAAACTAACTTTTAATCACTTAAAAACATTTTGTTTGATTTAAATAATCACATTCTATATATTCTGGTTATCATTTATGCGAAATAAAATCTTAAGTCTTTTAAACGAATGCCGCAGTTCAAACATTCTACATAACAAATATTCTTAAGTGTGAATATTAATTTGAATAAATTGACTAAACTATTTCACGGTTTTATAGAATTGCTGTCCTCTAATTTAAATATTCTAAAATATTTTATTCAAACTGTCATGACTTTTTGACTCAACTTGTGAAGTCTTTGTAACCTTTCTCTTTTTGTGATGCTTCTAGATTTTTTTTCCGTTGCTTCCGTTTGTGTTGAGAAACTTGTTTTGGCATTTTAACGCCTTCTAATTAACAGCTGTTCTTGCACATTGACATTTATAAATAGCAGCTCGGCCCAAATAAATTGGTATTAATATTTTACGTCAATCTGCCGCATATAAATTAAGACTTTGTTAAGTTGTAAGCATACATTTTTGGCGACTATACTAATACAAGAATTGTAGAGTTATACCTACAAATTGAAAGATTGGTATTGCATATGGTTTTCCATAAATCTTCAACTTCCTTAATAAAAAAAAAAAATATTTGAATATTCATGTGCATCATGTTTGTGTGGGGCGTTCAGTTGCTCAACTATAAATGATTATTATTTTTATTTTATTTTTTTAACTACCATATAGAAACATCTATAGATGGCATAAGAGACTAATTGCCTTGTTGTTGTTAGCCAGCAGAAGAGTCTGCATGTCATCATCACCATTCAAAAAAAAAAACTTCAATAGCTGCAATGTTTTTTTTAGCTACATCATCAAGTGTTGAGCATTTTGAAATTCCTGCAACTGTTGCAACAACCCTTTGCTCGAAGCAACATTTACTACCTACTGTCTTGTCTGTTAAATCACTGCTGAAGCCACCAGTAACTGCACTAGAACCTTGTCGTATACATTTATGCACCATGTTCTGTATCCTTTCGTTGTTGCCACGTTGAGCTGCAGCTAATCCCTGCATTTTAACACTTTCCAATCCTCTTCTTATGCAGCCATTTACCTCTGCTGTTGCAACTCAGCAATGCGCGTAAACGTAATTTGTGCACGTATTTTGGATTTTTGTCTTTCGACGAGGTATTTAAGCAACATTTTTCCAACTTTCAACGGACCTCCGTAGCGTTGTAGTCGCCATCATCCAACGTTGTGTTCTCTGTTTGTGGTATTTCGTAATGTTGTGCATTGCAACTTGCAGCAGTGGCAAAGTGTCGCAGCAGAAGCAGCGTTGCATAATGATTCACTCTTGGTCTGCTTTATCAGCTGGCGCGCATAATTTACCATTTGCAGTAGCATGTTAGTTCCACGTAATGTTTTCTGGCTCATATGCCAATGACCATTTGCAAAAAAAAAAGCCTTTTTGTGTACTGGTCTGCTACTGCTGGTGCCGCTGCTGTTCAGCTAGACACAACATGTTTATACGACCTTGCACTAGTTCATTTGCAAAAAAAAAATCGTGCGTTAAGACGAACGAGTATATATTTTTTTTTTTTTTTTTTGGTAGTTTGTTCTTGATGAGCTGCACATTTTTTCCTCAAGTTGTGTTTATATTCGTAATTAACTGTTTTATGACTTTCAAAAATATTTCATAAACTTGCAAAGACGTCAATTGCAATTTGAAAAGTTTAAAATCGTGATATATAATTACAATAATCTCTGAATGACATTAAATTAATTAATGAGAAAAACTAAATTCCTATGGAAAATTTATAACAAGTTTTTCAACCCAGTTTATTTCCTCGTCTTAGGAAGAAAAAATATAACATTTACTTAATAAAGGTCTAACAGTTACCATGAAACATTTTTATTGATATTAATTAAGTTAGAAACGTAAACGTTTTTGTTTTTAATTTTTATATTTTATTTAGATCCAGATTGTTCCACTAGAAAGGATAGTCTTTATACAATTGTGCCCTACTTTTATGAGTTTTTGTATAAAACAAATTTTGTTGTTTTGTGAATTCAGCTAGAACTGCAGAAGTTGGTGTCTTTTGGGTTAATTCTAATAATGTATTGCATTAGGAGACAGACAAATCGGACCACTAAATGCACAGCCCCATACAAACATCAAGTCAATATAGACATGTCCGTCTGTCTGGCTTTGAACAACAAGCACTTGGAGACTATCAAGGTTAGATTTAAGTTTGGATATTTTATCAACTTTTTCATTTATCAACTATTTCATCATCATTTAACTCTGTAAATGTAAAAAACAACTGTACTTTTTGATGTTTGTGGCGCTCCTGGATTAATTTTAAAAGACTTCCTGGAACATAGGACAATATAAGCAGAGTCGTACATGCATAATTCATGCTCGATCTACTGGATTTGTTTAGCTGATGTAGCATTAAAACTTTATTATAAATTTTCCAACTAATAACAATAATAATAAGAGACAATGGACATTGGATAAGCTGCTACGAAAAAGTGGCCAAAGACGAATCCTATCCCGCAGTAACAAACATATGCTATCCTCTGAATTTTTGATTTTTTAAATAAAACATCATAGAAATATACCCGTAGGATAGAAGGGCATATTTTCAGTATTCAATAAACATTCCAAGCCCTCTGTAATGGGTAGCCCACATACTTCGTTTCTCGGTTTTTGTATGAAAATTTTTTTTGCAGCAAATTTGGCAATAATCATAATATCTTTCGTCAATCCTAATAAAATAATCCAAATAGGTGCAAATCTCCACCTCCCTTTTTGGATTTTTTAAACCATTTATGATGAATTTACTTTGTATTAAGCTTAATACAATATCTCACATTAATCCAGATAGGCCTTATACAAATTTAAAATACAAGAGGATACTGAAAGTCAAACAACAAATTCGTTATCAGTTTTTAGGCCCTGTACCGAAGGTACAAGAGCCTATTGGTTTAGTGGAAATGTATGTAACAGGTAGAAATAATGGTCGGAGACCCCCCAAAATTACCCCCATTATGGTCAGGAGTGATAGAGGTGTCGATATAGCCATGACCGTCTGTCCGACCGTATGAAGCAAAGGATCTCGGAAACGGTAATAGATAGAGACTTCGTGTTTTTTGCATTCGACTAGGACTTCTCCGGAATTTTAGAAGTTTATTTAAAAAAAAATTTTTTTTTGTATGAAAAAGATGTTATTGTTAATATTTTTGCCCGAATCTTAATATTATTATATGGATATAGATCGGAACAACAGAGGTGTAAGCTCCCATGCATTCTGTAATTGTGCATGAGCAAATATTCTTGTTGTTAGTTTCGCTAGGAACACTTAATTTGGTGAATCTTAAACAGTCAGTAATAACTTGAACTGCAAAAAAGGCGTTCGAATACGTTGAACTGAAATTTCTATTCATAAATTCTAGATGGATCTCCGAATGGAAACGGAATATATTCCAAACTATTATTCTAGTTTTATTATTACAAACTTTGTGACAAAATTTACATGACATATTCTATCTGTTAATAGATAGTATGCACATATTCATTAAGACTAATAACGCAAAGATTAGAAAAACCAAAAACTACATCGCAATTTAAGAGATACCATACACCCAAAACACTTCGAATTGTGCAAATTTACTGTAAATTGCAATTTCAAATGAAAGCATCATTAAAAAAAAAAAGGAAAAAAAATAGAAACTAATCCAGAGCAACTAACAATCACAACTTGTATTACAATAATTGTGAAATTTACATGCCTCAAGGATATAAAGTGCAATTCGAAACAAGTTTTAAGCTGCTTTGAAATACTCTGAAAAAAGCAGCCGATTTTGCACACTTAACTGTAAGTTTTTTCGATTGCTTTTATAAAATCAAAAAAAGAAACCGTTGACAGGAAGCAAGGTATAAATTTAAATGTTTATAGTACTAGGAAAGCATCTATGGAGAGCTAATGGAGAGTCCCGATGTTGTTTCAAAACAAAATAAACTTGTTGTTAGAGGCGTTAGTGAAGAGACAACATTGAACTTGAAAGTCGAAAATATAAAAGTTGTCTTTGAGCTGGTATAGCACAGAAACAACAACAACAACAACAACACCAACGATGACAATGAGTTTAATACTGCTGCTCATATATAGAGCTTATTGCGCCAATAATAAAATTGCAAGTTGAAAGACAACTTACTGCACAGCACACAGCATGCCTGCGCGTGAAAAAGTTGTGCAACTCGTTTCCAACTATTGCAACACTGACACGGCCGCATCGAATCCAATTCAAAATTCAATCGAAGTTGCAGCCACGGGATGTCCATTAACGGTCTTTTTTTGTTTTTGTTTAGGCTGCACTACTACATCATTATCCAAACTCTCTTTTTAAGATTTAATCCTGTTAGGCAGTTTGGCAGACAGATTAGCTTGTGCTGCATGCAACACATCACGAAGCACTTTTCAAAGCTACAATATATTTAAGCGACGAACTAGTTGTTGCATGTAAAAGGTATACCTGGAATTCCACTTGCAACTTGTATATGGGTTAAAGTCAGTAAAAGGTAGGTAATGACATTTATTTGGGAGATAGATGTACCACCACACGCTTCATGGTAAACACATGAAATTCAAAAGAAATGTTTATAAATAAATGTTAAGTTATGAAGCAAACGGTTATATACATATATGCTACCGGTACAAAAATTTAAAAGTTTAATTAATGAAAATATGACGTAGTGCCTCTGTATTTGTGTCGCAAGGCAACAGTTGGACACTGGAAATAAGGCTTGTTAACCTGTTTAGTATCTGCACAAAATAAATGATGACTGGAAAAGATAGAAAGAACCAATATCTTTGAATTAGTACAGACAAAAGGTGCTTTTTTTCATTACTTGAATTATAGACTCATTTCTAATCTACATAACAATGAGGACTCTAGATCAAAGATCAGCTGCAGTTTCTTAAGCACTTGGGAGAGCTTTGGCGCTAAATTTGAACTACTCTCTACTGTATTTGAAAAGTATAAAGAATGAGTTTCAACTATTCTGTAACACCAATCTTCTTGTAAGTTCCTTCCTCTTCTTATATCAAAAACATACAGACAGATGTCATGGACAGCCATGAGGTAAAGTAATATACATGATGACTTACTCGCTGATCTCTTATGTCGGCTCCTTAAACTGTGCTCATCGTTTAGAAAACGAAGAAGACATGAAATATTTATATATACTTCCTTGATGAGCATCAAAAGTCGAATCGGGGGTTTCTTCTCTTGATCATGAAGTTCTACGGAGTGCCGTCAACTTCAAGATTAAGAGACAGTTTCCTGTAGACGTCGTAAGTCTAGGGTTGGCTGAGGAATAAAGATTTCTTGATGAGAGCAAGTTAATATACTAGCTACTTATGAGTATGTGCGAAAAATCACGTTTAATGTGGATTGGTCGGACTTTTAGTTCAACCTCAAAAAGAGGCCCATATGCCAGTTCTGTTTACCTTTGTGAGTTCCATGAGGAGATATTGAAACATGTTCTCTGTGAATGCTTACTGAGGAAGGTTGTTAGGGAGCTAGGTTGTGCTTCGTAATGGTGGATAAGATGTAAGTCGGTTACTCTCCACGAACATTAAGATGTTTTGCGTGTGTAGTCTGTAGGAGGCGTTGTATAGCGGTAGACGAAGCGTATCTCTTGTGCCACACTCGGGTTTGCCAACATTTTATTGTTGTAATAAGTGGCAGCATAAGCTGACTCTTAGTTGAATGGAACTCACTGCTAGTTCCTTGGGTACAAAGTCGTAGCAGAGACTTGGTCTGGGACTACGGGCGTTTAAGGTCGACTTACGCGGACTAGAAATTGATTTTATTGATTGAATATATGAATTGATATATGTTTCCGCAGAAATTTAATCAACCCAGCCTAATAAACATACCGTTATTCTTAACGGAAGTGGTATAAGTAGTCCTCGCTCCGACCAGTGAGAAAATTACATCGCATAATTTGTGACCGTTTCATGTTGGTTTGGTGTAAGGAACATCTACTCGCATTGCTATTCACACAACTATACTTGAAGTTTTTAATGGGTCAACAATCTGGAACTGATTGTCAACCGTCTTCCGGTCATGGCCGCATTTAGGAAGGCGCGCCAGCCTCCATAGTCTAGTGCGCGATGGCGCCAATGGTTTTGAATGCCAAGTATAGAGAGATCTCTCCATACCTGGTCATTCAAACGCGTATCCGGCCATTCTCTATTTCGGCGTCCACCAATCACGTTTGGACTCCCCATGTAAACCATGCGTGCTGGAGATCTTTCATCCATTCGAATGAGGGGCCCAAGCCCAGTGCAGCCGCTGGAATTTTATGCGCTGGACTATGTCAACCTTATCGAAGTGCTCGCACAACTCGCGGTTCATACGGGACCTAAACTTGTCGCCGACTCTTATAGGCCCAAAAATCCTGCGAAGAATCTTCTTTTCAGTTTTCTAACACTGTATTATTCGACTCAATCAGCGTCTTATATATCTTGATTTTTGACACCAAGTACTTCGTCTTGTCCTCATTCACCGCTAGATCCATTAGCCGAGACTGTTTTTCTATCTCTGAGTACGAGAGTGCTCGAGATCCTTAATGTTGTACCAAAGGGGACAGAGGCTCACGAAGTGTACTTCATAGTTATTTCGACCTGGAGAGGACCTTGGGGGATAACGTGGCTGTGATTGCCACAAATGGGGGCAAAGTTGGTTCAGTTGCCTGTTGTGAGTTTTCATTCACAACCGGGTGTTGGGACCAGCAGAGGTTTTAGATAGACCTCGAATCCATTCATCAAAGAGCGAAGTTGGACGTCTAAAACAACTTGACTTCGGTACCTTTAGAAGCATTATTACTTCTACTTCGAATGCGTTGATTGACGCTTCTCAATCCGGTCCAGTCCGTCTGTCTGGTATAAAATTTGTCTGTGTAGAATAACTTACAAATAGTAAAATAATTGTACATAGAAAGCAAAATTTGTTGGAATTTTACAGCACAACATGAAAAATAAAATGGTGTGTGTAGAGTATAATATAGTCGACCACCTCGACTATAACTTTTGTTATTTTTGTATACTTTTAATCGCATTAAAAATTTTATGTTGAATGCATTGCTGCAGTTATGCTTGCTTTTATGTTGCTATTAAATGTATATTTGTGTTTTAATACCCGGCAATAGACAGTAACAAAAGAGAAGGCAAACTATTGTCAGTTTTACTATTTTTCTACTTGCATTTAGATAATTTTTAAACAAATTATTTAAATAATACCAACGCCTTGTGCTGCGCCCAAGTCGACCGACAGGAAGGCTGATATTAGATATTTCTTATCAAGTTAAGTTTAAACTATTGTAGACTGCCTCTATAAACGGATAATTAATTCATTTTTATTAACACTCAAACATAAACTTTTTATTTATAAAAATTCAAAAGAAACTTTTAAAATAAATTAAAAATTTAAATTTTTGACAATCCTGCACACAAGTTATGTATATGCGGCACGCGTTTGCATTCGATTGGAGACAATAATAAAGATTTATGATGTCAATCAGCAATTCATTAAAAAATTAACAAACTATTATTCAACAAAGCAGTAGCAGTACTAGCTGGCTTTTAGCAATAAAGCCTCGGTCCGAAATTATAATAGTCATGTTGCAAATTAAATAAGGAAAAGGAAGTGCTTTGTAATTTAAATAAAATGCCGCCTTAATTAAGTGTTAAATATATTTTACGCCTACTTTGCTTAAAGTCCGTCCGGTAAATATTTAAAAGAAAAAGTTACTTGTAGTAGATCTGCGTCTAGTTTTACATGATTTGCCTGCTGCTTTGTGTCATTGACTTTGAAATAATTTCGAGCTTTAAAAATCGACGAATATAAAACTCCATACTATTTATACGTAATACATAATTTTTGTGATGACTGGTTTTGTAGCAATTTTTCAAAAACTACGCCGACTTAAACTTTCTTCTTCCTCTTGACTGACAACGCGTGAAATGTTAAAATATAGCTTAGCTCTATCACTGGCTTTGTTGCTTAACCGTTCCGTCCGTCTGTTCGTTCATTGAACGCTGGCAGCCGCGATTGTTGCATGTGGTGTGCCGTTGGTCGTCACCGCGGTTGCGTACGTGGACTTTATTAGCAATTGGATAATTGATATAATAATAAATACATGCAGAAAAAGTGGTCGAATTACGCTCACTTTTTACTGACAACGATGCGACGTGAAGTTCAACTAGTCGACCGACCGCTTTTCTGTCTTCAGACTTTCGTTTGCTTAAAGTTAAGCCCGCAATTCACATCCCCCACCACACTACAACTTTTCAGTATTATGTACATAATTGCAATTAAGTTGTATTCCAAAAATAATGGATCATTTAAATCACTTTTATTTTGCGTGCTTCAATTTCGTAATATTTCTTTAAATTATCAATAAAAATATTTAAGTATTTTTTAATGCATAAATAGACAATATAAAAAATGTGGGAAAAGCAAATCATAATTTAAATCTCGTAATTTAAATTTAATTTAATTTGTGACAATGTCGATGTCAAAACGTCCGTCTCAATAAAATATTCCTCAGAACAGGTATGGACTGGAACAAAATGCACTCATGATGAAAATTTGCATCGATTGAATTTGTTTCCAATCAATTCCTTGAAAGATCTTCATGAAGTTTTATATAATATTTAGTTATCGCTCTTCTGGAGACACTAATCTGACGTTGCTGCAATTGCTTCTTACCACAATGGCAGTAGGACAGAACTGGAAAATACAGTGCTACAATTTGAGAAGTTGCTGATTGCCTAAGGACAAGGTCGCCGCCTGAGCACTTTCTCACAACCACCTACCCACTTAGAGCTATTTAGGGCACCAATAGCTTTCTCATTAACTTTCCCTCGGACTTTAATTTCTACCCAAACCTCAAAAGATGGCACATCAATAAAAAAAATTCAGCTAGCGCGATGAGATCATTGATGAGCGAGGAGATCTTCTAGCTGCGGAGGAGTATTTGGTCTCATGTAAGTCCATATCTTACATCTGCAAACGTTCTCACTAAGCGGGTATCTTTAGTCTTTAAGCCATTACGGATAGTTTTCTGAAATAACATCAACGCTAAAGTAATGGTTCATTTTCTTTGTTTGAGTTTAAGTTTAAATCCGAACGACACTGTTATATTTCAGAGCCAAAGTAGAAGTGACAGACCTCATGAATTAAGTAAACATATTCTTGAGCATCATTAACAGTCAAATTCTTCCAAGGTTTCCATTATTTATGCAAAGCGGCCGTGAATTAGTACATGATCAATGGTGAGGACCGAAAGGCAATGGCAGGTCAGCACCAAGCATTGCCAATTGTTTAGTGTAATTAGTATACGATACGCCATATTGACACAAAATGAGAACTATTTTTTATAGAGTGGAGTAAATTGTAAATTAATCTGTGAAATTGCTATTTGCAAAACGGTTATCCTAATATACATCATTAGAAACGACGTTCAGTACTAATCAGCTTTGTTTTATGATTTGAAACATGGCAACCCCTTCTCTAAGTTGTATAAACTCTTTATATACATGAGCAAAACTCGTGGTCATTGTACGGCATTTTTTATATTGTTTGTATATAAAATGGTATATTAGAAATGTGGACGCAACATAGGTGACTTTAACGACCTCGGCGATCATAGAAACAATATGTATAAACAAAGGAATAGCCTCCATACGAACCTGCCCCTATGGTTTTTATTTTGTTACTTAGCTCTTGATCAGAATTCAATGCTGAAAACTATATAATGATTTACAAACCAATGCTTAGGACATCGTGTAGATGTGGGGTACTGCACATATGTAAGTCTAATATAAATATCTTGTAGAGACCGTCAATTGATGTTTTATAAATCACACTACTCGATTATACTTATGCGACCTAAATGAGTACATACATAATTAGATTCTGCATCTTGAATGTTTTTCTTGTTTTTACTTCTAACGATTAAATTTCACTAGATTAGACTGATTTCAAAAGAAAATAGATATAAAAAAATATATTTCAAACAGGTCCAAATCGAAACATTTGAAGGAGTAGCCCCGTACTTACTTATATGGCCTTTAACTATCGATCGGTCATGGCTGCATTCAAAAAGGCGCACCAGCTGCTATAGTCTTGTGCGCAATGGCGCCGTTTGTTTTGAATGACAAGTACAAAGAGATTTCTTCATACCTGGTCATTCCAACACTTGCACTGTCGTCCTCAAATCACAATCAAATTTGTGCCGCCATATAAAAACCAAGCGAACCATAAGGAATATTACCAAAAATTATGAAATTTCCATCACTGTTTCGTCTATCTCAATCACGGTCCATGCCTCTGCGCCATACATTAGGACCGGTCTACTTTCTTAAAGATAGGACAAAGAACACTGAGATTTCATTCATTGGGTATGCGTTCATCGGACCATATCTTGTATAGATCTTGGTGCATACTCCTAACCAACTCTACGCCGCAGGTCTTGAATAACTTTGCTGGCAACCCATCAGAGCCTGCCACTTTCTTATTTCTCAGGTTTTTGACATCCTAATCGAACTAGTTATAATCCAGTGGGGAAATATTATATTCGTTTATTTTACAATATGATAGATCTAGATCTAACAAGACTAGGAAAAAGTAAAATGAATTGTATGTCAAATAATTTTCTAAATCGAAAAGTTTTTTAAGTGGCTATTGAAGGTTTTTTTGAACACAGGACCAACTCAGGTGGTGTTTCGATTTTTCTATATTCATATATAAACTTTACTAGGTTTTCATTTACAATACAACTCGAATACTATATAACACCACAGTGCATTGAAGCATCAAGTAGGTGGAATGTGAATTTCACTGCTGCTGTATTACACTTCAGAAAACCGAAAAATATGCGATAAATAATGTCAAAAATGTCTACATCACGCTAGGCGTCTTTTCTTTATACCATATACTCTTTCGCTGATCTGGTTGCCTTTATTGTCGTTATTGTAGTTTATTAAAAGTGTTATAATAAAGCATATTTGGTAATATGTAACTACAATTTTTTTTTCACGCTACAGCTGTAATTTAGCCCTCTCGTCATCATCGTTGCTGCTGCTTCGTCGTTCGCTTTCAATAGTAAAATATGTGTGGCGGGAATTTAACTTGCAATCATAGTCTATATCGTTCATCTAACTAGCTGGCTTAGCAATCTATATATGTATATATATATATATATATATGATGAATGTATCTCATATCTTGCGTCGTTTCTTTTTAGATTGTAATGTAGTCGTCGGCGACGTTGGAATGCTTTGTTTTTGTGGGTGACATAATTTTCTTTGCGTGCTTTCGCTCGTTGCACATAAACAAAACCAAGAAGTAGGAAAGCAGTCAAGTGTGCATCACCAACATGATTTAGAAGCCGGCGACGATCAAGCGTTAGAAAGTTGTTAGCAAATTAGCGAAATATTTTTTTTATCTTATGGAGCAAAGGAGAGTTAAATTGTGACAAGTTAGCTCTTATAAATTACACACAGAAATTAATAATGCAAAAGTGAAAGCATTCATTGAGTTTGTAAAAATATTTCAAATTCTTGGCTTAGCTGAGAAATGCAGACGCATAGACCAATAATTATTGTCACACAACTGGCGCATCAGTTGGTTGCGCAAAGCGATTTATGCGAGGGCAGTTTATAAAGTTAATGTGACATTTACAAAGAAATGTAACATAAGACTCTTTAATGCTGTCCATTCGTATGGTTTTCCGAGAAGTAACCGTACCGGGAGAGTTATCATTCCAGAGGAGTTACCGTACCGTAGGAGTTCCCTAAACACTCTCAAACGAGACAGAATTTGTAACAATCCTATAAATGATATTATAAAATTAATTTCGGAGGGTTTGCTTCTATATCACTCAAACCACTCATAAATGGAATGATTCTCAGAGCTGTTACCATCAAAATTATTTACCATTGTGGCTTACACAAGGCATTCATTTTTATTTTTTGATAGAACTGGTTAGAAAAACTAAAATCAGAATCTAAAAAAAAATTTTAATAATCTGAGATTCACAAATTTAGTAGAATCTAATTTACAAGTGATTATAAACTAAAGCAAATGTCTCAATGAGCGTTACCATGTTAGCATGACATGCATGAATGATATGCGTTATTAAACTTGCGTAAGTGCGAGAGAGATAGCACAAAGCAACATATGTACATATTTTAAAACTATTTGCGAATTATAATGCGATTCGAATATAGCTATTGCTGAACTCAGTACACTTAGAAGGTTTGATCATGGCTACTTCGCAAGGACTACACATTATGAACATGTATGATAGATAGCGAATCAAGATTTCTGTCGTTTGATTTTGCGTTGCACTGGGTATGCTTTATAACGTTCGCGCAATTTTTTTTTTGTCAGCGCGCATGCTAGCATCAAACACAACCGCTCACCTCAACCATCAACATCGTTTTGAGTTTGACCCCCCCAAATACGGATAGCGCTCGTTCTCACGGCCTATCCTTTTAAATGTCATGAGTGGTTCACTAGTCTACATCTCATTGCATTTAGAAGGGTAGACCATGAGCAAGCAATATGATTACGGATGTTAGATAGAGAAGCAAGAATTCTGTGGTTTGATATTGCGCGATTATAGGTATTCTTTATGAGCGTGAAAAATATAGATTGTTTTGTTTCCGTTCGCGCGCGTTGACATACGCGCATGCTAACCACTCAACACCTCATGCATCAATTTGCGTTTGGCCCCACAAACATGGAGAGCACTTGTTTATATAGCCTAAGCTTTTACGTGACTTCAGTGGTTGACTATACCCTAAAATAAGGTAGTCCACACCTCAGTTCACTTAGAAGGTTAGATCATTGCTACTTCAAGGAGACCAAGCAATATGAACATGCATGTTAGAGAAGTCAGATTTCTTTTGTTGAATATCGCCTTCCTATTGAGCGCAAAAAAGAGAGATTGGTTTTTTTACTTTCGCGCGCGTTTATTTTATTTTATATGTCTACATACATAAGTGAGAATACACAGCGCGCATGTTTGCATCGCACACAATCGCTCACCTCAACATTTTGAAATTGGCCACAAGTATGAAGAGCGCTCGTTCTCATGGGCAAAATTTCTAAGAAAAACTTTTCTATATTTCATTTTACTTAGAAATTTAGACCATGGCTACTTCACGGGGGCCAATCCTTTTGATTTGCCTTCCTATTGAGAGCGAAAACGATAGATTGGTTTGTTTATGTTCGCGCGCGTTGATTTCTATTAATGGTAGTATCGCACACAACCACGCACGTAAAGCATCCGCATCGTTTTGAGTTTGGCCCTCAAGAATACGGAGAGCATTCGTTCTCATGGCCTAACCTTTTAAGATAAAGAATTGTGTTGACTATACAAAGAAATTAGTCTACAACTTACTTATTTTAGAAGGTAAGACCATGGCTACTTCTTGGGGACAAGTAATATGAACACGCCTGATAGAAAAAGAAACAAGAATCCTTTTGATTTGCCTTCCTATTGAGAGCGAAAACGATAGATTGGTTTGTTTATGTTCGCGCGCGTTGATTTCTATTAATGGTAGTATCGCACACAACCACGCACGTAAAGCATCCGCATCGTTTTGAGTTTGGCCCTCAAGAATACGGAGAGCATTCGTTCTCATGGCCTAACCTTTTAAGATAAAGAATTGTGTTGACTATACAAAGAAATTAGTCTACAACTTACTTATTTTAGAAGGTAAGACCATGGCTACTTCTTGGGGACAAGTAATATGAACACGCCTGATAGAAAAAGAAACAAGAATCCTTCTGATTTGCATTCCTATTGAGAGCGAAAACGATAGATTGGTTTGTTTATGTTCGCGCGCGTTGATTTCTATTAATGGTAGTATCGCACACAACCAGGCACGAAAAGCATCCGCATTGTTTTGAGTTTGGCCCCCAAGATACTGAGAGCACTCGTTCTCATGATCTAACCTTTAAAGATAAAGAACTGTGTTGACTATACAAAGAAATTAGTCTACAACTTACTTATCTTAGAAGGTAAGACCATGGCTACTTCACGGAGACCAAGCAATATGAACATGCATGATAGAAAAAGAAACAAGAATCCTTTTGATTTGCATTCCTATTGAGAGCGAAAACGATAGATAGGTTTGTTTATGTACGCGCGCGTTGATTTCTATTAATGGTAGTATCGCACACAACCACGCACGTAAAGCATCCGCATCGTTTTGAGTTTGGCCCTCAAGAATACGGAGAGCATTCGTTCTCATGGCCTAACCTTTTAAGATAAAGAATTGTGTTGACTATACAAGAAATTAGTCTACAACTTACTTATTTTAGAAGGTAAGACCATGGCTACTTCTTGGGGACAAGTAATATGAACACGCCTGATAGAAAAAGAAACAAGAATCCTTCTGATTTGCATTCCTATTGAGAGCGAAAACGATAGATTGGTTTGTTTATGTTCGCGCGCGTTGATTTCTATTAATGGTAGTATCGCACACAACCAGGCACGAAAAGCATCCGCATTGTTTTGAGTTTGGCCCCCAAGATACGGAGAGCACTCGTTCTCATGATCTAACCTTTAAAGATAAAGAACTGTGTTGACTATACAAAGAAATTAGTCTACAACTTACTTATCTTAGAAGGTAAGACCATGGCTACTTCACGGAGACCAAGCAATATGAACATGCATGATAGAAAAAGAAACAAGAATCCTTTTGATTTGCATTCCTATTGAGAGCGAAAACGATAGATAGGTTTGTTTATGTACGCGCGCGTTGATTTCTATTAATGGTAGTATCGCACACAACCACGCACGTAAAGCATCCGCATTGTTTTGAGTTTGGCACCCAAGATACGGAGAGCACTCGTTCTCATGGCCTAACCTTTTAAGACAAATAACTGTGTTGACTAAACAAAGAAATTAGTCTACAACTTATTTATCTTAGAAGGTAAGACCATGGCTACTTCACGGGGACCAAGCAATACGAACATGCATGATAGATAAATAAGCAAAATATAGATTGGTTTTTTTAGGTTCGGACGCGTTTATTTGCGTTAATATGCATTCATATATATGTACGAATTCACAGCGCACAACCACTCACCTCAAGCATCCGCAACGTTTTGAGCTTGGCCGTCCAAATACGGAAAATGCGCGTTGTTATGACCTAACCTTTTGAGTCAAATAAGTGTGTTGACTATACGTAAAAATTAGTCTACATCGTATTTAACCTAGAAGGTAAGACCATGGCGGCTTCAAGGAAGTCAAGCAATATCAACACGCTTGATAGATAAAAGATATATTGGTTTGTTTAGGTTCGCGCCCGTTCCACAACTCGAATGTAAACATCGAACACTACCACTCACATCAAACATCCGCAACGATATGAGTTTGGCCATCCAGATGCGGAGATCACTCGTTCTCATTGGCTAACCTTTTAAATCGCATAAATACGTAGAAATTAGTCTACATCTTATTCAACTTAGAAGGTAAGACCATGGCGACTTCATGGAGGCCAAGCAATATCAACACGCATGATAGATAAAAGAAAGATTGGTTTGTATAGATTCGCGTTCGTTTTTTTTTTATATATGCATACTTAATTATGTAAGAATCCACAGCTCGCATGTAAACATGGTTGTTCTCATGGCCAAAACTTCTAAGCAACATGAGTTGTTGACTATACGCAGAAATAAAGTAGTCCACATCTCAATTTACTTAGAAGATTCGACAATGGGACCAAGCAATACGAACACGAATGATATATAGAGAAGCGGGATGCCTTTTATTTGATTTTGCCTTCCGAAGAAGATAGATTATTTTTGTTTACGTTTGCGCGTTTTTATTTGATTTTATAGCGTTCACCTCAACCATACGCAACATTTTGAATTTGGCCCCCCAATACGGAGAGAGTTCGCTCTCATGGCTTAACCTTGTAAGCTAACTGAAGAGCTGACTAAAAACCACAAATTAGATAATTTACATCGCAGTTCACTTATAAGGTTAGGTCATGGTGGCTACTTTACGGGGGCCAAGCAATATGAACACACATGATATTCCTGTTGTTTGATTCTGTGCTGATCTTGGTACTCGTCATGAGCGCGAAATAAATGATTGCATGGATAATATTCGCGCGCGTTTATTTGGTTTTATATTGAAGAGTCCATATGTACAGCATCGAACGTCGAACACAACCGCGCACCACAATATTTAACATACGACCGCTCGACCTCATGACTTTGCAAATTAAATGAACTCATAGGCACAAAAAATCCAATTACCAATGAGAGCGATAATAAGCAAGAGAGAAAGGTATATAAAAAAATTGCACGAGTAGCCATAATATAACAAACACAAAAATAATGAACACATGTTTTTTAAGTTATTTGTAGTGGGTAAGCGCAAAACGGAGTTCGATTATGAGACAAAATCTATTGAATATTTTGAGAGAGAGAGAAAAAGAAAGAGAGAGAGAAAAAGAAAGAGAGAGAGAAAAAGAAAGAGAGAGAGAAAAAAAAAACACTCACATGATACAAAAGAAACACAAAGTACGTGTATCATCTATATTCTATATATAGAAAGATCTTTTGTTACGAGTTAAATAATTAAATATTCGACATATAAAATAAGAAAAATTGGTAAGAACAATTTAGAGCTCTAGCCGACGTACTCGAACTTTTATACCCTTTCAGTCAAGGCAAGCTATAGAATGTATAAAACGAGTTTTAATACAATTATTTGTCTCACCACTGTAGACACTGAAAGTGTTGCAAGAGCGAAATATGAAGCATTTTTCCGACGACCTTCGACAGATATTCCAGGTGTATAAACTTAAATCCATTGTTTGGTTATAAAGACTGTGCTTTTGGTTGAAGAATATGTAAATAGAATCTTCCGCAGAGTCGACAATAGAATCAGGCAGCTTCTGAAGCTGCAGAGGCAGGACACCAATAGTTTCGTTTCAATATTTTTCCTCTGATGCAAACTCAAGACACTCATTGTGGAATCAAACGAAGAGGTATAAAGAGTGTCACCGAAATTCCCGATCAGGAGGGCAGATGGTTCTGGGCTAAGTCCCTAAGGAACTTGTAGATGCATTCGCTGAGGATCTGTAGCATGTGATTTTCCTGGTGCTCATTTTTAATACGGTGCTAAGGCACAATGGATAAATGCAAGGATTTGTATTATCCACAAGACTGGAGAAAGCAATTCAGCATTGGAATCATATAGACTAATCAGTCTGTTATCAACCGTAGCAAAGCTCTTCGAGAGGTGCATGCTAACGAGACAATTTGCAATCGAGAAAGTCAGAAGGAAGAAAGCAGCCTTTCAGTTTGGATTACGTAATTCCCATGGTACGATATCCAGTTAAATAGGGTGGTAAACTTTATCCTTAACGATTATCATTCGCAAGAGTACGTGGTGGTAGCTTATATCGATATAAGGCAAGCTTTTGATAAAGGGTCTACTGCCGCCTGAATTGTTCTTGCTAGTGAAGAGTTATTTGGTTAACAAAACCTTCTTCGTTGTTCTGGATAGAGTAGAGGATGGAGAGGCCTATGACGATAGCGCTTAATAGGAAAAAATTTGCAGTTACTGGCACCGGATTTTGACTGGTGATGAAAAGTTTATATATTTTGAGAATCTTTGACGCAAGATATCGTGGGTTGATCACGACCGACGAACCTTCAACATCGTACGTAAGAAATCGCTTAGGACGACAGATGATGCTGTGTATTTGGTGGGATGTGTAGGGTTGCTTATTGATTAGTTTGCCTCGAAACAAAAGGAAAGTTCTTATAAATTCCTTTTAATAGGTGATAAATCATCTAGTTTTTCATGAATACATACAATTTAAGAAACGAATCACCATTTTATGCTTGACTCTACCGCATTACTACAGTTTTTCCTAAAAAACCAAAAGTGTTAAAAGGTTCATAACCTATTATGAAAATAGCGAAACAAGCAGTAAAATAAATTTGATTCAATATAAATCTGCGGAAGCACTTTGTTGAAAGCAATTTGTAAAATTATATTATTAATTTCATCGCGCAGCAAATGTGCAAGGTTAATTCAAACATTTATAACAATAAAAAAAAATAAGTTAACCAGGGAGGTATTAGCTGTTTTGTATTTAAATTCAAATTTGTATGCTTCATCAATTCCTGCTTTTTTACTTTTAAAACTTCCCTCATAAACAGTCCAAGTTAATGAAATTGTTTTACAAAATCAAACATTTATGATAAATTACTACTAAACGTTTGAATGGCAGCACAGCAGCAATAGAGAAAAAAATGATTTTCATTAATAACAATCATTATCGAACGGCAAAAGTAAAATAATTGATCCGTTCCAGCTCTTCTACTAAATATGGTCAGACTATAATTGAATGAATGAATGGCTGCTGAGTACCGCACACGAGTGAAATTATTAGCAAATTAATATTAATTAGGTTTTCCCGTTGAATTGCAATTGGCGGCTGTAACCCGAAAAAGTTAAAAAAAAAAAAAAAAATTAAATACAAAATAAATTACCCGCTAAACAGCGCCGATTTGTATTTATTTTTTAACAATAAACGAAATAGTTGCAACTACCTTTTTTTCCAAAAATTGCATTAAGCTTTAATTAAAGTGCTTAGTGGTATATGAATATGAAGCACCATAAACTAATTGTTCACACTGAAGGTCACAACAATTTCTGTACAAGTAAAATACTTTTATATTTAAGTTTTGACTTTCAATTTTCAATAAGATTTTGCTTGAGTAATAATTCATATTTTTAAGCAATTACTAAATTACTTTTGCCATTCACAATGCTTCGAATAGACGTTCTTTTGCAAGTGCATTGCGTTATTTCTCCAAAATATTGAAAAACAAGTCGTTAACGTAAAACCACTAGCCTCCCTCCTATCGATGCAAATTTAATATACATTTAATAAAAAAAATAAAAAATACGGTGGTCAATAGCTGGCGCTGGGTACTTTCCACCAAGGTTCAAAAATAGTTGTATCGAATATGAAAATATGTTTAACTTGCTCGGGCTCAATATTAAATCTTGGAGAAAATTTTCATATCAAACATTCTGAGTGGAGTTCTCGCTTAAATAACCTAAAGTTTTTTTTTTGTATTATACATTTTCACTTCTTTGGACCATTTATATTCAGGCATCTCTATTCATTTGCTCAAAATTGAAGAACACTTAGAACTAGGAACTTATCACTCATCTTAAATTCCGGTGCTCAAATCATTTTATTTAGAATCTCCACTACAGATGGATATTTCTGCAAATTTTTTGACGGAGATCTCAAACGTCATAAAATACAATATCTCAAAAAGAATAAGCCACCCGGATTAGATATAATTTGCAAAACTCTTCAATGCTATAATAAAAGTGGTATTCTTTCCAACGGATTGAAAAACACCGGCGATAACACTAATCCACAATTCCGGCAAAGCGAAAAGTAATCCTAAATCATATTGACCATTCAGTCTTCTTTCGTCGCTTTCGGCGTGACTCTTCGTCACCAGATACCCAACATAAAAGATTCCAAAGTTCTATTTCCAAATCACTAGTACGGATTTCGTTTAGTAAATTATCACATGCGTCGTAGGACCACCTCTTCGCCTTTGATCACGTAACTCCTAAGAGAGTCATATCAAATAGATAATATCAGAATTATCTACCCCTACTAGAGAGTTAGACAAGGAACGTTTAGATAAATGGTGACAAATACTGCAACATACGCTACCCTTTGGAAGGAGTATTCTATCTTCAGCACAGCTTAATGAAAATATTTTGCGATAGTCAACCAATAACGCCAAATATCTGCGTTTTATTCTTTATAAATGTCTATCCTTTACAGACCATATCTTGGCTACAGTGCAAACATGCAGGACAAGAATGAACCAGATCCAATGGCTTTTTTTTCAGCAGAAGCATGCTATCCCCGATTAACAAATGCACTATTGCATTCAGATATAGTGTATTGCATCCAAAAAAAACCAAAATTAAATTCAGACAAAACAGGGCATTACGCAAGATTACTGGTTGTCCTTGATGTGTAAAATAACTCAACATTACATAGAGATACCTATGTTCCCAAGTAGAAATGGATCAGCCAACACCGAGTTTCAACATGTGAAATGCTACTTGCTAGATTGAAAACCGTTTCAATTATGTCCCCCCGCCTAGTCACTGATGATGAAAACTGGATCAACTATAATAAATTGAAAAGTAAGAAATCTTAGGGATCAACTCGCAATACTTCAAACACTCACGGAAAAAAATCCTTGTACAAATTCTTATTTAGTGAGATCAGCTTAGAGTAGTGCATTCTGAGTTTCTCAAATCTCTTGAACCCATTACAGTATCACTTTCTACTGTACACCATTGATGAGATTACACACTTACATAAAAGCGCATAAAACTACGCCAGACACAACAAAGTTATTCTCCTGCATGTTAAAGCTCGCCGGTCAAAATCTATTTGAAAACATTCAATTGGGAAGTTTTACCCCACTCTCCTTATTCAACAGGCATTGCTCTTTCTGATTTCTACTTGTTTCGATCGAAGGCACATGCCCTGTCTGAGCTGTTATTTACATCAAACTAAATTATCAAACATTGAGTCGTATATAGTGGATAGCCTCAAAGGATAAAGCATTCTTCTGACATGTTATCCCAACAAAAATTGGAATAAATAATAGGCATGGGCAATACTTCGAATGGAACATAAGGTTTTATTCTTTCACAATGAATGTCAATAATTATTTAATAAAAACAAAATGTGGAACTTATAGTTTACTTCAGGTATACCATAGAGCTATGCAATCCAAATCATCGTTCGTATAATACATGTATCTATGTTAGCATAATGGGATATCATTTGGAAACAGCACGAACATTGCAGGAACTTCTTTAATCCCAAAAACAACAGAAAATTACACATATGACCATACATGACAAGACACGTGTAGACAGCTATTGTCATGGATGAATATGCATGAAATTTTTTATTAAGAGGGAAAAAAGATTGATCTCTTACATCCCCAATCGAAAAACCAGCTTTACAAATTATATACCGTAGATAATAAAAAACTTCATACGTATTTCGTACTAATCAGCTTTCAAAGTCTTATATTTACATAAAAGAGTGTTTCAATTAGAGGAGTGGTAAATTGTTGTTAATAAAACGAATACGAATTTTTCTACATCTTCAAACAAATAATATATATAGCATTTTCTAATTATTTTTTCTGAAGATTTTCGGAACAGTAGTCCCAGTTGCAACGGGCCAAATCCGAAAAGAGGGCAAAAATCTTTATCTTGCGCGTTTACTCTCAGCAGCTATAATTTCAATACTGAGCACACTATTTGCTATCTCTGTGCTTATTAAAGAGCAAAAATCTTTAAATAAAGTTCAATATTGGGAACAGATGATTTCATGATTGTGACTTTATGTTTTGTGCTATAATCTTTGGATTTTTACCATCGACTTGGAAAACTAAGAATCTATACCACAATTTTTGGTCTGTAATAAAGTATCAAACGTCCAAATGGAACACTCCTTGTAAAAGTATTTCTCAGCAGTTTTTGTGGATATATGATTGATTAATAAAGAATTTCACGAAATGAAATGGAGTATTTTAATTAACTAGAGTTCACTCACTGAATGAAAGTCAACTATTCTAGCGATAACAAATTTTTTTAAATTCTAATTTTGTTAGGTAGCTGAGTGAAAATTTAAAGAGAATGTGATTGCTCGATAATTTAACTGGATTTTGACTACATTGGACCCAATGTAGGTCCCAATGGACCACACTGCAGTTGATGAGCTTATACTATTCAACCAGTAGTACAGCTCCGGTTAGTGCTTAACACATATGAAATAGTATCAATGACCAGCATAACAGGTTAGTAAATTTCAGCAAGACATTGAAAAATCTGTCAGAAGACTATACTTTGCAAAAGTAACGAGTACTCCAAGTCGTACAATTCTTCATACAACATGCCCCCACACATTACAATCGGTTTGACAACTTGACCAACTTGTACATAATATAATTTTATACCAGAGATTGCAACACAATAAAACTATGATTTCATAGACTATTTGAATACAATATCAAAGCATTATAATTATACCATACACAGGTACAACCTTACTAATTTAGTCTTCTTTTTCACAAATGTTCATATTATGTAAAAAAAAATTTTTTTATCAGTATGGCTAATAGTGCGAAATAGTAATAAAATTTAGTCAGAAAACACATTAAAATCATCATATATAGCATAAAATATATATAATATAATCCTAAACACTTCGTCGGGATGAATCGCTCTAACTACTTTCGGCTATAGGGTAATTGTTGCATATCAAATTTATACATATACAGCTAAAACAGAGCACATATATTCACTGGTAGCACCCCGACCGACCACCACCACTATCACCACTTTTTTTCATTTTGAAAGGAAAGCTTGTGTTTAGCATCTAATATGAACTTTAAATACTATATGGATGCTTCTTATGAAATGATGCACGTTTATGTTAACCCCCACTGCATTCATTCGAATTATTTCCTTTCTACAGAATCTATTACTAGATGATGATTTCCACTGATATCGATTAAAGACACATGGGTTGTCTGGGAAGAACTTCACATCATATAAAAATACAAAACATTGGGTCGTTTAATGGATAGTGTCAAAAGTTAAAACAATCCTCCAATGCGATATCCATATACATACCACCACAAAGATGAAAAAAGAAGTGACAAGCTATTGACACTTTTTTTATTTATATATATTATTTTATTTTGATAGGATTCAGAATTTGATATATCCTACATCATGTCGCAACCTTCAATTATAATCACCAAATCCGTCTATTAGGTGTAGCGCCGACCCCAATTTTAGTCCTTCTTTATCTTCTCATTGGTCACCTATGTGGCAAACTCCTTGCAAGCCCCTATTGACATGATTGAGTAGCCTGACATTACTTCAAAATTAATGAATCCAAATTTAGATAAAAAAAAAAAAGCCGCGTGTACTAGAATTCCCGACACCCTGAATCCCCATTAAACCTTAACTTCGTTTGAGGTATATATAACAATCTTGATTCCTGTAGTATATTTTATTTCCATAATCCAAAATACACCAAATACATATATCGGATCAAGTAATCCCAATCATCGTTCACACAACACTGATAACCGTTGGCGCAATGGGAGAACGTTTAGAAACATCACAGACTATGCTGGTCCTTTAAGTGCCTCAAAGATATCTGAAGATTGTTCATATTTCGATATATGACAAAACACGTAGATAGCTATTCGTCATGGTTGTATACGTATGAATGTATGATGATTGATTTTCTTTATTCCCCCACCATTGCAATTGCAAATTATATCGTAGAAAACTACATATTTTAACGTGTTGTATTTATATAAAGAATATTTCATCTAGACAAGTGGTAACTTGTTCTAAATAAATCGAAAACGAATTTTCAAAATATTGCATAGACCTGTCACCACAAATAACAGATTAAACGGTTTGAAAACTTTCGTCCCAAAATTCTATGTTTAGTTGTACTTGGTATGATGTGATTCTGAACTGTACTAACATCCACCAAAACGCTGGCGCATCTTCACAGAAATAAGATCGTGACCATCCTAAAAAATTTATTTTTGGATTAGAGAATTTACAACAAACGCAATTATTATGAAAGCCCCAAGGTTTCAGTTGCTATAATTATATGGGGCCCACAAATCAAAGGTCAAAATTTAATGCTAAGGAGTTGCTGAAATGGCCAATTGTTGCGAAGATGTGTGGATGAGAATTACAATCACAGCATCAATAATCTCAAGATTGTGTAACCTATGCGGACCTTTCTCTGGTAACTCATTTTGTGATCTTAGTGTAATAATCTTTGGAATTTTTCCATTGTATTGGAAAACAAAGTCAATGTTTGTACAACAGTACATCTAAATGGCACACTCTATATATATAAATATTTAAAGTGAATCAAATTGAAATATAATAAAAATTTTTGTTAAAAAAATGTCATGCATTCCATTTATATAATTAACCATTGCACACTGAACAAGCTATAAAAGGCGACTGAATAAACAACATCTTACATTCAAAATGAAACTTTTACTCACTATTTGTGGTAAGCGAAGTTAATTATTCTCTAATTGATATCTCATAGATTAATTATTAATATTTGCAGTTTCCGCTCTGTTAATTTTAAGTGGAGTCCAAGGAAAACCAAAAGCTCCAAATTGGCATATATTCTTTGATGAAAATTAAGTTAACGAAATAAATAATAAACAAAATGTTATAAAACCATAAAAATCGGAATCAATAAAGAATGAAGTCGTCAGAAATCCATAATTTTTAAATAAAATTCCGGAGAATTCCTAGTCGAATGCAAGTCTCTATCTATTACCGTTTCCGCGATCCCTTCGTTCATACAGACGGACATGGTCATATCGACTCCTCTATCAATCCTGACCATAACGGGGGTAACTTTGGGGGGTCTCCGACCATTCTTTCTACCTGTTACATACATTTGCACAAAACCAATAGGCTCTTGTACCTTCGGTACAGGGCCTAAAAACCGAATAGTGACTGAGGCTGTAGACATCTCAATTGAGCGGGTACATCCCATTTTACATGAATGAATGGCCAGAAAAAAGCGGGTACATCCCATTTCACATGAATGAATGGACAAAAATAGCAAATCACGCAACTGATTAAACTCGACCATAAGTGCGACCGTGTGACCGTTTTCAAAGGATTTTTCGATGCTGTACAGCCGCAATCGGAACGAATTTTACACCGTTTAGTTACCTTAGACAGAACATGGAGTCATCACACCTCACCAGACCCAAGAAACAATTAAAAAAGCGAATTTCTACGGTTGAACATACAGCAAAGACAAGGTGTGTCTGCCAGCTAACAAAGTCATGACCACAGTTTATTGAGTTGCACACGGTATCATTCACATGGACTACATTAAAAAGTTGTAAATAGGATCATCAACGAATATTATTTAGAGCTTTTGGACAGAATCGATTTTGATTTGAAACAGACACGACCGCATTTGGCAACGAAAAAAAATTCCAACATACTAGAATACATTTCTTCAGATTTAGTTCAAACTTTACAAACTTTAAACAAATGAATAGTTGGTAATAGTTTTGGGTCGTATGAAGCGATGATCACGAAATGCTTATTTACCGAAAAAAATATCTTTCATTCCAAAATTACAATGTTACTTTGAAACAATTGGCGTTTATGTTTTATTTTTTGGTGATTGGCTACTGAAAGCCGAAATAGCAAATCGCTACCACAATCGCTGCCTTTGATCACGTAACTCCTAAGAGAGTCATATCAAATAGATATCAGAATTATCTACCCCTACTAGAGAGTTAGACAAGGAACGTTTAGATAAATAGTGACAAATGCTGCAAAATACGCTACCATTTGAAAGGAGTATTCTATCTACAGCACAGCTTAATGAAAATATTTTGCGATAGTCAACCAATATCTGCGTTTTATTCTTTTTAAATGTCTATCCTTTAAAGACTATATCTTGGCTACAGTGCAATCCAATGGCTTTTTTTTCAGCAGAAGCATGCTATCCCCGATTAACAAATGCACTATTGCATCCAAAACAAACCAAAATTAAATTCAGACAAAACAGGGCATTACGCAAGATTACTGGTTGTCCTTGATGTGTAAAATAACTCAACATTACATAGAGTTATCCATGTTCCCAAGTAGAAATGGATCAGCCAACACCGAGTTTCAACATGTGAAATGCTACTTGCTAGATTGAAAACCGTTTCAATTATGTCCCCCCGCCTAGTCACTGATGATGAAAACTGGATCAACTTTAATAAATTGAAAAGTAAGAAATCTTAGGGATCAACTCGCAATACTTCAAACACTCACGGAAAAAAATCCTTGTACAAATTCTTATTTAGTGAGATCAGCTTAGAGTAGTGCATTCTGAGTTTCTCAAATCGCTTGAACCCATTACTTTCTACTGAACACCATTGATGAGATTACACACTTACATAAAAGCGCATAATACTACGCCAGACACAACAAAGTTATTCTCCTGCATGTTAAAGCTCGCCGGTCAAAATCTATTTGAAAACATTCAATTGGGAAGTTTTACCCCACTCTCCTTATTCAACAGGCATTGCTCTTTCTGATTTCTACTTGTTTCGATCGAAGGCACATGCCCTGTCTGAGCAGCTATTTACATCAAACTAAATTATCAAACATTGAGTCGTATATAGTGGATAGCCTCAAAGGATAAAGCATCGTTTACTCTCAGCAGCTATAATCTCAATACTGAGCACACTATTTGCTCTCTTTGTGCTTATTAAAGAGCAAAAATCCCTAAATAAAGTTCAATATTGGGAACAGATGATTTTATGATTGTGACTTTATGTTTTGTGCTATAATCTTTGGATTTTTACCATCGACTTTGAAAACAAAGAATCTATACCACAATTTTTGGTCTGTAATAAAGTATCAAACGTCCAAATGGAACACTCCTAGTAAAAGTATTTTTCAGCAGTTTTTGTGGATATATGATTGATTAATAAAGAATTTCACGAAATGAAATGGAGTATTTTAATTAACTAGAGTTCACTCACTGAATGAAAGTCAACTATTCTAGCGATAACAAATTTTTTTACATTCTAATTTTGTTAGGTAGCCGAGTGAAAATTTAAAGAGAATGTGATTGCTCGGTAATTTAACTGGATTTTGACTACATTGGACCCAATGTAGGTCCCAATGGACCACACTGCAGTTGATGAGCTTATACTATTCAACCAGTAGTACAGCTCCGGTTAGTGCTTAACACATGTTAAGCAATAGTCAAAAAATCAGAATATGAAATAGTATCAATGACCAGCATAACAGGTTGGTAAATTTTAGCAAGACATTGAAAAATCTGTCAGAAGACTAATACTTTGCAGAAGTAACGAGTACTCCAAGTTGTACAATTCTTCATACAACATGCCCTCACACATTACAATCCGTTTGACAACTTGACCAACTTGTACAGCGTGTGTATAAAGAAAAAGTAAGGATCAAGTTGACAATATAAGTTCAATAAAATCATTTAGAAACTATAAATAATTTATTGCCAGCGCTACATTAAATTATTTGCTATGAATGTGTCTTTACTTAGCGCATGCGTGACTTGCAACATAAAAACGAATAGGAATTGGGAAAAAATCTTTACAATAAAATACTTAAAATAAATTACAGCCTACAGCAATAAACTAAATTCGCATTCGAAGCTGTAATTAATTAAAATGTTTTTTATGGAGCAATTGTCGTTTATATCTTAATTTTTTTTGGGTGGCTACTGCAAACTGAAATTGCAAATCGCTACCACAATCGCTATACAAGGTCGGATTCAAATTATACTATACATGGTTTATCTCACAACAAGTTTGTATAATGTCATAATATAATTTTATACCAGCGATTGCAACATAATAAAACTATGATATCACGGACTTTTTGAATCCAAATGCAAAGTATTATAATTACACCAAACACAGGTACAACCTTACTAATTTAGAGTCTACTTTTTCTCAAATGATTATATTTTTTTTTTTTTTAAATCAACAACATTTTTATGAGTATGGCTAATAGTGCGAAATAGTAATAAAAGTTAGTCAGAGAGTTGGTAGCACATTAAAAACTTTAAATACTATATGGCGGCTTCTTATGCAATGATGCACGCTTTTGTTAAATTTTCCTTTCCACAGAATCCATCACTAGTTCATGTTTTCCACTTATAACGATCAAAGACACATGGGTTGTCCTATTGGCATGATTTTCAGCCTGACAATACTTTAAAAATGGTTAAGTTCTTTCACAATTAATGCCTCCAAATTTTGACAAAAAAAAAAAAAAAAAAAAAAACCCTGAACCACCATTGAGCCGTAAATATGGGGCATCTTGATTCTTGTGTTATATTTATTTCCGTTGGCACAAAGGGAGAAAGTTTCGAAACAGACTATGCTGGTCCTTTTAGACCCATAAAGATATCTGAAGATTGTTCATATTTCGATATATGAAAAAACACGTGGATAGCTATTCGTCATGGTTGTTTATGTATGAATGTATGAAGAATATTTGAGAATTGATTCCCTTTATTCCCCCACTGTTTAGACCTGATAGCAAATTATATCGTAAAAAACTATATATTTCACACATTTTTATACTTTCAACGTGTTATATTTATATAAAGAATGTTTCATTTAGACGAGTGGTAAATTCTAAATAAATCGAAAACGAATTTTTCAAAATATTGCGATTGACGTCACCACAAATCAGAGATTAAACGGTTTGCAAACTTCTGTCCCAAAATTCCATGTTGAGGCGAGTTGTGTTTCGTATGGTGTGATTCTGAACTGTACCAACATCTACCAACATGCTAGCACATCTTCCAAGAAATAAGATTGTGACCATCTAAAAAAGTGATTTTTGGAATGAATTTACATCTTGTGCAATCCTTCTGAAAGCCACAATGTTTCAGCTGCTATAATTGGACGTTATATAAGTCGAAGATCAAAATTTGATGCAAAGTTGTTGAAATGACCAATTGTTCTGAAGATGATTGGATGACAATTTCACACGCAGCATTAATAATCTCAAGATTGTGTAACCTATGCAACCTCTTCGTTCTCATTCTTAAAAAAAAAAAAAAAAGTTTTTACAACATTGCGGACCTTTCTCTGGTAACGGATTTTGTGATCTTTATGTAATAATCTTTGGAATTTTTCCATTGTATTGGAAAACAAAAAGTCAATGTCTGTACAAAAGTACATCTAAATGGAATACTCTTTATATATATGTATACATAATTACTTTTATTTAAAGTGAATCCAATTGATCTATAATAAACACTTTTTTTAAAAAAATGTCATGGACTCCATTTAAATAATTTAACATTGGACACTGAACAAGCTATAAGAGGTGACTTAAAAAACAACATCCTACAACATGGTGTTTAAAAACTTGAAACAAATGGCTGGTGATAAACGTTTTGGGTCGAATGTTGCGACCATCACTCGACACAAACGCATATTTTCACAAAATTTAAATTTAAATTAATTTGAATTAACGCAAATTTAAATCTTAGGCTGGGCTTGAATGCAATAGTTGTCACACGGATATTATATTATAACCAGATCCGAAAAGCGAACCGCATTGCATGGAAGCTTAGAAGGCCAGTTTATGCATTAGAACGAGGCAACAAAATGTGTCTTCTTGCCAACGCTGTATTAAATTTTTGGCTATGCATGTTTCATTGCTTTGCACATGCGTGACTTGTGACGATGCAAAACCAAACCGAATAGGAATAAAAAAATCGATACAATAAAATACTTCAAATAAATTACAGCTTACAGCAATAAACTATATTCGCATACGAAGCTGTAATTAATTAAAATATTATTTTGGAGCAATTGGCGTTTTTATTTTTTGGCTTGGCAAACTGAAATTGCGAATCGCCGCCACACTCGCTGTACAAGGTGGAATTCAAAATATACGATATATTTCGATTTATTTCACAAGTTTGTATAATGTCATAATACAATTTTATATATATTTAAATTATACCATTTCGTACCCCCATTGAACCGTAAACTTGTACGTGGTATATATTCCAATCTTGATTACTGTGGATTATTTATTTTCATTCGTCCAAAATACACAAAATAAAATATGTTGGTTTAAATTAAACTAAAACCATTTCCTTAGAAAAATCCTGAAAAGTATGACAGATTTGTATGGGGCCTATTCTGGTGTCATTCTGTTGGTGCCTCTCAAGTCGAAGATCAAATTTCGATATTTTTGTTGAAATGCTCAACGTTGAAAAGAAAAATTACAAGATATTCCCCAAACACAACATTTGTGTTATTTTTTATGTAGTTCAACTTCGTTTGGAGTGAATAGAAGACCAATAATGCCTATGGGTAGGTGAAGGATTGGTTGGCTGTTACAGTTATAGTTACGCCCAGAAATTAAGCGTACGGAGCAAATCTGTGTACAAAAAAATTATACAACTTAAATGAACTTTTGTTAATATGAAAAAAAAAAGAAAGAAAGAACGCTCATGGAATATTTTTAAGAAACAATTAGAAATATCCAGAACAATAAATAAAACTTTAGACTAAGAAAGCAATAACTGTTATATATATATAAAACTCTGGGAAACAGAATGCGAGTTAGTACACATCAGTTGGTTTAAAATCCTTTAAAAATTATTGTTTCTTATTGGATTCTTTTGTTAATTATTTTCATTTATAACAATGAGTCTTCTCGTATTTAAAATGCATTATCTATTTCACTCAAACCATGAGTTACGACATTATCGAATTTCAGTGTCGTCTTTGGTTTACAATGCCATGCAACATTTTTTTGCTTAGATTTTCGAAACCTTTGGCTAGCACACGCAAGCCAATAAGTTGCTTGTATCCACCGATTCAAATAAAAATATTTAACTTAAATAAGTAGTTACTTGTTTAATACTTTGAATTAATTGCAGTAAATACTCAACTGTATGTCGTTTCTTACATTTCATGCAGAAAATTTTATGTAGAACTTACCTGAAAATAAAGAAAAAAAAAAATTAATAAATTAAATTTTAAATAATATTTTAATTTGTGGCAAATAAAAATAATGGCATTTATTGTGCTACAATTTTCGTAATTTGTCATTGAATAAATTGAATTCAATAAAATTGAATAAAATAAAATTGCAATAAATGTTTAATGTTGCCACATGAAAAAAAAATGAAACAATAATAATAACAATAATATGAATAATAGCATATTAAAATTGATTGCGAAAATTAAGTGTAATTCAAGTAAAAGTCAACAGCAAAAATAACAACAACAACAAATAAACAATGAGCAACAAATTATGCTCGCTGATAATATCATTAAAATTTATAAAATTCGCAAACAAAACGATTCAAGTCATGGTTAAAAAATAAAAGAAGTAAAATCTGAATAATCATCAAACAAATGAAAAATGTTTTTCATTTACAACTCTCAACGGACAAAAAGTATCTACAGTGAAAAGCTTGCACAGCGCGGTGGAAGCAGCAACAACGGCGGCTATTTTTGACAGCTTCTAAAATCGATTTGCACCGGTTTTTAATTTTTTTCTAAACGAAGAATTGCTTCGGCTGCAATAAAAAGTTTAAACAAGCAACCAAAAAGTTGTATATTATCCAACACAAGGTCGTCAACATAAACGCAACTGCGTCGAAAATTGGAGCAGTTGGAAAACTAGAAAAACTTAATGAAAAAGAAAAAAAACATTAAATGCGAGAGCAGTAGGAAACTTAGTAATATTGTAAAAAATAAAGAAACGGAGATTCTCTGATTTAACTAAAATATTATATTATGCAATTCTATGATTTTATATGTGAAGAAGTTTTTGCTGCTATTGGGAAAGCCAAATGTTTCGAATCCAACCAGAGGAATTTTTGAAATACCTTTATTTCAATATCTGAACTAGGACTAGGAACTTCTTATAAGACCCAATATCGTTTACCCACTAACGGATCAATGCCATTAGTAAACACTGTCGTTCCGAATGACACTACCAAGCCATTCTTTCATGCACCAGTTTCTCAAGAATGTTTGGGGATACTATTAGTTAGCTGGAATACACTCCTTATAAGGTATAAACATGTACAAATCCTTGAGCTCTCTATTTTCGAGGGAAGCACCGAAAGCAAAAAACTTTCACCCTTTCAGTTTGAATTCCGTAAGTCCCATGGAACGCCGGAACAGTTAAATAGGCTGGTAAACTTTATCCTTGATGGATATCAGTCTAAAGAGTACGTGGTGGCGGCGTATCTCAATATAAGGCAACTTTTTGATAAAGTGTGGCATAATGGTCTCCTTTACAAGCTGAAAAGTCTACTGCCGCCTCAATTGTTCTTGCTAGTGAAAAGTTATTTGGCTGACAGAACCTTCTCCGTTGTCTTAGATGGAGTGGAGTCAACGGCGAGAGAAATCAATGCTGGTGTACCACAAGGAAGCGTATTGGGGCCAACACTTTACTCGCTCTTCACCAGCGGTATGCCCACGGGCTCTTCTCTCCCTACAGAACTGCACAACATCATGATTGCTACATTTGCTGATGATACAGCCATCCAGACAAGGGACACATGTGTCTACAGAGCAACTGATACACTCCAACTTTATCTTTGAGAGTTTGAACAATGGGCAAAACGATGGAACATAGGCATTAACCTGGAAAAGTGTGTCAGCGTGATCCACTCGCTGCGCAGAGATGACTGCCCGGGTGTATACCTTCACGATCAACTTCTGGATCATCAGACTGGGCATGAATACCTGGGGTGTATCTGAATAGACGTCTCACTTTTAAAACCCAAATTAACAAAGTTGTAAATTCGCTTAAGGAAAGAATACGTAAACTGTGCCGACTTTTCAACTGCAGAGCCAAGCTGTCACTGTGGAATAAGGTGCAAGCATGTAGTGAGGTTCTAGATTAGATCTGGTCTCATACACGAGAATCGGGGCCACTGCAGTATGTATCTTCAAACACATTCAAGGTGCCGAGATCTGCAACATAATATATTGTATGAGAATGGAAACTTTGCTTCGGCGGACTGTTCTCAATACCCCATTTAAGCCGCGTGGACTGGAAGGAATTAATCCGAGGTAATAAAGCATGTTTCGCTTACGTAAACGGGTACTGATGCGAGTAACTTCGGACCTGCATTGCAATGGGTCCTGCCACAGACTATTTCATGGTATTCTCGACTTTGGCAAAAATGAACCACTTCTGCTACTAAATTAAGAGGAGAGTTAAGACTGGGATATCATCTCAAAAAATGAGTGTAGGCTCTATCTAGAAAGGGATGAGACAAGTATACACTTACTCCGTAATTTTCCGCCTGTAGCCAGAACTTAAGAGAAGATTTTGTCACTATTCAACCGTATCAGGCTATAGCACAAAAAAAATATAACAATATGTTGCAATATCCGTTTCTACATCAGGATTGCCCTCTACCAATTAACTGACTTTTCGAACTGCCCTCGTCTAATCATTAAGCAGTAGAACAGTACCAATAAAAGCAGAATATTTAGCTAATGACAGCTGTTTGTCGCTCTTGATTCGGCGAAAAGATCATTAATAAAAAAGCAGTTAAAGCAGCACGAGAAGAATTTAATGGGGTTTTTTTTTTTTTATTTTATCGGATAAAATTAAAAGTCTGTCTAAAGAAAATCATATGCTTTATTTTATGCACAATTTTCATGCACCACTGACTGACTGACTGGCACAAAGAAAATATAGGCGGAAATTCATTGGAATTGTTGGTTTTAGCAGTTCGTTCGTTCTCTTGACTTGGGCGGTGGAGGTCAATTTGTGCACAATTAATTTGCAAAAATTTACCTTATGACAGTTTGAGAATTGGTCGTGTTTGATTCGTTGGTTGTTTGTCTTTGACGTCGTTATTGTTATTTTTATGTAGTGATTTGCTAATCTAAGTCACGAATGTCATTGATTGCGATTTGTAAGTATTAATGTAGTATTTAATGCTTAGCGTTGTCCTTCAGCAGCTAATGTCATTTGCTGGGAAATCTGGTTTTCCAATGTAAAATAAATCGTATATATATACATAACTAAATCACAGACCATGCCGCTTTATGCTCAATTGCGCGTAATGAGTAACCGCGTGTTGATTACTTCTTTGCGGTTTTAAGTTTGTAACAATTTTCTGGTGTAAATTATGAGTTGTCATTGAGGCAATAGCGGCAGCGGCGGCACAAGTAGCTTAGTCTTAGGCGGCCTTATTAAGTAATGTAATGAATGCGAATTTTATCAAATGAACTTGTGGTTGAACTCAACAAACAGACTGAAACTTGTTTAATAATAATAAAAAAAAAAGTCGTATAATTATGGATCTACTTGTTGATAAACTATGGCAAAGCAGTTGTGCATAAAATCAAGAATTCTTGAGTGAAATTGAGCTAATTCGTATTTAATTTTAAAAGCAGGCAGCCAAATGTTTGATACATTAGCATTAAAAATATTTCAAAATTATATTTTTTTATTCAAAGAAAGAATTTTCCAAAGCTTTCAATAAAATCGAAGAGTGAAGACAAACTCATATTCTTAAGAAAATGTTGCCTAAAATACTTAAAAATGCGATTAATTTTATATCGCTGAAGTATTTCCCTCTTAAATGGTATCACACAAGAGTCACGTCTATTTGTTAGAAAACATGTAAGAAACGCTGCGGTTGGGTTTGATCGATATCAAGATATCCAGTGTCCCCATTAATTTGTATAGGATATATGTTCCTATCTAGTTCTAGTGTTTTTCATTCACCAACTCAGAAAGAATGAGAACGTTTTTATGGGTACTACCCCTTAGAAAAAGGTTGCCACGTTCATTAAGCACTACCTATCTGAAAAGGTAAAAGGAAACATTAAATATACAAACTAGAAGGCTCTATCTTTTATAGTCTCCAAGGTCAGGCGGACATTTCTGTATTGATACAACTTCTCCGGAACATTTGCAACAAATACCACTGTCTAATTCAAATCCTATCCTATATGCTTTACCAACCAAACGCTTTCCCACCATAGACCAAAAAACACCGCCCATGCATTTCGAACCCTGTTGACAATGATACCAGCCTACACAACCTACCTAAATTCTCAATGCCGCCTTCATTTGCATTTTTTTTACAACGATGGGTCCAAATGCGATTACGCAACCTCTTTCACCATGTTAACTGATAACAATAAGCCATTTGTCTCTCCTTCCTTACGATATCTACGACTCGCTCTCCTCACTTGACTTCATAATAGTCAATCCCTACAATCATACTATGCTTCAGCTATTGGTCAATCGCTAGTCCAATTTTCCCAAACATAAGAAATTTCTGGGTCTCAGGTCACACCCGAATTGCAGGAAATAAACATCCTCATACAATTTACGGTACCAACTCTTAAGTCGCTGGGAATTATCTAAACCATTTGACTGCGGTTAAATGGCTCGAATATTACCCAGCGTCACCTTTTCAAACGTTCCGACACACGCTGAAATCAATGTTCATTATGAAACTTCCTTCGTCATTTCAATAAAATACACCTAATACACTGCTTGCACTTCTACATTATACGGACGTCAATCTTCACCACCACCAATCTAATAGATAGTCTATTTACCCCAAGCCAAATTAATATTGTATAAATATAATCTTTTATTGAAAAAAAGTGATCTGAATGAGTAGGAGAATCTAAACATCTAAATTTTTTCTGCTATAGAAGCCGTCCAAAGCTCTATAAAAGATTCGTACCATCCGACAGCTGTAACACATAATTCATATGCATATTTTATATTGCGTAAGAACTCCTAATAAATAAAATAAACTTACAAAATATTCTTTAAAAAGCAATAATACAAGAATTATTTACAGTTTGAAGCACATTTTATAGCTAAAATCCATTCACAACCTTTCTAAAACAAAGCAATTCACTCCTCACAACAAACACGCTTCAAAATTGCCCAAGACTTCAATATAATAACTTCATTTGAATGTACTTCGCTGCCAAAAAGGCAAAATACAAACAGACAGCAACCACCCAGAAAGCTATAAAAAAAAACCTACAATCATTCGCCAAAATATACATATAACAAACCTCTAGCATGACCTATTAACCGCAACGCTTGATCCCAGAATCGATCACTTTGCATTTGTGATGGTTGAGGTATACAATAGACACGCAAACTGTTGACTAATGTCGTTCGGCTAAATACTGGCAGACAGCAGGGTTATTGGTTGAGTATGAGTTACTTTTTTATAGAACGACTAGACTATTGGAGGGAATGGTGGTTTGTCATTGCTCCCGGCAGCGGTCGCGGTCACCAAGTAATACAATATTTATGGGGTCATGTGATTGGGGCATATTTGCTGATTCGCACGCCTCATTGCCAGTAGCTGCTAGCTAAAGCTTACTAACCACACTTCGTGTTAGTAGACAAATTAATGACAAAAAAATAACAAATTTCTATGACTCATAAAACAAACAACGAATGCTACAAAAAAAGTAGTTTAAATTGTAGCGTGGAAATATAAATTAGCCAGTTGTAGTACCAAAACGAATCATTTAGTTTCGATGATGCCGTTGAAATGATAATTTTTCGCGTTAATGCTTCGTCGACCATGAAATTCGGAAGCTAGCAAAAGAAATACCTTTTTTTTCTTTGCAGTAAGCCGTTTTTTGTTCGGCCACCCGAAATGATTTTATGCAAATAACATAAAGTTCATAAAACAGCCATGCATAAAAAATGTTAATTAAAAACTTTTGCTGATCTACTGCGTGAAAAAAAAGTTTGCTTAAAATTAGCATTTAATTTAATTGCACTCAAAGAAATGGAAACTTTTTCAGTTGAAAAAAAGAAAGATGCACAAAAGTACAAACAATTAAATGCACCACCTACCTACTGAAAAAAACCAAATTAGTTGGTGGGTTTATGTAGAGGCTATCTCAAAATGAGAGGGAACACGCTTTTTGGGATATATATGTGAAGGGTTTTTATGAGCACTACCCCAAAATGTAAAGCAAGATGCCACCATTTTTCAGCTGATATTCATTTAACCCTGCTGTTAAAGAAAATTTACATTTTAGATTAACATTAATTCATACTTCCTTTTCCATACATATAAACATTTAATCCAGTGTTTTATATCTATTTTCATTTAATACCTTTTGAAAAACAACCATGGTCGATCAGAACAAAAGAGCCATACAGAAATAATTCGATGTTAAACTAAGCTATAGGCAGAAACCCAGTCTTGCCGAGAGTCAAAAAGATTCTACGTTGATATCACTGTGTAGACTTATGTTTCAATACTCCACGTGAGGTCATTGATGGCACCACTAAGATGTGATCATTGATGATCAACTTCTTGCGTTCCGGGGACGTTGTTCTTTTCAACAGTTTATACCATCAAAACCGTCAATACCATCAAAAACGTGATTAGCCGTGAACTCAAAGTCAGCTTACGTATGGAATATAGAATCATACCTAGGAAAACTTAGAAACACGTGGCCTGAACCAACGGATATATTGGTTTTGAAAGGACAAAATTATTATATTATATATAGCCTGTTTTGAATGCGCACATAATTTGTTTTTAAAATCAATGATTCATGAGCAGCAGTAATTCCAAATCGACAGAGCTTTTGTGGCAACTAGACATTTCTTTGGCTATGGAATATATGATAAAACGGTAAATATTACCTTAGCAATAGTTACTGACTGAGATACGAACAACATCTTCAGCTTCAGTGGCCTCTTCCGGTAATGATATTCCTAATTCAGCGGCTAGAAAGCGTGTGAATTGTTGTTGGTGAAAGTATATATCTGACATAAAATATTCCCTTTTATTTACAAAACAAACTAACTAATACACTCGGAATGTAATAACAAACATAATAGAACAAATATTGAACCAAATGATCCCATAATGCAAGATAAATAAATTTATATTTTTTTAGCGCTACCTTATGTTAGATAAATATTCAAAAATTGTACCAAATAGGTCTAACAGTATTAGGGGCCGATGAGTTTGAATGGGGGATATACTAAAAAAAGCTCGTGATATATAAATATGGATACTTTAATTGCATGAAGTGAAAATAAGTCTTTATATCGGAATTAAGAAAAAATGTTAGCATCTGGTGATCGACTCGTCTCGTTATATGATCTAGAATATAATATATTACACACATTATGCGGTCTGCATTGTCTTCTACAATTCATTACGAACATTCCGACAAACTTTGAATACTAATGAAAAGTATACAAAAAATTATTGACGAATGTCGGTATCCTACCAAAACGCTATTACATCTCTTATACTACAAACAGTGCTTTTTGACAAACACATTATAGCAACTATTTTTTAAACTAAGTGCGAATTTAGTATGCTACGAGTACGAATGTTTGGGTTTGGCCAGCAGAGAGTATAATGCTACGTAAAGGTATGTATCAATCAAACAGTTTTTCACAGAATGCTCAGCCAAACTATACTGTTACATTTTCTGCATCATTCATCTGTCTATGAAAATATTTACCTCTGAAAAATGTACAAATTAACTACAGAAACTTTTGCCTTTCGATTATTTTAAATCGTACAATTTCAACTATTTGACAATTGTTGACGATTGAATAAACGACGACGACGACGACGACGCGGCAAATGCAAGTCACAATACTATATGCACAAAAAA
Organism: Leucophenga maculata; assembly: GCA_035044805.1. Taxonomy (NCBI): domain Eukaryota; kingdom Metazoa; phylum Arthropoda; class Insecta; order Diptera; family Drosophilidae; genus Leucophenga; species Leucophenga maculata. Next base: position 1,430,014 of record JAWNNP010003385.1, read on the forward strand.
ATATATATATATCGCAGCAACGGCGTCTGTCTGTATATTTGGTTGTTCATTTGGTGACACTTGTACAGATGAACGCAAACGATTGCTATTATTATATAGGCGGGAAGTCTAAGTTGAGTCCAGTGCAGTGAGCGGACGATGACAACGAACGACGAAGCGCTGCTGCTGCAAATTGCAACATTGCCAGCTAAAATCCATTCACTTTTGCCAATCGCTCACTACTTGGTCGCACAGCAGTATTGTCGGTCACTCATTCAATACATTTAAACGGCGCTGTTTTGCATTTGAAAGAAGTTTAGTTTACAATATTAGTTGATTGCATATTAAAAAAGCTTAAGCACAATGTAGACAGCTATTGTAAGAACAAAGTAAAAATAAAATAAACAATCTCTAAATAATAGTTTAATACACAATAGCAGTTTGCCGAAAGCGGATACACTATTGAACACACAAAACTAATTGCTATGCTCACAGGCAACTTCACCTGCGTTCATATTTCCATAATGAGAAACGTTCAATTGATTCTGTATATGCCGACAGGAATAAGACTCGTTGTTCTAGGTTCATATATCAGCGTCAAAATGTCTTCCTTTATTCTATTCAATGTTATGACACAAAAAAACCTCCCACAATATAACATATTATTCGCTTTAACTAACTTACTATACCAACAACTAAAAAAAAGTTTGAAATAAGATACTTACATGAAATTCGTGCATGTAAGTGACTAACTGCTCGACTGACTGAGTCTTTTGTGTAATGTATGCCACAACAATAGTAACGTCATATAATACGAGCGCATATCTTCACTATTATTTATTGAGTTTATGGTGAAAAACTACCAATGCTCCACTGACCGACTGCACAAATATTATCAAATAACCAAGCAATGCCTGAGTGGTCTTTAATACTGGACGCAGGACGGAGAAGCTACTTGTTTGAACTATAGAAATCTATATAGTTGATTGATGTATCTGTTATTATCTAAGTTTAGTGATTTATGCCGTAAATTATTAGCAACGAAGTGCATTTGAATATTAACCCATTATTCGCATAAAATGGTCGAATAGATTTAACTTCCATACTTCGACCTGATATTGATAACTAGATTGCATCAAACCGATACCAATGTTCAAAATTAACCTAAACAAAATTATAAATAAATAAAAAAAAGTTTGATTTCGATGGAACTGAACCATTCATACAAAAAGAAAAACATATCAATTTAAGATTGCTTGATGCGCAAAAAAATTTAACATATAAAAACGCAACAATGGTCGGTATGGGGAACGCTCAAAAGCTGATGAATGACGACGATTATCTAAACATGCCCAAAAGGATTGTAACTGGTGAATAAAAATTGATGTATGGCAATGAAGTCGTAACCAAATGAAAGCGGCCAGAAGAGTCAAGACCGAAAAGTTCAATCACTGTTTTCTTCGATTACAATGGTGTAATGCATAGTGAGTCCTTGCTATTAGGTCAATAAGGAATATTAAGCATAATTGTATGTAAAAAAAATTCACGATAATTCATCTGCTACGAAATCCCCACGACAAAGACCGGGTCGGTGGAAGTGTTCAAAAGTGCTTCGAGTAAATATAAAAAGTTCTGGCTGGCTGTTGTATTATATCTAAGGGGTATTACTTTAAATGGGACAAAATAGAAAATAGTAATAAACAAATATTTTCCGGGGAAAAAAGTCACCATTGCATCCTTCAGTGCGGAACAAATTATATGTGAATGCTATCAAAACAAGTGAAAATTGTAATTCCGGTAGAAACGAAGCTTTAGAGCAGCCGTAAAGTGCTACAATATTTAACTAAAGCCTCCATTCCATTTTTTTTAAGCTTTTAGCTTTACCACCACAAACCACAAATTGGATAGACTTTCACTAAAAAACACGGGACAAACAAGCGGCTGAATAAGCAGCATTTGCAGAATTTGAACCGTTATCGGATGAATAAATAATCGCTCTAATAGCTGGCGCTAACATTAGCAGTGATTCGACAATCAATTTCACATAGTTCCATCAATCATTGCGAATGAATCAAAAACCGTAGAATTGGGTTAGATATGAGCTGTCGTTTAGAAACGTTGCTGGTGATGCAAAATTTTTCATGGACTACCAGGACAAACTTTAACATCTTTAGCTAAGCTTAATAATCATGGGATGTTATGTATTTGGTGGGATCAGCTTAGAGTCGTGTTGTTCTGAGTTAGTCAAACCAAATGAAAACATCTGTATCGTTGTCTAACAAACACAATTGATGAGATTACATCGAATACTTACACGTACAGTGAACATTGGAAAACGTGAACTAATTAAACCGGGGGTGTTCATGTTTTTGAGATTGTTCATGTTTTGGAATGTAACATTTTATTATTCAAATTGTATTGTTTTACTACTGCCGTTTAAAAAAAGCATTTTCTTCTATTTTATCTTTAATTTTTTGCTTAAAATAGTACAGATTCATGAATATGTCAATATATTTACACATTTAAGAATATGTTCAGCAACTAAACGAGGAATGCTAGCAATACGTACACACACGTACACATATGGGTATAGCCTCAAAAAATTTGGAATACTTCCGAAGTAAATAAAAGTAGCAGAGAGCGATGAACGATGAGATTTGATTGAAAACAACAACAAAAAATCGTTTTTTCGACACTTTTTGATATAAACTTATTACCTAATTTCGCAGGATTAATATTTCTATGATGCAGATGTTTCATTAAAAGACAAATGGTGATTCATAATTATTTATTACAAACTAATAATAAGCAGTAATAAAAAATTATTAGCATATGAAATATTTCTATATTTCGGTTTTCATCAAAATTTTCAGTTTTTATGTAATTGAATTTCTGAAAATTTAGCAATAAACGGTTAAGCCACTAGTGTATACATATATTTATATGAAAAGTCCTACTGCTTTAAAATTATACATAATTTTCACGCTTTAAGTGCAAATATTTCTTTATTACTTTTTTATGTAACAAGAAGCACACTAAAACACTTTATAAACACCGCTTAAAAAGGTTGAATGGTGATTTGTGAAACCAACTATAATTGAAACCCATTCAATGGTCTACAATACTACTCTAATAACCAATAATTTTGATTTGACTTTTTTAGCCTCAATTTTCGATAAAATTTCAGGTTGCTTATAGCCAATTTGCCGCTGTCTGTCTGTATATAGTACAAAAGAGCCAAAGTGCTAAAATATTGTATGAGAAGCAAATTTGCCATAAATGGGCAGTTGCAACGCCGCTGTTGAAGCATCGATACAAAACTAATTTGCTGATCTTTAAAACAACCTTTTGCAATAATTTATGCGCCTTTGTTCTTTTGCGAAAGGTAGTAGCTACTAGCTGCATGCATAGAAAAACAAATGCAATGCATAACCTTGCAAGCAATATGTATTACTACAATATAATGTGATGCGATGAGAATTTATTAGATTACTGCTGCTGTATAGTGTGACGGACGGAATGAATAGTTAACATAAGAAAATAATTGAGTATTTCCATCTAAATGTATTTAAACTATACAAACTAGTTTAGTACACAAATATACGATTGTCTTCTATCATGAATACACAATTCGAAATATAACCAAATATCATAAAACAATTTTAAACAAAATTCCATTTCCGCTCAAGTAAATATTTGCACAATAAATTTGCATCTAATTGCATTTTGCAATGCTGCTGCATCATTTGAGGTGAAGAAAATACAAAAATCCATGTATATAGCTATCTGTGCTGCTATACAGCAAAACTATTCATGTCATATAAATCACATTAGATGCAAAAAACATTACCACAAAATGCTGCTATAATGATGACGATAACGACTCTTACACGTAATCTCGATAAATCAAATTAAATTATACAATTCGTAAAAGCGTAAAATGTTTGCCCGGCAGGCATGCACATAGCAGCAGCAGCAGCAACAGCGCCGGCAACACGTACTCAAATCCCTCACCAACACTTACTGCCTGCAGTCCCTACCACCACCTACCTCCTCTCCTCTCACTTTATACAAAAAGGCACACCTGTCAAAAATCAAATCGAATTCATCAACAGCAGCACATCATTACCGAGATGACAGGAGAGCACAGCAGCATTGCATTATCGATGTCGCATTATTGCCAAATTCTAATCAAAACAATCATAACATGCTTTTGAAAAAATAAAGATAAATCAAAATTGTGCCGAAGCTCTAATACCCTTCAGACGTTGTTGTAACTATGAAGTTTTAAACCAGTTTAGTGAATGCTTTTAATCAAAGCGATATAAGAACGAACACATTGAACCTTAAAATTATTATAATTTACCGCCAACGCTTTTATTTTTGTTGGCATATATGTAACAATTAAATTCTGGTTACGACCAAAGTTGTTGATCAAATTTATATTGTTTAGGTAAATTTTAATACAAGCGATGTCATTGGTCTTTTTTTACTTTGTTATATTTTAGTCTTCTTTTGCATTATTTATTACATTTATGACTCAAATCTATTCTAATAGAAAGAGAACTATATTATGTGCCAAATCAGCGACGTTAAAAAACGATTAAATATTCAAAAGTTGAGTATTATACAAATACCAAATTATAATACGAATAATCATGTATCAAGTTTCGTTATTTCTTAAACATTTTAGATCCCATCACCATATATTAGCGCCGTTTGCAAGTTCTATAAAGTTATTATGTTGTAATCGGATCCATAACTGCATGTTCAATTTCAACTCTATGGAACCTGTAGAAGTGGATCAAAATTAAGTACCGAGATAGCTGCAGGACAAACTCACAATAAAGTATACGATGCTTTTCTATTATAGATAAACTTTTAGTTGTAGTTCAACTTGACATACTCCCAGTGTATGTGGAATACATCGTGACGAAAGCCACAATGGCAGTGATGACATGCAGATTCATTACTTGAAAGAATTGGGTGTGCACTTCAAAAATAATGAGCTGGTTGTATCTCACAATAGTCAGACCTGTGTAAACGTAGGGCGCCATTGCAAGGGCGGATAGAGCTAAACTAACAGATACCAGCAAACAACTTAACAGAATTCAGAGGTTAAACTGTATAACTTCAAAAGGGCAAATGCGAACCTCTACTAGTGTTTCATTAGACATACTTTTATGTCTAATGCCGCTGAACCTTCACATCCAAAAACAGGCAACACATATGGTGAATGTTTTGGTAAGCTATCGCAGAAATTTCATGAGCTAAGTCTAGAGAATTACCAAACAGTTTTCTTTTGATGGCCAATAGATAGTTGATAACAGAACAATATTATTTAAAATTAGTACAAGACATGTAATATTTAAGAGATCTTCATTATTTACTTCAATAAATACATAAATTAGTGTCTGTGTGTAATGAAAACAAGAGCTAAAAAATAGCATATTATTATTTTTTTAAGCAAAAACAATAACAAAAGTACGAAAAATTGTTCCATGTTGACCAGTGTTGTAGTGCGAGTACGTTAGTCATATTCATTATTAGATGATTGATAAACATTTTCCGCAGACAAGCATCTTTCATGCTGTGCTATGTTAACAGGACGTCATGTACATAACTCAATCTACCGCTGCGCTGGATTACAAACTTACTATTAAAACTGATAGTACCCTTATATTGCACTATATGTGTGAAGTATATGAAAAAAAAAGAATGAAAATTTTCCAACTAAAACATTTTATGCAAAACGCATGAAAGTGTTTGGCAAATATTTGGCTACGGTTGGTTTAGACAACGGATCGGATTGGATCGCTGGCATGATTGAATCAATGAGCGCACATGACACAATGGTGGATGGATGAATCCAACAACAAAACGAATGACAGCATTAGAAATGCATATTTGTGCAATGCTTCATTGGACGCAGCAGCAACAGCGGCTATGCAATGATTATGTATCTAATAGATATGAGATATGCGACAACTCATAGCGCTCATTCCAGTCCAGTCAGTCAGCCAGAGCCAGCAAGCGACGACGACGACGGCGGCATCAAAATGAAAATTTATTTTCGGTCAGCTCCTCTAGCCCTGGCAGTTGTTGCGTTGCGTTGCACTTTATGCAAAGTTGTGCATATCTGACGCAAAATGTTTCTGTATGCGGTTCACTTAATGTATTTTAGCCATAAACCAACCGCCGACAACAACTACTACAACTGCTGACGATGATGGTGCGCCATGATAGAGGGGGCAGGTACCACTCACACTCTCCATTGTCCACCACTGTGGCCCCCGTAATGGTTATGCATGAACAAAATTGTAAAAAATATTGCATAGAGAGAACTATGTACAATACATTGCAAAGTGATTTCGATGAACATTGCGCGATTGTTTTGTGGGCACCATCAGACCCCCCACTCAAACTGGAACTCCAATGCGAAACATACAACTGCTGCTCCTTCTATCAGTTTGGAGCAGTTTCACTATTATTTCTATTATTATTTTGGCACTCTCTGCATGCATGCCGTCGTCATCGTATGAAGTTAGTTTATTTCGTTGGCGATTTGACGCCTAATTGCATTTTCTGCATTTGCTTAGCGGCATAACAATGGAAAGAATCGCATAGTGGCTGACTGGCTGGCAAGCTGCCTCGAGTGCGCTATTAGGAGCGGGAGCGTTTTAGTTTGAAGTGCGCACAGCATTTGCTGATTTTATTTCAATTGCAAATTTGCGTAAAATATTTGCGAATTGAAATTACTTGTGGCTGCTTATATAAGAGTGACGGTGGTGGTTGGAGCGGATAAGTGAATTTGAATCAATGTGCATAGAAAGGATAGGCAGGCAATGAAGTATAATATATAGCAGCGGTATGAACTCATACAATATGCAGATTTAAAGGTTCTGATAAGACCGCAAGCAAATTAAATAGAAAAAAAAATAGTTTAAAATACAGGGTGACAAAAAATAAACACAATCTTTTGTTTGAACATATTTTAATATTTGACTGTGAGCTCACAATTCCAAACAATCGTTTAGCTTCACAGAAAACAAGGCGGCACACGCAATTGTAAGCTTGCACCTAAGCTTCACATTTCGTGCTCGCAAGGTTACACGTGTCGAGTAATGAGCCCTAAACAATTTCCAAAATTACTGACCATGGGAAAAAAGCGTGTAATGGGAAACAAAAAGGTTAACATATTTACACGAAAAGAGACAGTTTAGCCTCTCAAATCAAGGTCTTAAACTGCAAGCTATTGATAACGCCGCACAATTGGACTTGCGCTAAACAAGTGATATGAAAATCGGTGTCGCCACTTACGAGTTAAGTGACATAAATAGTAGCAACTAAACGTATACAGATTTTTTATTTATTATCTATCAATTGTTTTTCATTTATTTCTCTTAATTAAATCGCAAATTTTTTTTAAGTACATTGACATCCATCATATGAAAAAGGAAGTCAATCAATGTTAAAAGTAGTTTGCCGCAGGATTTACTAATTAAAGATAAAATTTATAATTTACACAATTTCCTATAAAACATTTAAAAATATTGCAAAAATACATATAATAAAATTAAACTTGATTATTAAAACCGCATGCAAGACAACATAAAAAAAACTACATATATCACAATAAAACGATTTATGAGAAAATGATATACATAGATACGAGGTCGTTACATGACAGTTTTTTATATATAAAAACAATGGTTTTTTTTTTCTTATGATAATTTTTTTTGTTTACTGCTGTTTAACTAAGCATGCGGATGAATAGCGAGAGTAGAATACAGATCGGACAGACGAACGAAACTTATTGCACTTGTTTTTCAACCTTTTTCACATTTTTTTCTATGCTGCTTTTCAACATTTGCTATTATTATTTCATTAATTATTGGTATGCTGGGAAAATATAGAAAATGAAACGAAGAAAAAAAATACCCGCAAGGCGTAATTGCGGTTTCAATCATAAGGTAGGTACATGGTTAGTTAACGCCGCTGATGCAGTATAGACGGTAGATTTTTGTACGCTTCACAAATTTATATAATAGTAAAGATCAATGTCTTTGTATAAAAACTGCAACATAACATAATAATTTTTTAATCTCCATAATGTTAATAGATTTATAATATATTATTTGACCGTCTTAGAAAATGTAATCAGTTTGTCAGCAGTTATCTTATCAGTTTACCGGCTGAGCGTATAGCAAAATAAATTTAACTTAGGTATTAATGTGAGCAATTCTGTATTATGACAAGCTTCTTCGTGCATCTTTTGCTGTGCTGCCATTGTTGCTTCGGCAAGGCAAATAAATAAAATCAAAGTTAAAATTTGTTTTTTGCAATTTTGGATATTAGTGCAAAGCAATTCATTTGAAATTCGGCTTTTACTACGGCAAAGTAGATCAAATCAAAAGAAATTTAAGTTTAACTTTTTAAGCGACAAATTTATGGTTGTTCATAAGTGTGTGGGCCCTTTCCCAAAAAATAATAAAAAAAAAAAAGTACAAAGAGCAGGACAGTTTCCTTTAGACGTGTAAGAATTTATTTCCAAATGATTCCTACACTATCCACTTTTTTATTAGATATGTTTGTCAATGTCTTCATGAAATTCTATAAGATTTTAGTTATAAAATCCGCTATACGAAATAAACAAAATATCATCATCTTCAAACTTTGGGTCTTATCCGAAACGGCGGCATCATTGGATCTTATGTTTTTGATAACGGAAATACTGAAACAGTTAATGCAGAGCACATCTATAAAGTGATGGTAGAAGAGCTTTTTAAATGTCGTATGTGTAAGCACAAGCGATAAACGAAAAACACAACAGGACAACTTCTCTAAACATGAAGTTCCTGCATCGGAAATTTTGAAACCGTTTAATTTCTCGTTACAGTGACGTAATTTGTTAGTCTAGATTGTGTGATTTAACACTAATGGACTATTTCCTCAGGGGCAAAACGAAACTCAGGTCTTTTCAGTTGCAATTCTGCAAAATGTCATCCGAAATTCGGTAACCCAACTTTAAAATTTAAGCTACTAAATGTATTGACAAATGTTTTTTCGCCAATGGATTTATTTTCGGATTGAGCTACGGAAATTTTGCTATCGAATTCCAATCATATGCACCGCTGAAATATAGATTAGAGATAAATTAGTTTTAAATCTCCAGCTTTTTCTTAATTGAATTGGATAAACTATTGCATAAAAATTCACTCTTATAAGCTTTTATTATTTGTATGAGATGTCAACAAAGTCATAATTTTTCAGGAGATTTGCAAACCAACCGAAGCCAAAATCTGAAGAGTTTTCCATAGCACACTCGTATAGAACAAGTAAGAAAATACAGTCAGGCGTAACCGACTGTAAGAGGCCCTGTACCAGTTCAGGTAGCCTAACGAACACATTAAATGTTTCCCGAGCTTATGACCAAACACATGACCACTTCTCACTGCGCGAATATGAATGAAAAGAAAAGGGGGGTCGTTCAAATTCAATTGCTTATAAAATCGTCAATTATTATCCGATTTTGATGAACTTTTTTGATTTTGGTTTAGAAGGACGTTAACTTTATACTGGTATACTAATTTTTTTTTGTGCCGAAGAAATTTTTACCCTAAGGGGTGATTTTATGGGGAAGGGGGGGAGGGGCAAAATTTTAAAATAAACTTGTGAAATTCCGGAGCAGTCCTAGTCGAATGCAAAAAACACGAAGTGTCTATCTATTACCGTTTCCGAGATCCTTTCGTTCATACAGACGGACGGACGGACAGACGGACATGGCTATATCGACTCCTCTATCACTCCTGACCATAATGGGGGTAACTTTGGGGGGTCTCCGACCATTATTTCTACCTGTTACATACATTTGCACAAACTCAATAGGCTCTTGTACCTTCGGTACAGGGCCTAAAAATTACAAACACGATTTTTAGAGTACTTGTGCTACTGGGAATGTTTATTGTTACATAGGGCGTACCGAAGGGGGCAGGGGGAAACTGTCCTACCCTAGTTTTTTGATAGTTCATCAAGAAATAGTTTACTGCATACTTTCGTTTTTTCATATAATTTTCCATGTTATATTGAAATATTTTTGTTGTACTAAATTAATGGTTACTAATAGATGGTTTCTAAGGATGGTTTCCTAATCACATTGAACTTAAAAAAAATATATAACTGCTATACAAAAACCTAAACCAACTAATCTTTGTTTATAAATTACGCCTGTAAGTCACTGAACTCTTATAAAATTGCTGGAACGATTTTGGACGAAATTTTTTGTGTTTGAGTGGGTTACTGTATGGATTAGATTCATAATTGAATAGTAATTGTAGAGAAATAGGATTCAATAAGCATTGAGAGAGCAACAACACATCTTAATTTAACAACATTTTAACGAAGATGTATGCGATTTGTTACAAACGTAAACGTTAAAGGGCAAGGGCAAAATAAAATAAATACAGCATTGGTATTGCAGAGAATAACTGTTCCACTAGGTATTGGTTCTTTCTGTATTCTTAGATTTGTGGGAATGGGTGCACAAAACATCGCGGTGATGCAGTTAAACGAAAGCTTCCTTAACAGCTTGCTCAAATTGTTTAATGTAACTGCACATGAACTCAAATCTTGATACAGGCTGAATCGATTAAACAAATTTTTAAAAATTATTCGTATTCGACCGCTCAATCGCGACTATTAGTCAGTCTAGTATTTATATTTTTGTTTTGCCACGATTTAATTACAAGAGTGTAGTGTACCATAGCTTCGGTTTTATACATGCTAACATTTTCGTGTTTTCAAGTTTTCCTATCGTTTGTTTTTCGCATAAACAATATGTGAACATTGAAGTCGATTTTGTCATTTGCCTCTTTGCCAATTTGAAATGAAAATTGTTATTACAAATTATAATTAAAACATGCAAGCAAACGGAATTAGGCTTCACTTGAAACAGAAAAAATTGCAAACAAAAACATTGCAGATTTTCTGCATGGAAACTAAATTGCTAAACTGATAATTTTTTAGTATGGTTTTTATGGTATGAAGGTGTGAATATTCTTAATGTAGACAATTAATAAAATTTTGAAAGCTACAAATAGCTGAAATTTGTGCAGTAATTAATTTAAAAGTATCGCAGCGCAAAATGTCTCATAAATTTCAAGTGAAACTTTCTTGTCATATTATTATTGTACAGATTTATGCAAACATTTAAGATAGCAGTCAAGATATAAAGCAAAAGAGATATATACACAAGAGAAACACCGACAATTTAAGACACATAGCTTGAATATCACTGGTGGCAGGCAGTAGTAGTTGAGGCGCCAGTCGAAATTTCATTTGAAGCGACAACAACGAAGACTACAAAATGTCTTACGGCCAAATTAAATCCCGAGTAAAGACGTGCGTATGGCCAATAATATGACCAAAATTTTAGTGAAACGTAATTAAATTGATGCATACAACAATCTCTCCCAACTGGTATGCTAAATTTTAATTAGATAACATGCAGGCACACAACATACGCACGCACTAAGCATGCTGCTGCTACTACTAAATGAGCATATTGAGACTAGCAACAGCAGTAGCTTTTAGTAGCTATGCAGAGATCGTAAAGAATAAACTTTTAAAATTTTGCAATAAAGAAACAAGACTTCACTACTAACCATAGCCATAAAGCCACAAAATTAAGTCGAATGGAGACCAAAAGCGACAGCAACCAAGCAAGCAGGCTGGCACCAAACGCTTAAGCAACAAATGAGTTAAACGTGGCTACTACAACTATGAGTATCTAAGTCTGCTTGAGTCGTCGTCATCACCTTCATAGATAGTCACAGTCAGAAGGAGTTCAACTAAGCGCGCGCTGCATGCAGTTATTGCTTGTGTGTTGTGGTGTTGGTGGCGGCAGTGGGAGTTGCTTGCAGCAGCAGCAACATGTGTCACATGTGTCGAGACAGCAACTGCAACAACATCGATAGATGTATATGCCACTTTTGGCTAATAAAACTGGCAACGACAAAGGAGCGACACAACTCGAGCTCCCAATGCAAATTGCACAGCGCCAAAAAACAGCAAACACAGGTAATGCCGTTCAAGGAGCCTGTTGTTTGCAATTTTCGTAATATGTATGTTGCTTTTCTTTTGGTTTTTGGGACATTCAGTACAGTACTTAATGATTATGATTGTAGCTGTCGCTAAACTACGTGACAGAGACAAATGCACAATTGAACAGGATAGTAGTCTTATTATGCGCCCATTCAATCTGCTGCTTGGCTAATGTTTCGTTTCGTATGCAATAAACAAATATTGAAAATTTGACAAATGTCGTTTTATAAAAGGCTAGCAGTTTGTTATAACCGACGTTGCCCGGTGTAAAATTTTCAATATGCAAATCGAGTTTAAACAAATTTTGAATGAAAAAATAATAACACCTTTTTCACTATCAACCAAATTAAACAGCCAAAAAGAGTGGGTTAGTGGATTTTTATAGGGAGTGGAGAGTATGTGCATTAATGTCCTTAAAAAGCACCATATGATGCTTCAAGCTCATATTTACTATAAAACTATTTCTATATTTCTTGCGTAAAAAAACCATCACCGAGAAAAGACTCGACAAATCTGCACCATAATTTTCAATGGTTTAGAAGTGGTTTATTGCGATTCGTTATGCTCGTACCAGCACAGTTGACACCGAAAATTCAGGAGGTCTTCTAGTCAAAAATTGTCAATAAATCCATGGAATGATATTGGAAATCGATAAATGACAGTGATTGAGATGCCTAAGGCTGTACGCATCTCAACTAAGCGGTAAAATCACATTTTACATGAATATTTGGACATGAAAATTATATCCGCGCAATACGAACCAACATTGCTCAAATTCGACCACAGGATTGTGTTTCGCCCAATCCAAACGATTTTTTTTTTGTCGTTTCGTTGCTGTAGACGAAACATAAATTCATCACACCACACAAGAGATCAAGGAACAAACAGTGGATTTCTCCAATTAATGCCAAGGCGGGCCTGTCGATCCATAATATCATGGCCACAATTCTTTGGGATGCACGCGGTGCAATTCAGATTGATATTGAAAAGAATAAAACGAACACCGGCAAATATTAATCGGATCATTAGGACAGATTCGTTTTTGATTTGAAGCAAAAACGACCGTTATTGTCAAAGAAAAAGTGCTGTTCAATCAAGGCAATTCTCAGGCGCACACGTCTGTAGTCACCATAGAAAAAATCCATAAATTGAACTACGAACTGCTTTTCTAACCAGCATATTATTCCGATTTGGTAAGTATTTCCTGTCAAAAAAAAAAAAAAAAAACCAAAGAAAGGTTGGTCGAACGTCGCCTATTTTGAGAGTCTTGAAAATTCCTTTGGAAGGAATAAAAAAAAATTAATTAAATGTATCGGGTTAAAAGATTATTTTCCAAACACGATATTATTTTTTTGAAGCGGACGTCCATTTCAAATTGAATATCTAAAAAAAAAATATCTTACGGTCAGAATATGACTAAAACAATTGCTTTCGTCTACACAACCAAGAATATATATACTTTTAAAGTCTATACGATGCCACACCCCATTTAACTATTAACCAAACCGCCTATCCGCAACCCCTCGGCGAATTTGCCAAGACCCCGAGTATTTTATTTGAAAGTAGACTACTCTTCAGAAATCAGCTCTCCAGCGTTATCAGTACGGCACATGATGATGAATGAATGAATCAGTCACGCCAAGCATTCTTGTATATTGTATACTGAAGTAATTGGCTTGCTTTGTTGCTTCTTATTACGTCTAGTCTACTCTGTGTTTCAGCCTAACTAGGCAATGAAGCATAGAAACGTTTGTTAAAAGTCTTCAGCACTAATAATGATTTTTCGACAAGAAGCTTGGATTGCATTTGAATTGAATAATTACAGTACCAGTGTTCTTTTTTTTTTTACTCATTTTGGAAGATTAGGACTTCTACAAGAAGCGGCTATGCAATTGTTATTGTTTGTTCACATGAGCTATTGATTCGAGAAAATTCTTCGTATGGAGATATTGTTGGTCCTACAACCTATTGAATAGTTTATTTCATGTCTACTAGTTTGCCAATAAAACCCACATATTATGCGGAATTATTTGGTTGATAGAAATCTGTAGGGCTTAAATTTTGACGAATATTTGATTCATAAGTTCAATTCCTGAACATACGATATTTCCGTCTAAATGATGAGCGTTTCTTGAATCTTCAACGCCTGATGATGTCCTAAAAGGCAAGGTCCGAATCTACTTGCCATAGTTGTTCGTTCTAGATTGTAGTCAGTATTTCGAAGTATGGTTGGAGTCATTGTCAAGTTTGGTCGCCGTCCTTGAAAAGTAAAAGGATTGTGCAAATGTTACCAACGAAGAGAGTACACGTCTTTATTAGTTGTGGATGTATAATTTCTGTCTTCATGTTGGGACCAAGTTTTATCAGTGCGGTAAAAATGCATTCTTAGACTTCCTTTAAGAAATTTTTTTTTAAAATTTAGTGTAAAATGAACTCATGAACTCTTTTTAAATTTATTTTGTTACCTCTTTTAACGAAAATATAACATGTAACACGCTACCATCTATTGTTAAATACATAAATATAATCATTGACTTGCAGCAGCATTATCTTCAGTACACAATAATGCTCTATAATATATCGTTTACCATTAACTACACAAAAGACTATCTGGGCTCTACCATCAATTTGTAGTTACTACAATTTCATACAAAATTATCTGTGAAATCAAATTATCTGGCAGCAATTATAATACAGGCGCACGTGTTTTACAACCTATACCGAATAAATTCAATCCATAGATCGAAGAGCAGCGCCGCCTATTAAAACAAATGGAAAGTACAGCCGGATTAAATTTTGTTGCTAAATAGTGGTACAACCAAACAGATCAGATCCTTAATGGCGATTCAGTAGATGGTGTTGCCGGAGCCTGATTCTCCTCACCGCGCAGCCAAGTGCAGTTGAGAATCTCACGCAAATTCCAACGAGCATGCGACTCCGGTTCGAGTAGAACAGCAACCGTAGCTTTAGCCTGTGCCGAAATCTGCTCCTGTAGCTTGCGACGAAACGAAAATTTCTTGCTGCGTTGATCCTCCAGCAATTTGCTCAAATTAGTGTCATCAAAAGGCATCTTGGCATTCAGCATAATGAAGAGTATGACTCCGAGCGACCAAGCGTCGGCCAACTTGGGATCATACGGGCGCCCGCAGACCACCTCGGGCGCTGCATAAGCCGCTGAGCCACAATAGGTCTCCGACTTGATTTCACGACCCTTGTCATCACAGCAGTAACGCGCAAAACCGAAATCCGCCAGCTTAATGTTTAAGCGTTTCGACAATAGTATATTCTCACACTTAAGATCACGGTGCGCAATATCGTGCGCGTGCAAATACTTCAAAGCCTTTGCCATCTGCATGAACCATGCCTTTGATTGCGTTTCGTCAATCGGGCCCGACTTCTTTATGTGGCTTAAAAGGTCACCGTTCTCAGCATAGCGCATAAAGATGAATATCTTCGGGCCACGCTGTAGAATACTATGAATTTGTATAATATTGGGATGATCGATCTTGGTCAGAATCTCCAACTCGCGTGGAAAAAACTTGTGCACGAAGTCAGTCGGTGCCTTAGCCTTATCGATGATCTTGCAGGCAAGATGCACGCCATGACCCGCGTCATCGGCGTAGCCAGCCGTAATGACCGTAGCATACGAACCCTCACCGATCTTATGGCCAATGTTGTAGCCGCGCTGGGCCAATGCATCAATGTCCGATGTGCGCGCTGTTAACTGACGATTTGTGCTATTATTCGAAAATTTTGACATGGTAGCGGCGCTTCGATTTTGACGAATGAGTACTTCTCGTTTGCGCGCGCAGCGGTTCTCCCTTCGCACCCGTGTTCGCGTTGAAATTTAGGCAAAACGCATTAATTAACAAACAATGACGAACAGAACACGATCTGCGTGTTTTAAATTTGTACTCGAAAACCAAAGGGTTGGTGGGTAGGTTGTGTGCCTTAAGCCGACTTAACGAAATTTTTTTTGGAATAAACGAAACGAAACTATTTTTGCTTGCAAGACAATTTTGACAGAAAAAAAATACGAAAGAATAGAACTGAGACGAACAGTAAAGTAATGGAGTAATAGATGAATATTCAGTAAAGTAAATCAATAATTAAAAATGTAAATTTCAATTGTTTTACTTTCAGCTCTGCTACAAACGCAAAGCTTCGCAGCAATAAAAGTTCCTTTGGAAAATATCACAAAAAGTCAGTATGAAGAAAATAACACAACTATTGGCGACTCCGAGCTTAGTGCCTCAGAACGCAATCGGCGTTTGATACCGTATATGGCATTCTATCTACCAGCGCCTGAGTTTCCAATTAATCAGCAATATGCTATACAGAAACCCCACAAACTAAGGCCAACTACACAACAGCTGCAGCAACAGAATTCTGGCGGCAATGGCGAACTATTACAAGCGCCACCTGCACGCATACCCATACCACCGGCATATATACGCATGAAACTACCCACAACTGTAACGGCTGAGTATCCAGCGCCACCTGTACAGCAACAACCCGAACGGCAATATCAGTCAAATGCAGCCGGTGCCGTTGAAGCATATCACAATATTGCAGCAGGCAGCGCCACTGCTTATGGTGCAGCACAGCCAATACCTGTTTCTAATATTCAAGAAGTTAGTAATAACAAACCTCAATTATTGCCAGCGTATCAGCATCATCATCAACACCAACTGCAGCAACTACCACCAGCAAGTGCAGCTTTAGTACCGAAAGGCGCCAATGATGCAGCGTTTATTGCTTATAAGCCACTAAATTCACATAAAGTGAGTGTAAATAGGAAATTGTGAATCTAAACCGTATAAATAATCTTAATAATAAATTTACAGCACAAAACAGTGCAGCACTTCCCGCCACTTTCGCATCAACAACAACAACAGCATCTTCCACAGCAACACGATTCACTGCCACTGCCGCCGTTGGTGCCACTCTATCAGCGACAACGTACTAAGCAATCAAAATTCAATTTAACACCATTTACAGCACAGAATACAGTGCCAGGACACTTTATACCCATTATTTATACGCCAGTGAACAGCGACGGTGGAGTCGCAGCCAACAATGAGCATCAAAATAATGGCAACGCAATCAATTACAATAACAACATCAACTACAACGAACAGCAACAAGAGCAGCAACAGGCAATTGCTATAGAAGAAACGCCGGAACCAGTAGCTCATACAAATTCACAACAACAACCCATACTTCCGGATTATGTGTCACAACAGCCGGCGCCAGATGCACCATTGCAGCACGAACAACCACAACAGGCGCATTATAATCCGCCCACCGCATCTGCTGCCTTTGCAACACATCCCACTGCAGGGTAAGATTTAGTGTAAAAAAATTTTGTTTAAATGTTTTAGGCATTTTTATCATCAGGTGCTATAGGAATTGGTTTTAAAATACTACACTATATAGAAAAAATATGATTTCACGCTCAATACAATGAATATTTTTATGGCACTCATATACACTTGATTTGTTAGAAAATTAGCCACATCTAATTTTTTTTTTTTTAAAATATGGTCATTGTCTGCGTTTTATATAGTTTTTATTTATATAGTTTTTATTTTATATAGAGTAACGTTTAATAATTGTAGTGTTGAGGTATGAAGTTATTGAATATGCTTTTGCATAGGTTTAGGAATCTATGTTTAACGGAAGTGTGAAGTGTGTGATTGGGGATGATTGACTGTTAGCGGACAGTATGCAGTGAATTGAGAATCGTTGTTTTGTGCCGTAGAAAGTTCTAAAGTTTTACCGTATCTTAGTATTAGTTGTAGGATTTATTTCAAGGGTGAAGTTTTGGATTGAAGATCGTTTAGCTAATTTCAGATGGAGCTAGAATTGGGCATTTGCTTTTTTATATTGTATTATGACATGAGTTGAGATATTTCGTTTAAGAATTGCCCAGTAGTTACATTTAGTATCTTTTAGAGATTGCAGTTGTTCATTCGACCAGGGGACATTGTGTTTTTTGTTTGGGTTTGGATGTCTGGCCTGCGGTGTACAATAATACGTTACAGCAAGAGAGGCTTTATTATTTCAGTTTCGTGCGGCTTTATTATTTCAGAAACCACATTCCAAACCAAGCTTCTGCCCAATTGTAATTGTAAAGATAGAACTTTCGAACGCGTTGTAGTGCAGTAGAGTCCTAAAAGCCGGAGAGTACAGACAGACTTTTCCGCGATAGCCGTTTTTGTTTCTGTGCAAGCCGTAATGGAACAAGGAAGTGCAATCATAGACAACAATATCTTTCCAATGGAACATGTTTTCTATTAATATATACATAATTTATATTCTTTGTATTGAGCGTGTATATATACTTTTTCAATAGCTACTGTATAAAGCAGTCATTATTTAATAACTTAAATCAATAGTTCATGTATATCAATTATATTTACCTCAAGAACATCTTTAGTGCTAAGTAGTATAATAATACGCAGACATGTCATGCTACTACCACTATATATATATAGACACACACAAGTGAAACTCTGCCATTAACAAACATAGCGCCTATTAGCCCTAGGGCGAACAGTTCAATCAACATCATTATACAATAAAACGCCACATCAACGGCAACATAAATGCGCGACACATCATATTGCGTTAGTATGCAATTATAACTCAATTGCATTCCAATGTCACAACACCGATTGCCTTTTGGCAATCAGCCACATGCAGCGCGTATCAATCGACCGAGTAACAATCTTGTAAAACCAAATTGAAAACGCATGTCATAAATAACATGGGCGGCAGTGCTCAACAAATATTGCATACATATATATCTCATGTGAGATACATCTTTCAATTGTTATATGTAATTACAAAGCCAAACATAATCTCATCATACTACACAAATTTGCAGCAGTAGGCTCACTCATACGTACAAATATTCTCTCTTCATATATTCACGAAAATATTGCAGTCCCATCTATCATCATGTGTTTAATGAACCATCATCATCAATACCACAACAATCGGAAGCATACAACACCGCTAGCATATCCTCCTCATCTGCACCGAGTAAAGCAGCACAACAGCATCCTACTTCTCATCATCATCAAAAACAACGCCAAAAACAAGTACCGCCGCCACCACTGTTGCCGCAGTCGCCTAAATATGAAAAACAACAACAACAGTTTTTCAATGTGGAACCACAACAGTATTTGCATGCGGAACAAATGACGCCGCAGGAGAAATATGTGATGTACTTGCATCAACGTATGCGCTACAACAAACAGCAGCAGCAACGTGCCAAGGAACAATATTTGCAACAATCACAACAGCAGCAACAACAGCAGCCGATTTATATTGACAGCTCAACGCAAGCGGCACCGATTGACGAAGTGCAAGCGCTCAGAGGTAACGGCGCCGAAGCAATCGGCCAGAATATTGCACCGAAATATGCACAGCAACAGCATGGTGCCATTGGGCATGCTGCTGTATACGTTGCAAATAGACAGCAGCAACATCAGACAAAACTGCGAGAACAGCAGCCGCAACAGGTGTTGCATATACCATTGCGTACAATAATTGGTAATTTGAATGAATTACAACAGGAACAACAACTGCGGCAACAATATAGACAGCCCATATATCAGCAACATAAACAAGTGTATGTAAAGGATGACATTGGGTAAGTAGCACTAGTAATTTGGTTACACATTTGGATTCATCTACATTAACATACTGCAGTAGTTACTTCTTTTGCGAAGTATTGTGCCAAAAAATAGACAAAAATTTTAAATTACATATGCAATTTTTTCAACAGACCACAACAAGCACCACAATATATCAACTACATAGTTGATGAACCTAAACAAGCGTTGGATGAGGAAGCGCCAAGTCAACAACAGATACGTCCTGTACTAAGTCATCCTCAAACAGCATATATTATTGTGACAACAACTGCGCCACATACAGTGGAACGTCCACCACCACCGCCACCACAAGGACACTATATTTCCACACAGCGTCCTGCAATCTATAAACAAACGCCCACATTACGCTTACAACCAGTTGCAGCACCAACAGCACAACCGACACGTCGGCCAACCACAATATATGTCAATACTCCTACGCCAAAGAGTAATACTATTGATATAACGCCCAAATATGTTTATGCTACACTGAAACCTAGTTATAAGGATGTGAGTAGACCTACTGCAGCCACAGCAACAACTACAGTCACAGCAAGTACAACAGCTATTAAACTAAAGCCATCTTACAAATTCAATACGGCTGCACAAACAACAAAAAGCTATGAAATTTCACAACAACAAGAAGAAGAGCAGCAACAGACAATTGCAAATAAGCAGCACCCAATAATAACAGAATCAGAAAAACCAGTACCAGATAACGATCCTGATCAATTACCCGATATACGCACTTCTTCACTTGCAGAGATACTACACAAACTACAAGCAAGCAATCATTTGCCGCAAACGCTAACACCAGACAATATAGATAATTCCATAAAGACGCTAATCAGAATTTTACAAAATCTCAAACGTACACAGTCAATAGTGCCACATCCACCACAACATCACGAGCCGTCGACAACACAGCAATTGGATGCTGCAGCTGATTATGACTATGGCAGCACAACGGGTAATGAAGATGCAACTGTGGCGCAAGCGGAAGCAGCGCATGACGATGCACAATTGACAGGATACGGTCCAAGTAAGTTTTGTTTTAGTTACTGTACGAACAGCACGAAATTACATTGTGTTTTTGCAGATAAGCATCCTGGCCCCAGCACCGGACGTCCTGGCATTGACTATCCCAACTATGCAGCCATACCGCAGACTAGTTTCGACTGTACCGAACAACGTTATAAGGGTTTCTTCGGCGATCCGGAAACAAATTGTCAAGTTTGGCATTATTGTGATTTAAACGGTGGCAAGGCATCGTTCCTTTGTCCCAATGGCACCATCTTTAGTCAGGTACATAACTTGAAAACATGCACACTCAAAGCTATTAGTTTTTACAACAGTTGCGAAAAGAAAGTTTGCAAAATTTACAAAATAAAATATTTGCTTCTACAACTTCTTCTTGTTTACTTTTAGATCGCTCTGACCTGCGACTGGTGGTTTAATGTGAAATGTTCAACTACAGCACAGTTGTACGTGCTCAATGAGCGACTCTATAAATATATACTACCATTCAATCCAAAATTCCCCGAGGATTACAGTGGTCCAATTGTTGATAAGTGAGTAGTAGCCCATAAATACAGGGTGACAAAAAATAATAAATTTAGTCAATGTTTGTCATTGAACCTCTCTCTAAGAGATAGCCTGAATACAAATCTGAGCGCCTCCCTTTCTCTGTTTTTTATATATATAAAATGTTTTTGGTATTGCAGTCAGAAACTCCAATTTCTCTGGCGCACGCACAAGTAGCAGGAAAAATATATTTAAATTTAACTGTGTCTATCTAATGTTAACATCCTCTAATAAATTATTTTTATTTTTTGTCACCCCTTATACACAATATATTTTCATTTATATGCATTATATTTTGTTTATAGATACTTGGCCATGAAATTCCAAGAAATGGAAGATAAAATGCAACAGGAAAAGCTCAAGAAAGTCAAACAAGCAGCAACCCAACCACTGTTGCACAGCAATGACGATATTGCTGAGCATACGGACAATCATATTGAGCAGGACACAACGCCGACAACGTCCACATCTACAACAACGACAACGGCAAAAACGGACATGAGCCACAAACACGTTAGCGTCAATTCCCAAGTGGGTGAACAGAGCTCAGAACGTAATTTACTTATCGATGATGAAATCGATGATATATCGGAACGTGGCAATTTCAATGACTACCAAAGTACACCGGCCAACGCAATTGTGTTAATGAATGCAACAGCGGCAACCGCTACAGTGACCCAGCAACACCAGCAGCAGCAACAGGACGTTGAGCTACCTTTAAGTTTGCGTCCAATTGTTGTATCTTCGACACCGGAGCCAGACATTGACGATAGCGAGGATAGTGAAGAGGAACATGAACAGCAGCAGCAGCATAAATTACAAAGTTTACGGCATACCACAGCAGAGCAACAGCAGCAACAACGGCCGTCGACAAAACGACCACGTGAAACTACTAAAGTGAGTGTGGAGAAACTGGAGGTTATTGAAATCAAAACGGATGGTAATACTGGACAACTGATGCCAATTGAACAAGAGAATACAGCAACAGCAACGGCAGATCAGACTAAGGACTACAGCGGCAGTGACAGTAATGAGGAGTAAAGTACAATACATTCTTAACAAATGCCATTTTATAAAAAGCGTTCGTATTTTTTTCTTCCTATTATCCTTGCAAGTATTCATATGGCTACATATTTTGTGACTACTCTGCGTTGTCTCTGCTCTTAGTTAAAATCCATTTTCAAGTTTGTATTGCCAAGTTGTTTGTTAACCAAACTTGCCATATTTATAATGAAAACAATTTTTAAATTATGCATATGCCTAATTTTATAAATTATTTAAATTATGTATTTTTAGACTAAATTGACTGCAAGCTATGAAATGCAGCAGTCGCTTTGTATATAAATAATTACTTATATTCCTACCTATTATGTACTCGAAGCAGTGTTCTGTGTTTACAAAATAAATTGTTTTCATTATCGGAGCTGATGAATTCGAAAATATTGTTACAAAAAATAAAATCATCAATTAAGATTTGAATAAACTAGTTGTATTATGTAATTAATGTATGCCACATTCTAGTACTCAATAAATATTATTATTAAACATACCTTCTGAAAATTTCGAATGCTCTCGTGCTCCCTTTGTACAGCGTCCAATATGTTGATTATCTCCATTGCAAAATGTTGATTCTATGAAAAAATATATAAAAAAAATTTTACGTATGTATATAATTCTTTAAATTATAAAGCACATGAACGTACCTCTTCCTTTAGGGACTTTACCGTATGGTTATTATGAAATTGGGGTAGACATTTCTTACAGATAACCGTCAGACATTTCGTACAGAAAATATTACGTATCTCGTGACGGTGTGTTGAACAGAAACGATATTTAGGCATATTAAATACAGTTTTATCAATTTTGATGCCATTGTCGACGAATCGATCCAATCGATCCAATATGTGCGTCTTCAGTACTTTACTGTGCAGATGTACTGTTTGAAAGCAACGCTTACAATAGTAAGCATTGCATTGATGGCAAATCCCGTTTGCATACAGATTCTCACATTCGGTACACTTAAGCTGCACATTTATATCCAATGCATCACCAGCGGCCGTAACATTTAGTGAAGTATTAACGGAACTGTAACGTCGAAAATGTGCGTTGTTTTGCAACTCGCCGAGTATATGAAAATTTAGATCATAGTAATCACGTACTCTGTAGACATAGCAATCTTGAGGATTTTTGGAGTTTTTGGTCGATGTTGAAAGTAAAGAGCACACGGCGCATTGCAAGTTTTTACGATTTTCATAAATGCAATTCTCGCACATGGAATGGCCGCACGTGAGTAGAAATGGACGATTACTTATAATGTCACCTACAAATAGAAATAGGAAAAATAAATTGATTCAATTTAATATAATATAAAAAAAGTATTGTAATAATATATATTGTAATAGTTAATATAGTAGTATTTACATATATCATCAATGAGAACTTCATTTAAAAGTTTTGTCACAGTCGCTTGGAGAGCTTAAAAGTTTTCGAAATAGCGTTCTTTGAATTTGTCTTGCCGGGACCATGGGACGTATTCATTAAAAGGTCAGATTATATGTACATTTCCTTTACGGTCCTCTTTAAACATGTTCACTCTCCTAACTTGCTTAAACGAAAAAACAAACTCCGCGTAGGCTGGCTTAAGCTATTTCTAGATTTTGGCATGTTTTTTGTCGAGTTTTATGCAAAATTTGATCGCACGTCGTTAGATGGTCTCAAAACATAACTGCAGTTAATTAGCGATCCCGCCTCTATTGATACCCGGAGTAAACTAACCTTGCGTGGGCTGTAATGTTAAAAATCAACCACCGAACCACAAGAAGTTCGACGAAAATATATTTCATGGCATTTGTGATGTACCATGTCTACCAATACTTCACCACACAAAAATATAAAAGGTCTTGTAAATTAAGCATATGGTACTATGTTTTTTAATCAAACCAAAATCGATACCAAATTATTCATCAAAATTTATTTCATGCATGTATTCATGACGATTATACCGTATGAATTTGACTCTTTTGTTACCGGATTTGCACGAATAACCGATATAATGTTGAAATCATTGTTGAATCATCTGTACTTTTTTTTCAAAGATAAAAATCCACGATGTTGAATCGGAGGATCTAAGCCACTAATTCAGGTCACCGCAACGGGACATTATTTAGTTTGGAATGTTTCGTCGCAATGACTCCTTTTTGAGTCGAGTTTGAGTAAGAAGTTTTGGTGAGAAATACGACTATTTCCGCATAAAAATCTGTACAAAGATCTACAGGTCTGTATTTACTGTTTAAATTTCTTCGTCCTCATCATGAAATAAATAAGATCCAATTATGCCGCTCAAAATAGTGATTTGCAGTATATGCATTTCTTATTGAAAAAATATTCATCTTGCTCAACCATTTGAAAGCCCTAGTCAGTGAAAACAACGATGTTCCGTATGGATGGACAGAAAGTTCCGCTGCTGCTCCAATTGGACTTTAAATAGTTGTAACTAATTTTTTATAGTGTGATTATGTTGGATAAATGTTTTATACAAAATAATAGAAGAATTCATATGATTCGCCAAACAAACCTTCTACAGCTTGCTCTCTGGACAAAATGGAGAACATAATACTTACCGAGATACAACAGTTAAATAATCGCAAGACGCGATCACGCGAGCACCTTGCGCACCTTGTCCTTATAGGTTTTTGTAATAAAAAAAATGGCCTTTCGATTAAATCCAAGAAAAAAAATTAAAATCCCCAAAGGCCTCAAAAAAGAAAAGAACCTTTATTGACAATTTTTCTATGTTAATTAAAAAATTTTTAAATGACCTTAAAATATTATTAAAGGGCATAAAATTACCTTAATAGAAAAAAAGTTATGAGCTTTTGAAATTATCGATGTAGCCACCACCATTGAAAAGTTGGGGCATTTCAGGAATAATGCCGCATATGTACTTTATGAGGATACTAAGGTTTGCTTTTTGGTGTAAAAAACATGGTAGTAAAGTGAATCTATTGCTATTAAATTTTGTTTATTAATTTGTTTAAAAATAATTTAATAAATGTGGAATGAGAACGTTACCTTCTAGCGGCCAAATCACAGCATTTTTTTTCCTTGATTAGAAAAACTCTACAAGGTATACCATCTTTCAAATGAACATGCAAGCTTGTGGGAATAAGAAGTATACATATTTACGGCCAGACCGAAAAACTGATTTAAATAATTACTATAAGGATGTTTTTGAAATGAGTAGAATAGAACCAAGCAGGTAAAATCGGTTCTAAAAAAGCGAAGACAGTTTCTTATGCAGACAAGCAATCAATATGAGACAATTCAAGTTGTAGTTAATCAGTAAGGAAAACAGA
Source organism: Leucophenga maculata (assembly GCA_035044805.1). Taxonomy (NCBI): domain Eukaryota; kingdom Metazoa; phylum Arthropoda; class Insecta; order Diptera; family Drosophilidae; genus Leucophenga; species Leucophenga maculata. The sequence goes on from JAWNNP010003385.1 coordinate 1,455,701, forward strand.
CTACGACGAGTGTGTTATGCGAAATTTTATTGTTTTGGGTGATGAAATAAGAAAAAATTCGGAAATAAAATTTTTCATCAAGATAATAAACATTAGATCGCTTTTTTCCATAGATTTAGAACCTCCAGTGCATTTGTTTCTAAAGAAAAAATGACTCCATGCTTAGAGATTTGTCAGCAGAAAATTATGGAGTCACTACCTAACGGCTTTTTTTAAGAGCGGTTAGAATGAATCAAGAAAAAATGGCCGGCTGCAAAGTTAACCATTTTATTACTTTCGAATTATTAAATGAATTCTACATAAAAAACTTTGTATGCGAATATGTTTAAGGAATATGTAATGCCACAAAAAGATCAACAAACAATTACAAAACTAAATAAAAGCAATTAGAAACAGCTTAGCATACACACACACATACTCATGCACATTAAAGTCAAAGAAAATAAAAAAAAAAGGATTTTTTTATTTAAATTCAAAGCGTTTTCAGCCAAATATGAGAAATAAAAACGATGTATTTAAATGAATTATGTGGACAAAAGATGTCCACCTTGAATATTTTTAATGTTACCAAGGCTAAAATATTGTATTTGTATACATATATAAAAATGGCTGCGCAACAAAGCCTCTTCTGCCGGCCGGCTAGCTGACACAGTTAAAAGGTAATCCCAATTTAAAAAATGTTCCGATTTGCTTAATTAAATAATTATGAACACTGTTATATATAAATTTATACAAATAATACAATTAAATTGCGTATATTTTATTTAACTTACGTCCATTTCTTTCATATTTCTCCGTATATTCATTTCTGCATTTAGGACAACGTAACAAATTCTTGCAATTAAGTGCAATAAATTTTTCATCAAAAAATTTATTGCCTTGCGCTGATATAAGCATTGTGAATTTTTAATAAGTTAAAGTTTATAGAAATCTAATAGAAACACTTTTTTATTTTACTTCCTAACGCAAAGGAAGCCACAGGTTAAATGACGACCGCGAATTAATTCGCGCGAATGTAACTGAGCAGTGTCACAACAACGGAGTTGTGCCAAAAACTAATTAAACACAAGTGAATGGCAACTAATATGTCGTTCACTTGTTAACAAAATGCCGCAAGAAGTCAAAAGCAGACAAATGAAGAGCGAAAGCAAAAAACAAACAAAATACGGTTTGTAAACTTTTTGCTTTTTTAAAAGATGGATGCCGTTTTTGAATTTTAAAATATTTTCAAGCGATTAAAATATATGCGTCGAATTAACCGTAATTCAACGGAAAATACCGAAATCCAACCGAAAATACTCGTTCACAGTTAAACACAAAAGCAATTCATCTAGCAAGGGAGACATACGTACATATGTATATGCAGAAAAATTTGTGCGACGCAGTGGCACAGTGGGTAATGCTACCAAATTTAGCGATGAAATTAATTTTCTTTGTTTTAAAGTAATATCTGAAAAATTTACTTTGAGAACCATTACAGATATATGTATATACTATATGGGTTTTTCGATGCAACCTTCGTTATATTAAATACGTATTTTATTACAAGAAATGCACATCTGCAACAAACAAAGACTTTAAAAAAATACGACAAATTTATTTCAGACAAATCAAACCAAAACATTTTTGACAGGATAGCTCGGATTATTTGAATATAGCCATTCTAAGTTGCAAACAGGTCCAGTTATTTAGTGATATGGTCATATAAAAAAAGAGAATTTTTGTTTACACACAATTTATGATAATCTGAATTTCACTTAAATTTTTATGTTTTTTTTTTCATGAGATTAATGAGAATGAGATTAAAGATCTTGTTTCGGACTGCTGTGTTATCAAAAGATTGCTGGGTTTGTGTTTAATAAATTATATAGTGAAATGTGATATTGTAATGCACTGTGCGATAGCTGTTTCTTTTATGATAAACTTGCGTGTGAGTGCATTGGTAACAATTAGAGCAACGCCTCCCCACCTTTCGGCTAACTGAATGCGCTGATATATAAAAAAATATATTTATTTTCTTTTTTCAGGAACTTATTTTCTTTTTCAGGAAAAAATATTGTACACCAAAATAAAAAAAACTGGCAGCAGACATAATAAATCTGCGTATGTGGGAGTGTAACAATATTAACGGGACCTACTTGCGGGCCGGCTTATACGCACACACACACACAAGAAAAAAAACAAAAGTTAAAAAAGAATGCAAAATGTTTTATAAATATTATAATCAGTTATTATAGAAAAAAAATGTATGCAACTAATACTATTTAATTAAATATGAACAATTAAAAACTTACGTCCATTTCTTTGATATTTTTCCGTATATTCATTTTTGCATTTGGGACAACGCAGCAAATTCTTCGAATTAAGAGCAATAAATTTTTCATCAAATAATTTGTTGCCTTGCGGTGATATAAGCATTTTGATTTTGTTTTAATTTAAATTACTAATTTAAAGAAACTATTTTATAATACAAAAATCGAACCCACGTCTGCGTATTACAACGCACGATCACAACTGTAAAGTGCAACAGCAGCGAAAGTTATGCCAAAAAGAAGACAAAAAAAAAACTACACGTGAATGGCAAAATAGCAAAAGTAACAAATACTGCCGAAATTTGGCAGCCATTTAGTTTTGAAATGTTTGCATGTAAAATAACGCAACAAATACAAAAAAGAGGAAATGAAGTTAGAAGAAACGAAAGAAGAGATCACGCAGATTATTTATAATATGATATATATGTTACACACACAAACAATGCTAACCGCAATTAAACCGTTTCTATTTTTAAGGTACTCAAAAAAGTCAGCATTAAAGCTAGCTTAGCAGAAAAAAAAAAGAAAGAAATAGTTTAAAAGCAAATAAAAAAATTATTTGAATAGTCCCAAGTTGCATAAAAAGGAATAAATTATGATAGCTTTGGGTTAAACACAAAGCGTTGTGCCTACTCTGTATTGTATACATCTGCTGCACTGTTCACAAGCATACGTAATCCAGCTGTACTGAACCGTTTATTATATCGAGCCTAAAATTATGCAATATGCTAGCTGCTGGAGCACAATACACTCTAAGTAATTTTTTTTTTTGGTTAAGTTTCTTAGTTCACGCTGTAACGCATAGTAAAATATTTTTGCAAACAAACATTTCTTCTTTGTCAAAACTTTTTGAACGCAGATTTTTCTATACCCAATTCCTCGGTCATGAAGGTGTGTACAATCATTTTGTCAATGCTTATGTTGTCTGGAATCAATTGACACTTAATTCCAGGTCAGACTTCAAACATGCAATGGATTTCTGCGCCATATTCGTTCACTTATGTTTGAACATTTTGTATTTGTTAAAAACATTTATTTGTAATAGTCTATCACACCCGAATACTTACTCAAACATGCCGAAAATCTGCGTACCTGATTTTCTAACGTTTATACAGACAAATTCTGAATGAAACGGCGGAACTCTTCGAGTATAAGATTGTAAGGGACCAGACGATGGCGACATAAGGGACATGTATTCGACTGCAAATATATAATATGAAACACAAATTACATAAGCCACTATACATAAGAAAAAAATGGTGTAACTTAATTGTATATTTTAAACTCGAATTCAGCGACACAAAATTACTAGTCCGCTAGGCACAACAAAAATACACACCTCTGAAAGCCACTTCAATATGCACTCCTCATGAAATTTATGTTTGCATGGTAAAATCTTAAACTTTTCGTACTCCTTTGCCGGTTCTATGCATACAGCGCATTCACAACCGGAATCCTTATCTGCAGAGCTGATCACACGCTCGGGCAGCTCGTCAACGGTGAATCTCGATGCTGTACCCAAATCAACACTAAACACGGAATCAAAGCCATGTACACCTCTTTAATAAGTATTGTCTGACACATGGTATAATTATAGAAGGTAGCGCAACTCTCACAATGAATGTAGCTAAGAGCAGAAGAGGAAGACGTTCAGTCGTATACTGAGTGCAGCTATTCACTTTCAACTGTAGCTATTTTGAGAGCGCATGGCTGAAGTGGCTTCACTATGTATTATTACACTATGGTCTGACATTGCCGAATTAGTCAAATTTGCGCGGCGATGTTTTGCAAAAAATTGCAAAAATTCAATTAACAGTGACACCCAACTCAAAGGGTTGGATTTTTGGCAGAAATCGATTCTATTGCACACAAAAGGAATCGATATCGATTTGCAGATCATTGTAAACAAAAGGAATTGGTACTCTCATTCTTCGGAATAAGTATTAAAATAGTCGAGCATCAGGCTGTAGCTCTGACTTTCTGACAACTTTATTGAAGAGTTTGTACTGGTGGTCATAAACTTCCTATATGAGTAGTATTTGTGGTGCATCTAGCGCTCAGCTTCTGTGCGTACAACCTACAGCAAAAATGTGCAAACATCTCCAGTTGTAGAAATAGTCTGTATTCGGTTGACTTTCTTTACCACCCTTACATGTGTGAAGATCGATTCGATCATCCTCGTCGTATAATTTCGAGTAGTAATTTATATGGAAGCAGCTAGCGCCAAAGTTTAAGCGGTGGTTCTAGCAACACGTCACCCCAGCCCACGCGCTCTGTTGCTGGTTGTTGGCAAACCGGACATTCCACATCTGAAGCAGTGAGGTGCCATTTTACTTTTGGTCTCTCTGATAACTGATCGCCTTACGAAATAATTAAGGCCTTATTCTGCGCAAAGTGGATGTTAGCGCATAATGTACCTATTTTCTCCGCAATTTGTAGCATCTTTTATGAATCGTGCGGTACTGCACTGCACCACTGACCGCAGAGTGGCTAAAAGATCAGCGCTGGAACGAAGACCGTTTATTTACTCAACATGAACGATGACGGGCTTCAGCTCCAACAGCAACGTGACCATAATATTTGTTCATTCGGAAACAGAGGTACATACTAGAGTTACATAAAAGCTGCCTTAGCTTGTCTGCTTAGACACTTCGAACTCGATTGGACAGCAAAACGGCCCGATTATATTGGTTGTTCAGCTAATTTTATAATTCTGGCAATTAAAAATATGTACGTAATATGTGCCTCATCGTATATACGTATATTAGTAAGGTTCAAAAGATCGCTCTATATATTTTTCCCGAAAAAAATTTGCTAGATCCACAATCCGCGATCGACACGGCAGCTCACAAGCGATTGGCGCTCCCGGTGTGTTTTGAAGCTCTGGCCGGCGTCAGGAGAATCTAGCTATCCAATAATACGAAGTCTGTACTACATTAAAAAAAAAAAACAATTGAAAAAAAATATTTATTGCAACTTAAACCAGCCACCACATGACTCTCATAATATTTTGTTACTGCTTAATTAAATCCGAAACCAATTAGCTTAAACTCTATAATTCAGACACCAAGAAACAACAAAAAGCATTCAAGAGAACATCGAATCCTGAATATTATCTTGTCTTTCACGACGATTTGCTACATCCTGTCGAAAACGTCGCAACTCTTCGTAAACAGGATCGTCGGTCTCCAGTTCGTAGCGACACATTGGACATGAATTTGTCTGTAAGTAGAGAATATGGAACATAAATTATGAAAATAGTTGAACAAAAATACAAACCTTTCGCAGCCACAGCAATATGCACTCCTCATGAAACTCATGTTTGCACGGTAAAATCTTAAACTTTTCACCCTCCGTTGCCGGCTGTTTGCAAACCGGACATTCCACCTCGGATTCTACATCTGCAGCGCTGAACTCATGTACTGGCAGCTCGGCAACGGCGCGTCTCGATGCCTCGGGCACCTCAATATCCATGTCAATGCCATGCATTATTGCCAACACCTGTAGACGTCGATAGTTACGCTCGAAATCATTGGCGCCTTCTGGTCCGGTAGGCGCATGACCGAGTTCATCGAAATAATCGGACATTTTCGATTTGAAGAAGTTTTTGCTATGAGAGAAGTAAAGTAAAATTTTTTTTTAATATTTTTTATTTTAATAGGAAATTTTTAAAGTTGAAATTTTGAGTTTTAGTGTCAGTTTCTCAATATGCAGTTATCTGTCATCTAAATTCAAAGCAATAAATTTTAACCGGACATTGAGAAACTGGCCTTAAGTTAAACAGTTAAGTTAAATCTTTGTTTCTATTTACTAAAAAAACGCAACATCACTTTGGCATTTTGTTCATCAATGTTTTGATTTATTGGAAAGTGTTCATTTTCGTATACAAGTTATACATAGGTATAAATAGACCTTTTTTGGGGTCTCATCATTCAAGCTGTACGTTTTTCATTTAGTTTCTATGCTTTACTAATAATTTGTATTAATTTTTTTTTTAGCTTAGTGTGTAGTTAAAAATTGCCTTCTTGAAGGTATTTATTTTTTTTTAGGTAAATATAGTCTCTAGGCACACTGCTTGCTACATATGTATGTATGTATGTATATATACAGTATACCATAAAAGTATGTATCCAAACCTATAAATTGTATGGGGCATAGACTTTTATCTGGATCTGTGTGGCTTACTTCATTGGGATTAGTGTAAGATCCAACAAATTTGTAGTTTTAAGCTAAACTTAAAAAAAAAACAATGTTTTTCTTAGACAAACCCAGGTAGGAGCACAGATTTGGAAGGAAGCTAGCCCTTCTAGTGGTCTGATATGCACAAATATGGAATATATTACTAGAATTGAAGTGAGTAACATTAAAAGTTTAGAAATAAAATAAATTTAAATAACAAGAAAAAGAAAGGAAAGACAGTTTTTTATGAATACATATTACCCCTTAGAGAGGGATTGGTTCATTAATTAAACTAAACTGTAGATGCAATTGGAGAAACTAAATATGCAAACATGAATTTTCTATCTTTTATAGTCCCCAAGTGCTTGATATTCATACGAATAGCCAAGCAGAAGGACATGTCTATATCAACACAACTTTTAGTGCTGATCAAGAATATATATACTCCATGGAGCCTGCCTCACCTCATTCTGTCATTATATTTTACATTCCGATCGATTCGTCTAATAAGTAGCTTTGCACCAGCTCAGTGAAAAATTGATAAACTGACGCAAAAATGTATAGATCCGAAATCGGAAATTCCCATTCTATCAGAAATTCACTCAGCTTTCTGTTACCACCAAAACCCCTTTGCAGTGTTAAAGTAGTTCTGACTCTGGATTCGTTTCGGCATGAAGATATATTTGAGAATAAATACCTTTTAAACTGTGGTATAGCTAACTGGATCAACAAATAATCGTATATGAATCTTCATTCCAATCATAGCATCCTAAGGAGCGTGAATCTATCGCAATCTTACAAACGAGGATGCCTGGTTTCCTGGCACTTGATATATATAGTTTAACTATCTATTATATGGATAGCTTTTTAGCATGTAATATTTTTTTATTGTCAATCCAAAATCTTCAACCAATTTGTTTCAATTTTGATCCAGAACTACTCTGGACTATATAAGTGAAAATATGAAAAAAGAAAACTCAGTTTTGCATCTAGTGGGCCCAAAAAGATTACAAAATCTTTTGAGGATGGCTCCCACTGTCTTTGGAGATTTTGATAGACATGAAATACAGTCGGACATGAGTGCAAATCTCATACAACTCTTACAAGTAAAACTCAAATGGGATCAAATCGTACGAACTCGATAGCTAGTTTAATTTGTTTCTACTGGAGATAACCATGCCATCACATAGCTCGAACAGAATGTTAAAGACTGTAATGAGTTTTCGAAAAAGTATGTTCCGGTAAGGCACGGTGATTTGTTTTTAGTGACTGAATAATAAACAACAAATTTTACAGATAGATCCTCAAGAGCTTTGGTCAACATAACAAAATCAACGCGTCCATATTGGAAAACCATTTACATGACAAATATTTGGGTATCTATCAATTTCTTCGGTGGAATTCAAACTGTAAATCAAACATGAATTCATCACCAATTACTGGTGAAAGTTCCATGGAAAACTGACTTCGATACAGTTTGTTGGGATTGGACCACAGCTAAACGATTGGGAAAGATTTAAAAGCAAAGATAAATGGTCACAAATCTTAGAAAGCAGACCAGCAAATTCGAAAAATTAGATGCCGATATAATCATCTCAACAAATCCAGAATCAGTTGGACCCGTCTGGACCGATAAAATAATAAAATCTGAATATGAGAGACACTAAGCTGTATAGTGTGACATACATCGCATGAACAAGAAGAATCTAAACAAGAAAGAACGTTGCAGTGAAGTGTGTTTAACTTCGAAATGCCTTGCCCCCCCCATTGAACCTTCAATTTGTATAGGCGTTATGTTCTTTTTTGAACATAAGTGCTCTGTAGAAGGAATTGGAGAATTTAAATATCCAAATTTTAAGGCTTTATCTCTTATAGTCTACAAGTTATAGCAATTCACACGAACAGCAAGACAGACGAACAAGTTTATATCAAATCAACTTTTTGATGCTGATCAAGAAGTTAATTTAGAAGTTGATTCGGTCTGTCTTGCCTTCTTCTGCCAGGAAATAAAAACTGTAGTTTAAAAAAATTTTTTTTTCTTAATAAAATATTTTTACCATTAAAAAATGTTTCTTTAAATGAATTTAATGTAAATAAAAAAAATTTAAAAACAAAAAAATTTTCAAGAAAATGCATATATACGTATAGAGGTGTGATAGGCGTGGCACTTATATAATTGGATACAAATTAGTAAATTATGAACAAGGAGAGTCAAAAAAAAAAAACTTTAAGTTTATAAGAACTAATTTTTTATACAATACTTCCAGAAATACTGCCGGTCAAGCGAACATTGCTATATGCACAGAAATTGTGATACTGTTCAAAATTTAATACACTTTATGAGCTCTACTACGCCAACTTATTAGTCCCTTGTCTCTTTAAATACAGATTATTATTAGCTAAATAATAAAGCTCCAGTCCAGATCTAAAATTTGTAAAAAAAAAATATTGCTTTGCAATTTTTGATATGGAATATGAAGAACGATTCCTGTAGATAGAAACATACCTTCGCTGATATACTGCATACACATTAATGACTAGTCTAGTACTAAATTTTAGTTACTTAACTAATTTAGTACATAATTCTACTAAAATGGCCAACGAACTGCAATATTAAATATAGAGCAGCAATACTAAATGCCAATTGAGTGATAATTTTCAATATAATTTCCAATTGCTGCTCTGTTGCCAAAATCGCTTTAAATGTAAATAATTAAATTAAAAGACAAGCAATAAGTTCGTTCTGTTTTTTTTTTTTTATATTCTCACGAAAGGCAATGTTGTTCTTTTTTTTTTCCTTTTTTGTTTTTAAATCTAAATTTGCATTTTTTCATATTAATTTAATTTTAATAATAAAATTGGCCGAAATAGTTTTTAGTTGCTAAAGTTTTAAAAATTCTGCTTCACAGTTTACTTGCTAAAATATATATATTTTATTTTTATTTTTTTCCTTACTTAAAACCAATTCAAGCGCAATCAATTAGGTGTAGTACTTAGTTTTTAATTACTTTTACTTTAAGCAAACAAGTACTGCCAAGCAAAAATCTAAAGAAATGATATAGTTTTTGCTTATAGCTTAAATCTTAATTAGTATAGGTTTTCTTTTTTTTTTTTTAACTTTTTCTAGTTGCTCTATATAAATTACATAGTTCATACGAAGACATTACTACAAGTAATTGTTACTATTTAAATGTAATTGTAATGCTATTATAGTTATTTTTTATTGTTTGTTTTTAATTATTGTATTTTTTTTTAAGTTTTTCATGCAATGCAATTATTGATTTTTAATTGTTTAAAAGTGCTAGTTTTTTTTTTAGTAGCAAGTACTGCTAAATTACATTTAATTACTAATGATGAAAAATATATTTTTTTTTCTGCTCGTTTTTTTCGTTTTTTGTTTTTATTTCAAAGTATAACTTTTTACTTAATTAAATTATAAATATATTGTATATATAAAACTTTTGCAACGCACTAAAAAAGATGCAGCGAAACTTATGAAATTAAATAAATTAATTTAAAATAATAATAATAATTCGTTAAATATAATAATATGAACTTGCCAGAAGTATACTGCGTACAAAGTATTCAACTATAAATTTCTTAGATTTCATTTTGTTTTTTTTTTACTTGGTAGTAGAGTGTGTGCGGTGCGTTTATTTTATTTTTTTATTTAACTTTATTTAAAGGAGCTTTACCAGTAAATGAAAGCGCTAGAAGAAGAATAGTTTAATTTACAAATTGTTCTTGCATAAATTTAAAAAAGAAATAAATACAAACTTCTTGCTTAACAAGTTTTAAACATTTTTACAATGCCGATAAAATGTAATTGTGTGTGTTCAGGGTGTTTTACATAAATACATATATATATATATATATATACATATATATATATACAAATACAATCAATGAATTACTTAACAATTACTGCCACAGAATATAAGTACTTGAATTACTTTAAGCTAATTAAACTAATTAACAAAAAGCTACAAACTAAAATGTAGAACGAAACCGAAACAGTTTCGTTGCAAACAAAGGATTGTTTATGAGGATTTTACGTATAACATTTGGGAGTTTTAAAACAAAACGCGTGCGCCGCACACACCAACACACACGCACACACATATATAGGCGTAGGTAGATGCAGCAGCTTAGTGCAACATAGTTACAGCTGCTGCTGCTGTTCATACAATTGTTGCATCTGCAACATTTGTTGAAGTAGACGTCGTCTTCGTCATCGTAGTTGAAATCGTGGTTGTGGCAGAGGTGGTGTTGTTATCGTTCTGGTTATTATTGGTGTTGTAGTTGCTATTCGAGGCGCATATAGTCGCCTCGGACTCCTCGTCCTAGTCTGTTATCGAAATTTGCGCATAACCCACAAGCGAACGCTCATCGAATACCTCACCCGGCTGTACGCCGGAACTCAGCTGGAACGTTATCGTTTTCATTGTCGCACACTGTGCTATCAGCTGCTGCAGATGTAATGCCATGGGTTGTGTATCAAGTGTATCGACGAGTCCAGCATCGACCAGTTCGGTGGCAATACCCTCAGCGGTATCTTTGCCAACAACAAACTCAAAGCGTATATCATGCAATTCTCTACGTAGATTGCGCATGCGTAGCACAAGATTAACCGGTGGCGCTTCACCAGCATCTGCACCAGCACTTGGCATTGCCATTTGTGCCAGTGCAGCTGTTGTTTCGTGCGTTGTTAACGTTGTTGCCTGTCCACCAGTCGTCGCTGTTGCCGTCGATATTGGCAATGTTGTCGATGTGGCGCCATCGGATGTTTCATCGTCAGACGAATCGGCGCGTACAAGTTGATTTATTGGTCGATCGTCTGATTCTGAATCGGATGATTGTGGCTTATGACTGCCATCGGCACCAGTGCTGCTACTATTGCCACCACCACCAGCATTGTCCTCTTCTTCGCTGGACCAAACCCATTCGCCAGTGACTGTACGATGCAAACGTCCCGAGGCGCCCGGCTGCCGCTTAGCTGCCTTGTGCACACGTGTCTCCATCGATGGACCCGTCTGTAGTAGTGTTTGCGTTAGATACTTGCGGTCTTTGGCCTTCTTGAAGAACGCGTGCTTCAGCAGCTCGCTGGCAGTCGGTCGCTTCGAGGGCTCCTTTTGCAGGCACTCAACGATCATTTTGCGGAATGTCTTGCCATACGCTTTATACTGGTCCTTATCATCGGCGCCCGTATCAAGCGTTGGTGGATCATTTTGTAGCGTCAGCATAAGCACTTTCATCGGCGGGTATTTGTGATATGGTGCCGTGCCGGTTGCCATCTCAATGGCCGTAATGCCAAACGACCAAATGTCCGCCTTGAAATCGTAGCCATGATCTTGTTCCATTACCTCGGGCGCCATCCAACAGGGTGTACCGACGAATGTGTGACGAACCTTCTGACGCGACAGATCACGTCCCGTGGCCAGCCAGGCACTTACACCGAAATCAGCAATCTGTATGGTGCCATCATCACCGATTAGTATATTACCGGCTTTAATGTCGCGATGTATTTGACCATTTGAATGAAAGTACTCGAGACCCTTGAGCACCTCCTTCAGCACAGTGGCAATGGTGGCCTCATCGAAAACGCCTTGCTTGCAGTTAGCCGTGCGCATCTTATGCTTAATGATATCCAAGAGTGAACCACCCTCCAGTAGACGCAACACCAGCCACAACTCTTCGCGCACCACAAACGATGTATGATAGGTGACGACATTCTCATGATTACACGATGACATGGCCTGTATCTCCTTGAGCAGCTCATCCATCGATGTATTCCATTTTTCGAGATTTATGCGTTTTATGGCACATTTCTCATTGCGCGGCAGACAGAGTGCGGCATGCACCACCGCGGTGGCACCGACGCCAATAACATCACGTAGTTCGTAGTCATCTTTTGAATTTGGCCAGGGCTGCTTGTCTGCGGCAGCAGCAGCAGCGCCAGCGGCGGCTGCTATATTATTGCTGGACAACGTTATTGGTATCGAAGTCATGCTATAGCTAGAGACGTTGTTGTTTTTGTTTTTGTTGTTGTGGTGTATTTGTGTGTGCTTCTTGTTGTTGTTGTTATTAGTTTGTAGCAAATCCGGTGTAGTATACGATTTTTGCGGTCTTCTGACGGCGTAGGGTGCGTGTGCGTTGTTTAAACTTGACTGCACCACTGTTTTGCTTAACAATTTATGTGGTTGTTCCGATACGACTGTATTTGTTGTTCTTGTATTTGCTTTTTTTGTTGCAGTATTTATGTTCGTCTCCAACTGCTCCGCTTCAGCGTCTCGTTGGCGATAATAGGCTGCTTTTACTGGCGCTGTCTCAGCTATTGCACTTTGCTGTTGTACGTTGTAGCTGCCTGCACGCTGTGCAACTTCCGCTTCCTGTGTCTTTGTTGCGAAACAGTTAAATCCTAGATTTGGATCCTGTTGTTGTTGTTTGTTGTTGATGTATGCAACCTCTGCAATGGAGCAAAGTAAGAAAAAAAAGTCATGCCACTGTATTTCACATCATAAACATCATCACTAAATGCATTCAACAATTCATAATCGATTGCATTTTATATTAAATTTTTTTTTTTTTTTTGCACACTACAAACAAAAAATATTTTTGTTTATTTAATTTAAATTTAGTATGACTCATGAATTAGTTGTTTTAATGTTAATTAAAATATTAGTATGAATCTAGCGTAAAAAAAAAAAAAAAAAACAAGTAAAATTTGCATTCCATGGCGTTAATGCAGGGGGAATTCCCGCTGAATCTATTACGACGGTTAAAGTCTGACACATGCCTGCGCGTTTACCTATTAAAATATATTCTCGGAATATGAAACTTTTCCACGTACAAACTGATAAGCGAATGAACGAACGAACGGACCATAGAACTAACTACATTACTTAAATGAAAGCAATTTCTGATTGTACTTCATCATCATCATCATCTCCACCTCCAACTTGGCGGCGTTAATAAATTTCTCAATGAAGCATAGAGAAGGGGTCACACAAATTGGACGCGACAATGACCGCATTGAGCTATTTATAGATGTATAGCAAAATATATGTTCGAGCGGAGGCATATATAAAATTATTAAACAAAAAAAAAAACAAAAAATGTAATTAACTTTTCTGATTATTGTTTATATTGATATAATTTGTGTGTTGCTGCCCTCAAATACAAAAACCGCCATTATTGCGTTGGTTTTTGCAATTGCTTTTATTGCCGGCACGTTTTGTACGCTCTTCCACACCTTTTGCTATGACACACATTCTACTTTCTGATAACGAAAATGTCAAAGTAAACAATTAGCGAAATTATGAGGAGAGTCCATGACAAGTCGGTGTGATGTCAATTATTTTTTGGAAAAAAAAATATTTGAAATCTAACGAGCCAAAATTGTTTTCGAAGTGTTCATAAATATGACTCTCAATTGGAATGATTTTCGGAAGAACGGTTTTCGGAGCAATTGTAAAAATTTAACCCTTATAAGTCACAATTAGGAATTTATAAATCACTTTTGGGACTATTAACTTTTATAAGTCACAATTGAATAGATTTTCGTAAGTTTTATTGGTAAGACTCTGAAAACAGAATGTTTTTCGGGGCGTAAAGAATAAAAAAATATATAACATTGCTATGGAGACAATGCAGATAAAGGATTCTATGTGAACCAAAGATTTGTTAGGTGTCTATAAGATTGAACAGAGCAATATAATATCATGATTGTGTATAATTAATTTTAAACTAAAAGGAAATGCTTCAATACCGAGTCTATGTGGCTAGATAAGACATTTATTGATCTAAGCTACAACAATTTTCACTTTCTTTTGTAAGAAATTTTAATTGTTTTAGGTAATTTAGGTAGAAACATCAAATATGTTGCATTTTAAGATAAAAAGAGGCAATCTCCATATAAATCTGTTCCACTTGTTTTTGTTTTAAAATATTTTATATAGCTCCAGATCGAACTACTAGAAACGGCTTCCATACAAAGCCATCTTCTCTATTTCGATTTTGATATGAAGAAAGCATTTCGCCCTTACAAATTTTTAGTTCAAGTGGGTACAGGGTACCTTGAAGTTGAGTACATTTGACTGCAGAGTTCTTTTTATAGCCTTTTCAAATATGAAAAAAAAAGGTATACTAGGTTTGTGCAAATATATGTAATAAGCAGAAAGGAGGTCTTGCTGTAGCTTTTATAGCTTCTATGAGAATATGTCATACATACATATATGCAAAGATCGCACCACTAGAAGGGTTAAACCTAACATAAATTGTTAGTCGAAAACAATCGACTGCGCATTCTTTTTTGTTTATTTGCCATGGTGCCATTTTCATTCCTTTAATCTGGAGACACTATCATTAGTTGTTATTATGAAAACCAATTAGGAGCCTAAAATACATCTTCATAATTTTTAAAACTGTGAATTTGCATTTTAACTATGAAGTAGTTCTCTATATAGGTGGTTTTTTCGCGAGTAAATTTTTATGTTGTAGCGTCAGGCAGCAATTGTTTCTTCGGACTATGTTTACATCTATTGCTCCCATTCCACTAAAAGATCCTCTCCGAAATTAGTGAAGCATTTAAATAAAGTATTGAGGAAAGTTTGTTTGATGCTCTGTTCAGACTATGAAATTTCAGGTAAATAATTCCGGTTTCTATCAAAAACACACTTTTAGTGGAATTTTTTTATAATATTGAAAAATAAATTCTATATTATAAAAGAAATAAGCCTAGGCGTTGCGTTTTATATTAGAATGAACACTTTCTGTGTTGTGTCAAAATAATTTGAAGAAACAAGGAAACATTTTTGGTAAGAAGCTTTATAGCCTAATTAAAATCAAAATTCTAAATGCAGCTCCTTGAGCTAAGTCTTTTAAGACCATGTAGTAGGAAAAACGGATCAAGTCAATAAAGTGAAATTGGCTACCCCCTAATTTAAAAAAAAATAAAATTATTTTAATACATTAATTTTGTTTTTTAGTAGATGGGTTTTGAAAGGTCCTAACCACTGTACAAAATTTTAAAATAAACTTGTAAAATTCCAGAGTCCTAGACGAATGCAAAAAACACGAAATCTCTATCTTTTACCTTTTCCGAGATCCTTTCGTTCATACAGACGGACATGTCTATATCGACTTCTCTATCACTCCTGACCATAATGGGGCAAACTTTGGGGGTCTCCGACCATTATTTCTACCTGTAACATACATTTGCACAAAACCAATAGGCTCGGTACAGGACCTAAAAAGAAGTCAGCCCTCCTTCGAAGTCAGCTTCTAACGGCTTTGAAGTGTTTGCGAGCTCAAATGGAGTGAATATTTTGTATCAAAGAGGATGGTAAAATTTTGATGAACTTAGAAAATAAATGGATAAATGGATTGTATAGGGACTACCATTGGTTTATTCATATGTATATTCAGCAAGAAATAAATGGAATTACAACCAGTTAATTCTACATTAACTTTGGTACAAGCCAAGAATGCGATCCCAAATTTTGCATTTCGTTAAAAAGTTTTACTACCGAAATTCATAAATGTTCAAAATTGTCAGTGAAGTCTCACAGTAAAGTGGAGGTACAACGCTTATTTATTTAAGTGGCATAGAACCATAAAAAATAAAACATACAATACGAGTGGAGAACTAGAACAACCTGATGTGTCTTAGGAAGCCATAAGAGGTCAAACAGTATTTGAAACATTTTGATTCTTCACTGGATACGAAATCTTCTGAATTATGTCTGATTCATCTGCTTTTCATGAAGGCCATACGAAATCTTCTGAATTATGTCTGATTCATCTGCTTTTCATGCCGGCCATAATTAATGTTGTAGATTGAACACAATTTGAGCATAGTCTAATAAGTTGTAGATAACATACGTGGTATCTCCAACATATTAGAAGTCTTTAACTACAAACGTAAGCAATTTCATTTTAAATAAATATTATAAAACTTATTACGCACAACGAACACAAACCCAACCCTCGTTGTGACGCCAATACAAAAACCAGCCACAGATAACGTTGCGGAAGCATGTGATTTAGCTACTTTAGTGCAAGATTTTGCCGACTATTTAAATAGGTGTAGCCGACAGAAAATAATAAATAAAAAAATAAATGAACTACGCTCGCAGCTAACACATGATATACAACAGAAATGTCTCACAGTGCACTTTCTCTTTTAAAATTTGTCTTGGCTGAAATAGCATTCATTGATAAGCTTGTCAACACTGCCACCGCCATATCAACGACTTTTAGTTAATTTATTTATTTAGTTTTCTGTGTTAAAGCAGCTACAAAAAATTCCAGTCATGTGCAATCTTTTATAAATAATATATTTTTGTTTATCAAAGCGCTTTGATAAGTTGATTTTATGGATTAAAGTGCAGGTGACAAAAAGTCAATTCACACGAAAATGATGACGACAATGTCGACGCATTAAGACTTAAGTAAATATATATATATTGTGTGCTAGGAAGGAAGATAGGAACGACGACTTCAGTTTAAAGAGAGGTTTCAACAGTTAAAACTAAAAACATATTTTTGTGTACTTGGCGGCAGTGGCGGATGTGAGATATCACGAATTGTCACCGTTTACAAAATAAATAAATGATAATTTTTAGTTAATTTTTTATATATACAATAGACAATATCTGCCGGCTATATACATATGCAAACAATTATAGAACAATAGCGCAACAAAATAACAAAAAATAAAATGAAATTAAATAAAGCGCGAGACATGAACTTGGCAACAAGGCAACGAGAAAGTCGACTATGCTAATTTAAGAAATTTTATAGCCAATGTACTTTAAAAATATAAAGAAAAATAAACACAATGTTTAACAACAATTGAAATGCGCGTGAAAAAGATTTGAATATGAAGCTTGTAGCTTCAATAGAAACTCTGTTAATTGCCAATAACCGTGAAAGTTCTCAAATTTTCAAGAAAAGTTTTCATTGTGCAGGTTTTTAGTTAATTAATTAGAAAGTTCTTAGAAGAAAAAGAAGAGAAGAGTAGCCAGCATATTGACCTAAATAATAAAATGTTCTTTCAAAATAAATGATCGATGGATTTGTTTGGGAGTTAAACAAAAAAAAAAAAAAAAAAAAGGGGGAGGAACACGCGCATTGTTAGATATATGTGCAGCGCCCATGCATAAGAAACATATTTTAACATGAATTTGTATGGAAACTACTCCAAAAAGTGTGGAGCCATGCCCATTGTTGTGATGTATGTGTTGCGCCAAAGCAAGAGAAGCCAATTTATTGATTTTTAAGCTGATATCGATTTAAATATTAAAAGTTTTCATACAAAATGATAAACTAGTCCATGAATTTGTATGGAGGCGATCCCAAAAAGTATGGAGACAAGACCATTGCTATATGTATTTGAATCATTTTCCACATTTTTGTCGATTTGTACAAAATTTAAGACGCTCTTTCACATGGTGAAAACCAGAAAGAACAAGTTTGTTTGTTTTTGCTGAAGATTGGTACACGAAATTGCTTTAGAACCTATACTTGTAATTGGGCACACTCAAGAGAAATATTCTTTCTTATTTCACCTAAAAAAAGACTACTTAAAAATTTATAATATGATGAAACTTTCAGCAAAATGTTGGAATAGTTTCTTCAGAAAGTACTAGAATGATGTATATTTGCACTGCCTCCTCTCACTACGCATCACACTTTTCAATAAACTTTTAACATGCTTGCACCATTATGTGAAATAGATCTATTTCAAAAAGTGTAACTCAGAGCGCGTGTATAGTAAAAAAAAAAAAAAAAAATGTTTATCAACAGAACTATCAAATGTATACGAGGGGCGTATGACGTGAAGAGATTGTGGTGTAGCGCAACAGCAAAAGTCACACAATCATGTGAAAAGTTAAAGAAATACATTATTTCTTTTTTGTGATAAGCAAAATTTTTGCTACTGAGCAACAGAAAAAAACATCGTTGAAAGAGATTCATCGATCAATCGATCGATCACACGACCAGTAATTTTTTTTTATAAAGTAAGTCAGACGGACGGACGGACGGCCGTCAATTGTCGCGACGATCACAAGAGTTCAATAAATTCTCATCAGGCGCATTTCAATTGAGCAGGCAGTATCAGTCAGTCAGTCCGGCACAGGCAAGAAATCAAAACAATTTACGCAAAATATTTCTGAGATCGTTTCCAAGTTTAAAAAAATAATAATAAAAAAAAAAAAAAATTATTAATAATTAATGAATATATGTATATGGGAATTACTTTTTGGATTTTTTTTTTTTGTTATTTTATTATGAACGCTGAAGATCAATTTGTTTTACGTTCTACTTCTTCGATTATCTTATATATATATATATATATAAGTATATATATTTTTTATTCAGTTTTTTAATTTTGTTTTTTTAATACGAAACGCTTTTTTTTTTTAACGAAAAAATAATAATAAAAAAAACCGCGCGATTGTACGCTCGCTCGGCACCGAAGCGTTTGGTTTCAACGCCGCGCAACAACTGAAACGACTTGCGATGGTTGAACGCTTTCCACTCGCTTTTGCGCTCAATTGTTGCCGCTTGTTCAGCTTGCCGACCGTACCGTCTGCCCGCCCGAAATATTCAACATGCTGCTCTGGCATTGGCACGCTGCTGTTGTCTTCAGACGAACAGACAACGTTTGGGGGGGAACGAACTGTGCAGCAGCGTGCTTCAAAAACAACAACAAATAAATGAATGAATAAATAAAGTAAAAAAAAAAAAAAAAAAACAAACTAAAAAACAAATACAACAAGTCAAAAAGTACATATTGTACAAATACAAAAAAAAAAAGAAGAAGAGCGTTAGGGTTAGATAGATAAATAAATAGATATAGAGCAAGTGATTGAGCGAAAGATACTTTTCCTTTATTTTCATTTTTATACCCTGCTTTAGCGGTGTAAGTGTATATTAAGTTTGTGAAAATGTTTGTAACAGTCAGAGCAAGTCATGGCATAGCTCAAAAAGTGTATATAAGCTTAATCATCAGCAAAAGTCGATACGATATAGATATGTTTGATCGAATTTGACAAAAGATATAGTCTCGCAATTTTAGATAAGAATGCATCCTATGTAGTTCAAGTTTAGACACGCATTTAATGCCCACAATTGGACCCCAACATGCGTTAGTTCCTTTGAACGGCAGGTTAGCAGCTCCCAAGAGCCTCAGAATCTACGAATACACTACGACGTCTTGCTTCCATGAACATCTCATTGACTAGATAATAGAAGAAAAATATCGATTTTTGTCTATGAAGTAAAATTTATGGTGAAGATTGAAGAGTTTCACGTTACCTTCTTCTGCAAGCGTAACTCAAGCATAATACATCTTGGAGTACAAGTCGATAGATGATTCTTCGTTGCTACCTTCTTTGGCAAGCTTATCTTGAAGAACACTAGGTAGAAGTCTTACTATCTTCTTCTGTAAGCATGTTTTAAACCGAGCGTAGCAAAAGTATTCATGAAGAACAACGAAAAAAAATTCTTTCCTGCTACCTTATGATGCAAGCTTGTACCAAGTAGACATAATCATAAGT
Source organism: Leucophenga maculata (assembly GCA_035044805.1). NCBI lineage: Eukaryota > Metazoa > Arthropoda > Insecta > Diptera > Drosophilidae > Leucophenga > Leucophenga maculata. The sequence goes on from JAWNNP010003385.1 coordinate 1,475,757, forward strand.
CTTTATAGCCGTTTCACATAGGCAACAAACCGAAACCTCTCCAAAGTATTCGAAAGAATATTTTATGTTCAGGCAATAGGCAACCAGGTGGTAGTCATAACAGCCCACCAATTTGGCTTTAGGGCTTAAAAAGATTTTCCAGGGCATCTTAATCGTGTAGTCCAACCTGAACTTGAGGTGATGCATGGTGCAAGCAAGACTGCTCCGCTGTATTTTTAGGCCCTGTACCGAAAGTAAAGAGCCTATTGGTATTGTGCAAATGTATGTAACAGGTAGAAATAATGGTCGGAGACCCACAAAGTTACCCCCATTATGGTCAGTAGTGATAGAGGAGTCGATATAGACATGTCCGTCTGTCCGTCTGTATGAACGAAAGGATCTCGGAAACGGTAATAGATAGAGACTTCGTGTTTTTTGCATTCGACTTGGACTGCTCCGGAATTTTCCAAGTTTATTTTAAAATTTTGGCCCTTGCAAACTACTACCGATCCTCAAAGAATGTTGACTACGTTCATTGCGAACAGTGTATTGTCATATCATGTTTAATCCAAAATCTTTTAGAATCTACTCCTCCTATTCGTTATAATGGATACATCATTCCAAGTCGATTGGTTTTCAATAAATGAATCATACATATGACAACCTCAAATAAGTGTCTAGCCTACCGTCAAATTATTGTGCCTTGCTTGAGATATGGCATTGAAATCTGGGGAACAACTAGTAAGTCAAACAAACCATGCAATCTAAAATCCTTAAAAAAATCTGTAGAGCGAAATAAATCTGTTGGTGCGAAATAATATTATCTACAGAGGTCTTGGTCGTATGCACAGTGTTGAAGCATCATCATTCATTAAGTTACGCTAATCGTCTTATCATTCCAATTCACTGGTCTTAGCGCAGCGGTCGAATTTATCAAGAAGTCGACTTAAAAGACTGCACCTATCGGATCTTCTGACATTTTTCTACCATGATCCAAAGCCAGAAGCGTATAATCTGAACAACCAAAAAAAGAAGCCACAAGAGGGCGTATTAGATCCCATTAAAAATAAATACTCTTGAACAGCAGCATAATTCTAAACTGTTCCAGCTTCCATCCATCTAGAAATATGAAATAGCAGATCATATAATATATCATATATAGATTATAAAGTTTAATATTTAGATTAACTTTAGCTATATGCAGATCGAGTTTATAAAATTTTATTGTTGCAGACCAAAACGCATATTTATTTTTACAATTTTTTTTAAATGGAAACAATTAATTTTATTTGCAAATAAAACAACAAATTATGTGACGTATATGAAGAGTATTAAAGCTTTTATTTCAACAAATTTATTTCTCTTATTCTCTTATTTTTTGTTTGTTTTTAGTATTCATTTATATTATCAGCTCTGACGCGGGTGGTAGTACCCACGCTCTCTCTCTCTCTCTTTATCTCTTTATATGATAAGTTAAAAACGAGAAGATAAAAAAAAAAAATAAAAATAATGATAACAATAACAAAAACAACAACAGCAAACAAGTGGAAATATACGAAAAATTCGGGTGATAGCAAAATCTAGATACGCTGCATTTTAAACTAAGTACATACATAATATGATCATCAATATATATATATGTTGTATATACTTGCTTAAATATGATCTAGCGACATTATTTCCAAACAGTTTAGATAGATACATTCAATGCAAATTGTGTGTCGAATAATGTTGAAATAACAAATGGTAAGATATATATTGTATATCAACCAAATGAACACCCAATACATAAAGTTAATACCGAGACATCGCCCAATGATACATCTTCTGCCGCGATATCGGTACATGACACTATTTCATTTTTAAATGAAATATTATTTTTAATAAATTGAGAATTTTTTATAATATTTAAAAAACTAAATAAACAAAAAAAAATTTTTATCTAGAATAATCTTGGTAACTGGTACTTTAAAGAAAAAAGATTACTCATCAGTAATGGATTTATGTACCTACTATTTTTAGTATACTTTAAATTTTGCACACTTCCTTAAGATAAGATTGTCTACTACTTAAACGAATCACAATTAATTTTACGTGTTGCCAATATTACCGAAAATAATACCCTTTTATATTTATATTGCTTTCCAATATTATCTAAAACTGTTACACTTGTCCAATGTATCTTACTTCTCCCGATCCCATTAATATGTAAAACATATTTCAGCACTGTACCTCAAATGGATGGATGGCTTGTATGAGGGGCGAGACACCGTCCCAACCAATTACATAAAACCAAACTCAATAGGAATACTTCATCTGATCACATTGACATTAAATGGATACAAAGATATGACCAAATTTGTATTTGTTTCTATGGAGGTGGGGCATTGCTCCCACCGATTTTAACGAAAAGTATGTTCTTTTCTAACGTCCCATCTTAATTTGCGCACAAACGAAATATGTCTACGATATTATTATATATAGATATAGATTAAAGGAAATAATTTGTTTTTTTTTTTCAATTTCAAATAAATCTACCATGAGTTATTCTGACAACGCCAAGGGAACTTTATGCGGGGACTCAGGTCCCAATATATAAATTTTCAAAATTTTAAGGTGTAATTTTTATAGCAAATTTAAAAAATAGGAATAAAAATAAAAAAAACAAGTAAGAAAATACAAAATTTTAAAATAAACTTGTGAAATTCCGGAGCAGTCCTAGTCGAATGCAAAAAACACGAAGTCTCTATCTATTACCGTTTCCGAGATCCTTTCGTTCATACAGACGGACGGACGGACAGACGGACATGGCTATATCGACTCCTCTATCATTCCTGACCATAATGGGGGTAACTTTGGGGGGTCTCCGACAATTAGTTCTTCCTGTTACATACATTTGCACAAAACCAATAGGCTCTTGTACCTTCGGTACAAGGCCTAAAAATGGTACCGGAAAGTAAGTAAGGCATTAAAGGAGATATTGTAGACATAGATATGTATATATTCTTGACCACGAGTGGAACTAGCCATTTTCTATAAGTTTGGTATACGCAATGGTAGCTATTAGCTACTAATCTATTTTTTGGTTTAGTTTACTTTTTTTTTATATAATCGATATTAACTGAAGTTGCAATATGGTGACTTTTCTGGCGATCATTTGCATCTGACCGGCTGTTTTAAAGATTACTGGATTTAAGAAATATAAAACACGAAATAAAATATTAAGCTTAAAACCGATGTCAAAATAATCCTTGGATTCGGATTCAGTAGTCCCAAAAATATAAAAATATTAAGTAAGGCTACGCACCCACATCAGAGAAAAACAATTTCTGTGACTATTTAATTAAAATAATTTTTTTTTGTGTGGTCTGATTATGTTTATTATGTGATATTGGAGGCTGCCAAATCCAAGGTACATACATTTAATAGAATTTTTCCATAACCTCAAACAACTTTTCAACTAGAGTAAATTACGATTTAATGGTGACCACAAAACCATATAGTAAAAAAAAGTCAGACCGCTCAGAAATAATTTTTTTTTTTTGTGTGATTCTCTATTAACAAAGGTTTGTGGTGATGTATTGTGATGTACCTCTATAAAAACAAGTTTGAATTTGATATACATAAGTACACACATACAGATGTACCAGTTATAATAGAACAAAAAAACTAATTACTTAATTTTCCATCTTACTATGAATAGATTACAATCAAACATGTGCATGTGCATGTCATTCACCTTAGCAGCGTGCGTAGGGTATTTCTCAATTCAAAAAAAAAGTACAATTAGTAAACGCCACACCAAATAACCAATTGTATGTATCTCAAAAACACTTAAACCGGGCACATGCAAGCGTGCATGCACGAAAACAACAAAAAAAGTCAATTATCTGAACTCACGCCCGTCGCTGCTTATCACAAAGAACTCACTTAGACAAGTTTTGTAGGAAACGACGGAACTATTTTGAATGCAACACATTTAAAGTCAAAACAAAAATATCTTTTTAGCTATAATGTTGTTTAGAGATAATTCTTCCAAAAAAAATTAAAATATATTTGAGTGAGATACACCGTATTTTTCTGAGGAGAGGTATTTGCACGCCTCGAAGGCCGAACGTGCTAATGAATTAACTGAATGAGCAAACGCAAGCAATCAAGCAAAAGCGAATGTTTTCATAACCAACATCGGCGACCACTTTGACGCATTTTTAAAATTTATAAAAAATTAAAACGTATTTAGCAGTTTTAGTAGCAGCAGCAAAGTTAAATAACGCGCTAAAATATAGAATTAAAAATAATGCATGTCTGCGACATACGTCGTTCCGTTCCCCTGTCAGCCAAGCAAACTGCGCGATCGAAAGTACGACGAACGACCAACGGACCATACACCATCTCTGAAACTATTGCGTATAAAGCCATATAGCCAAAGTGTCTGTCCATTAGTCTATCAATTCTGTCTGTCTGTCCGTCTGTCTGTCTCTCTGTCTACCAGTCTGGCTATATAAATTTATAGCACTGTCTGCTTTTCATCGTGCAACGCCGTCTTCGAGTCATCGTAACCGCGGGCGTTCGTCGTTGTTCCCATCTAAGTTGCGCATACAGTGAAATGCTTGTGCTGGTGCGGGGAGTTGGGTGTCCGTTTTTTTGTTTTAAAAATAAAATGCGCACATATTTCTCCCCGATTATTTTTAGTCAAGACTCGAAAAGCAACACAGAGAGAGAGATAGCGCGTTGAAATTTATTTCAGAAACGGCATGCAATATCATTTAGATGCAGTATTCATCAAACAGTAGCGTATGCGATGCAGCAGCCACGTTTATATTGCTTGGATCGTACGTATATATATAAATACGAAAAAGTCGAGATTGTTGCTGCTGCTAAAGCAGCGGGAGATCTGCAGACAGCAAAGGTGATCGAGTGCAAAATGTTTCGTCTGCGTTGAAAAATGTGAGAATTTGTTAAATTATGAAGTCGTAGCTTTCACCGATCAGTCCAATGTTCGGGCAGTAGGAATATATAGTATGAGAAATCTGTGATTTGAGTTATAAGTTTTAATAGTATTCAATTTGAAATTCTAATATAATATAATTTAAACTATTGTTTATAGTAAATGTTTCTAACTTGGGTAATTGTTAATTTGCAGGTGTTATTTTGAATAGAATTATAGAAGTTAGAAGCTGAACAATGATCTTATTAAAGATCTTACAAAATAATAATAAATAATGGGTGTTTGGAGCGAGGTTGGCGCTGTCCTCGGGTAGGGGGTTGGTGGGTGTGGTTACTTCGTTTTTTTTTCAGTAATCAAAAGTGCGAAATATGTAGTAAAATACATTTTTTAGGATACGCCCTTGACTTTACCTATCTAGAGCTAAGTTCACAAGAAACTATATTAGATCAGGTTTAATATGCTAAAAAGATTCTTGGAAGTGGCGAAAATAGCGTTTATTCAATTCCCAACTGAGTTTGGATGGCGTGGTATGCCGAAGATTCAACGGCACTATTGCAGTTCTAGACCACGTTCCATGAATCTTGAACTAGTAGGCGTAAAAATTATTTATAATTAGATATTTATGAAAATCTGTGAACTATATATCGAATTATAAGGAACACCTATACCAACACCGCTCAACGGCTTGTACCGGAGAGAATCTTTATTTAGCTGCCAACTCCAGTGAATATAAATATGAGATTGAAATGAGTTTTATTGTTTTTCAAAATATCCTCCATGAAGTCCAACACACTGCATGTACTTAAATGGCCGTCAACCGTTTACCGGTCAAGGCCGCGTCTAGGAAGGCGCGCCAGCCTACATAGTCTTATGTGCGCTGGCGCCAGTCTTAGAGAGATCTCTCCATACCTAGTTATTCCATCGAGTGCCCGGTCGTCCTCTATTTCGGCGTCCACCATTCAAGTTTGGGCCCCCCATGTAAACCTTGCGTGCTGGAGCTCATTCATCCATTCGAATTTTATGCGCTGGACTATGTAAATCTCATCGATTAGTTCGTTCAACTCGTCGCCGACTCTAATAGGACCGAAAATCCTGCGGAGAATCTTCCTCTCTACGACTTCCAATGCTGTTTCATCTGACTCAATCACGGTCTATGCCTCTGCGCCATACAATAGGACCAGGAATATCAGCGTCTTATAGATTTTTATTTTCGTCCTTCGAGAGAGAGCTTTACTTCTAATTTGCTTGCTCCGCACAAAAAATCATCTGTTTGCAAGCGTGAGTCTTTGCCTGATCTCCAGGCAGACTTTGTTATCGCTGTTTATCTCGGATCCAAGATAGACGAAGTTTTCTACGACACTGAAGTTGAAATTCTTCATAATCACTGATCGTCCAAGACGCGATGAAGGACTGCGAGAAGACACCAAGTACTTCGTCTAGTCCTCATTCACCACTAGACCCATGAGCCGAGACTCCACACACTGCATGTGTTGGAATCAATTTTCTAAGCACTTTTCCCACTCCAAAGGCCGGAAAGCGTTGACCTTGAAATTTGTTTTTGATTTGTCGGTAAAAAACAATTCTTTTGGTGCCAAGTCTGGGATGTAAGGCGAATGACCCATTTAAAATTTAGTCAACATTGCAAAATTTTAAAATAAACTTGTAAAATTCCGGAGCAGTCCTAGTCGAATGCAAAAAACACGAAATCTCTATCTATTACCGTTTCCGAGATCCTTTCGTTCATACAGACGGTCGGACGGACGGACATGTCTATATCGACTCATCTATAACTCCTGACCATAATGGGGGTAACTTTGGGGTGTTTCCGAACATGATTTCTATCTGTTACATACATTTGCACAAAACCAATAGGCTCTTGTACCTTCGGTACAGGGCCTAAAAAGAGGTGAATAAAAGTTTCATTTCGATTATTTTTTTCATCCGAACGCTTTTAAACTCAGTTTGTATAAGCTTCACAAAGGATAGTGAACAACTGTATCTGATCGTTTTAAAATTCGGTTTCAATATTACACTTTTCCAAAAAAATTAAACAAATGTTAAACCGATTTTGATAACCGGTTTATCCAAGTTTGATGGAAGTATTATGGATGACACAATTATTGAGAGGACTTTTCAGAGAATAATACTATTTCGTAACTAAGTTCCGCCTATCTCAGCAATACTTTAATGTAGAAAGATATAATTCAAAAAGCATTGGGAGAGCAACAACACATCGTACCTTAACAACAATTTAACGCAAATGTATGTGATTAAGAGAAGTGTTTTAGCATACCAAGACTGGTGCACTAGGTTTTGACCGTTTCTGTGATCGGATCTGGAATCGAGTTTACTACTTTTTTTAAAAAATATTTTTAATAGTACGAAAAATGTTTCTAAGAAAAGAAAAACAATTAAAAAAAATTTGGGAAGAACTGAAAAATTATATGGTATTGCATGAACTTACGACTAAGTGAAATTTTTTTTCTACTCTTCGTTATGACCTGGCATTTTATGGTATTAAAATCTGAGATATGTTATTACAAAAGTCGGAGAAATTACAGAAATCATAATATCGATCGTTATTGTTCATAAAAACGATATATTTGTTTGAAACTATTTTTTTGTTGTTGTATTGTACGAGAAATAATGTAAATAGAAAAAATTAAAATAGTTCAATCTAAAATTTTCAATTGAAGAAATGGCGTTGCAATCCATGTCGGGAACCATTGATTCCATACAAATATTCAATTTATTTAAATACTGCCTCCTCGTTCAGGCACAAAGTTTCCACTGTGCGCTAAAATACAAGCTTTTCCGTCATAATCACAAAATATATTATTGAATTTGACAAATTATTTCGATAAATTTAAATGACTGGTCGTTGACAACTGGTGGCAATTGATGAGGATGGTGTTGTGACTGCCTAAGCACTATATAAGATTGAACATGTAAATATTTATACATGAAAATGTTCAGCGTTTAAGAGAGATAAAGTAGAGATTGACGCCAAACGCCAATTTGTGACGCATTTCGAATTCATAAAAATTATTTATGCATTACATACTACAAAGAAGAAAAAAAAAGAAGGTAATTTTAATTTTATGCATACTGAAGACTATAATTAAGGAACGTTAAAAACTAGACACTGCTATTAAATAATGAAATAACACGAAGGTTTGTAAGTAATGAAGGCGCCGGCCTGACAGGTTCCACTAACGCTTAGCGATAATTCTAAGCAGCTTTAGTGCAATAATATTTCAAAATTATTTATTGTATTTTTTTTAGACAAACATAAACCGGCAAGGATTATTTACCAATTTGCGGCGTTTTTTTTTTGTTTCTAAATGGTTTTAATGTATGGTATTAATATAATGAATGGTGAACTGTCGTCGACGTTTGATAAATGCATGTTAGTCACAGATTTATGCAAAATTCATAGGAAGTAATAATTTAATTGCATAAACACACACAGACACATATTTGTATAATTAAATAGATTTTATGTAATACAAACTTTGTTTCAAACACAAAAAATTTAAAAACTGCATTTCTAGGCCGCTTATAGTGGATTAACGCTTTCGAGGCGGAAAATAATTTATGTTAAATTTATGCACAATTTCAATTGGTTTTGTAATTATTTGTTAATAATCATTAAACACTGCAGCACAGCAAAAACAACAAGCGAGAACATCATGTAAAAATGTTTTAATAAAAAATTAATTGTTAAATTATAGTTTTTTTTTTTTTTCAATGTTTGAAAGACGAGCGTGTGACCGGCCGATCGTTCGATTAAGGAAAACAATTAAGTGCTCCGCGCGAGTATCTCATCAGCGCACAAAATCAGAAATTCAACTGAACTTAGCATTCCGTTGTAATCAAACATTTAAAATAAAAATTTGTTAAAATAAAATACACAAATAAAAGTTGAGCGAAAAATGTATTAAATAAAAAAAAAAAAAAACTACGCAAAACGCCATAAACAACAATAACAAAAAAAAAATATATATATATATGAGCGTTAAAAAACCTTTTGAGCGATTTTATATTGTACAAATATATATATAGAAAAAGAAAAGGAAAAAATGCTTAACGTATGTGTGAAATTTTTATTTTTATAGAAATGTATCTTCAGGATTTATTATTAAAGCTTCGCCGCACTAATATGCATAAAATTTGATTTATATTTTATAATGAATTAGTATATCGCGATATCGATTTGTATATTATTTTGTCGATATTTTGTTGTATAAGCGGACAGATACACGGAACGTGACTACGTATAAAAATTGCATGGCTGGACAGTCTTGTTGAGTAGTATATGTATAGATTTGTAGCACTTAAAAATTTTATACTAATCAAATCTGGAATGCCTATTATCTTTAAGTGGACATTTAATAAATCAAAGCTAGCTAAAGCAGTATGATAATTTGATAAGCAATATCTTATAATGCAAGAAAAAAGTTGAAATTTTTGCGATTTAGTTGAAATTTTTATAATTAGATAAGTTGAGGCCTATAACAATTTGTACAGCAAATTTGTACATGCCACTGCAGAGAAGAATGTCTCCTATTAGCAAATTCTGCAGTCGGGAGTAACGTGAGCTGTTAGAGAGGGATATCGAGAGAAACGCCTTTTCAGAAGCATAAATATTTGTATATAAATATTCTGACCACAATTTCGGAGTTTTCTGAAAGCTTATTGGAAATGTATTGCAAGATGTGCATAATAAGTGCTTAATGTTCTCCTACTCTTCTGCTTTAAATGTTTTTGCATAAGTCACATTGATCTTCGGTTGAGATACTTTTTAGAATCGAAAAATCGGTTCTCTTTAACCTCAAAGTTTGGCGGTTTCTTCTTATCACTGAACTCTTTCTGTGCTACAGCTCAAACATACAAGCACTTGCACGGTGAACGCTAGGTTAAATCAGAATTATATACGTCATCCCCACTGTTATGTTCTCTTGTTATCGACAATATCCTGAGCAAGCTCAGCGAACAAGGGCATAGCGGCATTGAATATGATAATGCCGTAGTAATCAGAATCTCAGCTAGGTTTGGCCGTTTGATGTGGATAGTTCTTCGAATGATGACCGAATGGTGTGCCAAGGCCTCAACAATAATCCTACAAAGGCTGTACTAGTATTCAAAACTTAGCTCAAACTCTCACCTACAATTATTGCTAATTAAAGCCCTTTGGACTTGTAAACGTCTTCTTGCACGGTCTTAGGAGCCATCTCGCTCTTCAAAGACGATCTTTTAGACCCTATACCACAATGGTAAGACACATCTTTACCCACGCTTCCTCTATACGGTGGCTCAATCAGGTGGCACCATCAGGCGTTGGGAGAACCTTCAACAGCTTTAGGGTGCCATCTCTGAAAATTTTTTAACGAACCACAACGCCAGTTGAAAGACTTAGGTGTCAAGCTAGCTTTGTTCTCATACTTCAGAATCTAGATGATTCATATATTTTTAAAATTACCTCTGGTATCGCGATCAACAGCATAATAGATTGTATAACCATGGAACTTTGTTTCGGTAGACGTTTCTCAATTCTATTTCTAAGAAATATGGACTGGGAAGACGGCACCGCTTGTAATGGATCATTTACTACTAAGTGGTTTGGTTTTGTAATCGGAACGGGTACAGGTGTAGTTTTTTTTGGACTCAATAAAAATTCTTTTATTGCAAAATGTATTTATATATGTCATCGAGTTTGAGACCAATGGACAAAAGTCCTAAAGTGAAAAACTTTATTATATTCTCAGACTGCCAAGCGTTAATCAATTCAAACAATGCATTGACATGCTTCAACAACTCTCGGAAGGCCGAATGGTCACCATTTATTAGAGGCTAATTAAATAGCAGACGGAATGGCCATTATTGAAATGAAATCAGAACAGCTGACGTCCAGTATAAGTCACGGGAGCATTGACGTCAGCATGCTAAAACCACCAAATCATTGAAATGAAATTTCATAATGCAGCAGTGGAGACCTAAGGTTGCTCACAGGTTATAACTCATGCGACATTATTGATATATTATCTAAAAACAAAGGGTTCTCGTCTTGAAAAAGTATAAACGCTGTTTAGAAGTTGATGAGACAAAACAGATGAAAGGACTTTCGAATACTATTCAACGAAAAAATAGATTTTTGTAAGCCTACTACAATTCCAAAAACAATTAAAGGACCAGTGTGCCAGAAAGTAGGCCATGATGGTGGCTCAATCATGTTCTGGCAATGCACATCTTATAATGGATTTGGTGATTAGGTTCATCATCACCGGTTCCAATATTTGATAACATTAAATGATAAAGCATTTCTTTCAGGTGATATATTGTTAGTGGAATAATTTATTCTGCAACATAATAATGATCCATAACACAAAAGCAAGATGATAACATATTTCCTGAAGGATGTCGTAGGATTTAACTTTCAAAGTCTGGATTAAAACGTCATAGAAAACTTGTGGACTTACATAAAGCATAATATAAATGTTTCGTTTCACAAACCGGAGAAGAAACCATATCGGAGGTCACCAAACGAGATATTCCCAGAAGTCTTTTACTATTTGCTAGACTCAATACCAATATTTCTTCAAAAAGTCAACGAAGCTAAAGACGGCTAAACATTTTGTTAGTTCATAGTTCGTAGAATAGCATTGAGCTGTTTTATTTTGCAAAATTGACTTGTCAAAATACTTATGCCCACATATTAAATTAAGTTTTTTCCATAACTTTTAATGAATATAATAATAAATCGTATTAAAAGTTAAATATAAAGACTTGCTACTTCTTTTCGTCAAAATAATTATGCCGACTATTATGAGCTTACTTATGTTATATACCTTTCAGTGCTAGTAACAAACTTCTTAACAATACTGTCCACCATGCAAATATGTAGTCGCATAGATCTAACAATTTATCGGTAAACAAATTAGACCCAGATATTAAAAAGTATTTTAGTTATTATTATTACCAATTAACAAAGTCTAACATTTCTTTAAAGGCGTAATACATTTTGCAATGTGTTGGATAAAGTTTCGTTTTTTAACGAAACTTCTACATCTTGAGCTGTCTATCATGGAGGGCACGGGCACGCCTGATATTATTTAAAGCTGTTAGTTGTTATAGCTTTATTTATAATTTCAATTATAGGAAATTAACGAAAATTTGTTTTGCGCACGCTTATTGACTACTATTTGTAATTCTCAGACAAATACACAGATGGCGTCGTAGTACTAACATTGTTGTCAGGCACGTTAAAAAAAATAAAGTGCTAATCTGCGAATTTGGTGCGAAATTCTGGAGGTGCAAGATCGCAACCCAAAACCAGTCAAATGATCTCAAAGACTACAATTTTAATTTTAACATAATTCCACTTAATTTTTTTTCTTTTATTAAACGTTTAACACTTTTAAAAATAAATTTTCATTTGTTTAACGTTTTAATGTGAATAACAATACATATTCGTTTACTTTTTTTTTTTTTTTTTTTTTTACTAATATTTATTCGCACGCTTGATCTTTCGAGGCATTTTGATTTATTGTTGAACGCAATAAATTTCACGTGCAAATTTTTTATGAATTCGTAAATAATTTTTTGTTTTATAATAAATATTGAACACGATTGTCACGCTGTTTCAATTGAAAATCACGACGTCAACAGTACGATTGATCGAATTTATAGTTTTTTTAAATTTTCCCAACCGGAGGATAGAAAGCCACTTGCTGTGAACGGCAGCAGAACATCAAATGAATCGATGAATGAATGAAATACGCTGCAAATGTGACTGCCACTATTAAAAATAAATAAAAACACACAGCTTATACTATATATATCTGGTATATTATAGGAGAGTATAAATAAAAACATTGAATGTACACGCAGCACGCAAGAATAAAGAAATGATTAGTTCCAAGTTTTATATACTAAATTTAACAAAAGTCACTCATTCATTTACTCATCATCGCTCGCTCGGTGCTGGCGCCAGCAAATACAGTCCCCAATGGGTATTTTTTTTGAGTGATCTTTCAATTTGTACACGCAATTTTTATCTTTTTCTATATGTCTATCTATATAATGATTTCTGTTTTTGTGTTCTGGTTTTGAACAAATTTAATTTATACTCTTTACACATGTTGTGGGAGTAGTTTCTTAGTTTTGTAATTGTGCTTGCAACGGGTAGCTAATGTATTATAATCTTAATCAACTCGATGTCAAGTTTGTCTATTTACTAGCCACTCAATTTTTGAGATATCGTTTTAAAACTTGGTATGCATCCTTCTCTCTCCCTTTTCGCCCCTTAAAACGAAATTTACACATGTTCAATGGATCTTCTCCAGATCTCTATGTATACTTAATTTCATCGCTGTACCTCAAATGAATGCAAATATATGATACATTTTGTATAACGTTTATATGGGCGACGGAACCTCTCCAGTTTTGGACAACATAAGAGAAATACTTTTCCCGATCTCATTAATTTGTGTATCAAATTTCAAATTTCGAGGAATATTATTTATTGCTTACATGGGCGATATTTATACGACACATTCGATTACTTTTCCTTTGCAAGTTTCTCCTATTTTTCTTCATCTTCAACTTTTTTTTGTCGTAAATGCTTTGAGCAAAACGACTGCTAGATAAGGGGGAAAAAAGGTTATCGCATATAACAGGTCTGGACATGTTAGCCAAATTTCCAGAAGTATTGGTCGAACACGCTACGTTATCAAACATTTTATATTATAATCAAAGATCTTCGAACGTGATAGGCGATTAATTTTGAAAAAACAACCGAGCAACTAATAAACAGCTTCGCGCAACCAACTTTGCTGCACTTAGAGGCATCCCAATATCACATATGACCGTGTGACGAACCTCAATCAGTTCAAAACACATAGTCAGAAAAGAGTTATGAAAAGAGTTCTACTTTTGCTATCTCGGCATAAGGCAACTCGGATTCAATTTAGTTTGAATAACTTGGCAACTTCTTGGTAGTCAGTAAGAACTAATTAACACATCACACAGAATGTGTCTAAAAATATTCTTTTTCAATTCACGTTTTTTTATCTGATGCAAATAAGTTTAATTTAGATAGCTTCGATTGAATTCTATACCATTGGAGAGATTTTTGAATCACTCATATTCTCTAAACGAAATTTCAGTGGAGGATCCGTAATGAGTAGTTTTTCAAGATCTGGTGCTCTGCCACTGCGTTTCATATCCTCAAAAATAAAAAGTTCTGAATATGTGGAGATGTTGCGCGCCCATTTTCAACTGAAAATAAGAAGTGTCCATACATTTTATTCAGACGAGAGCATATTTGGAAGCACATTTAGTGGATATTAGGACTGGCCAGTCTACTCACCAGATCTAAATCCTATAAAAAAAAAAATAAAAAAAATTAGACATACTACCCTGGCGTATTTAAGCCGATAAAAAATAGTAAAAATATAAAAAAACAAATTTTTAAAGTGCGGGGAAGTTAAAACTTCCCATTTTGCTTGTATGATAAAAACTGGACATTTCCGTCACTGTAAATTTTATCAGTTCTGTGAAGAATAGAATTTTTAAGTCGAGGTCTCATGTAACTGCTTCAAAATGAAACTGAATTATAATGAATTTATGTTTTCACTAACATGAGGAGTTGCTCCACCGCCCAGTTTGATACATAAACTTTCTGCTAGTCGAAAAAAAAAATGTTCTATAAATTTCTAAACAGTCGCACAATTAGTTGCCAAAATATGAAAATGTTTTTTCTAATTTTTTCAAATTGATATATACATAGCTTATGATGTTCTACTGATTGATAACGACATATATATGTAGGTACATATAAATATTAAATAAATAGCACTATGCAGCTATCAAATGCATTAGGTACATGCCAAGTAAAAGCAACCAGCAAATACAGAGAAAGAAATATTGATAAAAATAACATAGTCGCCCGTTGCTGCCGTCTCACATTTCAATCTCAATTGCTACTATTTTGACGTTAGAAAGGTGTAAGTGAGAAGAAAAAGTTCAGTTCTTCTTCCTTTCACTATAAAATGTTTCTATTAAAATCACTCATTTAAGTTACTGAAAGCATCGTTGGTTTATTTCGATATAGAAAAATTATTACACTAATATAAAGTATCAATGTAATCCAAGATCGACAGACTAAACCTTGTGTTGATACTTCTGTAAATTTCTCAGCTTACTGGTCAAATGTTCTAAATATAATATAATAGCTACGCATTAATAGCGTATAATATAGTCGACCAAACTGATTGTTTCTCTATGTACAATAGTTAAGATTGTATTACATTTATTAAAAGTATTAAATCCATCTAAGATTTGTTACAACTTAAAGACATTTTTTTTAACTAAAAAATATGTTTTGTATTATTGCAACATTTTTTTTTTATTTTTACTAAATATTTAATTTTTCTACATTTTCATCACCCGTGTGGGCGATGCAGCAATGCAAGGACGTCTATTGGCATCAACAAAAAATTTCGCAAATATGTATGCAAAAATATATACAATATATAAAAAAAAAGAAACACACGTTTCGAGTTTTAATAAACATAATTTTGATACATTATACAGACGTGTGATTTTATGTGGGCTGGCTGATAAGTTTGTGCTCAGAGATATTTTTTTGTTTCGACAATAATATGAAAATTAATCTTAAAATTTTCGATGTTATTTTCTACAGAAATTCTTAGAAATGTTTTGTTGAAAAGATTTTTTACAATTGGTTTGCTTAATGCCAAAGTTTCATGAAGGTCGTCTCAAAACAGTTGTTCCAGAATTATTCATACATGAGATTAATTGGTTGTTTCGTACACAAGAATTGGTTTGAAAGATATTTTGGGAAACCAACTGCTCATCAATATAATGTCAGTTGGTAGTTAAGATGTTTAGCTTCTTACTAATGGTTAATGTCAAAATTATTTCTGATTCTGAAGATTAAAAAGGAGTATTTCGAAAAAAGATGTATTTCAAGCCGATTTCATAAAAACTGTATTGGTGGACAGTGGATTTGTATGGAGGCTACCCCAAAATATTAGGGGACACGCGCATAATGTTGTGAATGTGATTAAGATGATAGTGACTTTAATAAAGAAGTTTTTCATACAAAAACCCATAAGTTAACAATAGGTTTGTATTGGGGCTACTCAAAACGTGTGGAGAAACGCATTAATGAAGAAGTTGTTCATACAAAAACCATAAGTAGGCGGTAAGTTTATATAGGGGCTGTCCCAAAATATGAGGGGAGAAGCATACTTGTATATGTGTGCCAGCAGGCGTCAAGGAAAAGCCACCATTTAAACTTTTAAGCTGATATTAACTTAAATAAAAAATATGTTCAAACAAAAACCCTTAACTGGAGGGTCGGCTTGTATAGGAGCTAACCCAAAATATGAAGGGGAGCCGCATAAAAATAGTCAAGGTATAATAATTTTGATATTTTGTCTGCTTAGAGCAAAAATAAATTCATCAACTGGTCAAGAATATATAAACTTAAATTGAGGAGGTGCGATGTTCCCTTCAATGCAAAATGTCATCAGCAGTTTGTTTTAAACTTGTTCTTTAAGTAATCTCTATTCAGAAAAATTTTCACAGGAGACCTTCGTGTGATAACTAATACACTACTCACACTTTAACTGTTGCTATTTATGTCTTTAAGAAGCATATTTCGAAGCAACTAATTAACTTGTCTCACTGGCAGTATTGCGCCTTCCGATGTTGAATAATAATCGTAACACAATCAAAACTTATTAAACTACCCACGTTTATGACACTCTTTTGATTGCAAATCGAGGGCAAATTTTGTGGTTCATTGTTCTTATTTAGCTTTACTTTTTTTGTTGCCTAAGGTAATTGCAAAATCTGAATCACTTAAAAGCAGAAATGTGTTGTCTTAGTCAAGGTAGACAATTGAACTTTAATGAATAATATATTATATAAGTATAGAGCAATGATTTATTGATCTTGATTACAGAAAATAATAAACAAAGCGTTCATGTGTATATGGAAATATGTTTGTGATAGGCATTTGATTGCTTTTAAAAATCGTTAAAGCTTTTGGCGATGAATTTCAGAACCAGTCAGTTCACGCATTTTAATCTAATAAGTTCAAGTGATGTTTGAGACATAGAGTCCTTATTGGAAGTTGTACTATCTGAGCAGCTAGAGTGCATGTTAGCGAGATCGAGAGAATTAAGATTTATTGGAAAAGTGGAGACGGTTTCGTTGTCTATAGCATACAACAGACCTACGACAATAGAATATAGAAAAGAATATAAAACGTATCTTCGGTAGTTTTTTGTGTTAAAATATTTTGTTGTCCAAAAAGTGTTCAGTTGAACTAATCAGTCAAGTTAATAGTTGAACATATAAAAAGTTTCCATACAAAAATTTTTTTTTATTGGGGGTCATATATTGTAGTAATTGAAACTGATGCAAAATTTTATAATAGCATGTCATAACTTACTTTGCTTTAGAGAATCAAAATCTTTTATAATCTTTCATTATTATTACATTAATATATGTTTATTCCACAGCATCATACTTTTAACTCAATTGTTTTTTATCGATCCTATATATCAGTAAAAATAGCACAGTGCCAGCTAAAGGAAATTTCCCAAATACTGAAGAATCTCAGAAATATGTTTGAGACATATTTTTAGAATTGCGTGTACGATGATGACTACATACGTACACCCACACACGGCAAATAATACAAATCGTCGCAAGCTACTCTGATGATGACTTCGCAATGCGAAAAAAAAACCAAACGAACGCAGCAAACATTTCTTCCCACTGACCTTCTGAGAAATCAAAGTTTATTTTTAAAACCATGCAATATCGTGAGATTGATTGTACAGATGGCAGCTAAATCTAAATTTAGCCACAGCTCAATTGAAATGTCATTTAGGTTGAGCCGAATTTGGAAAAAATTAAAAAGCCAACGACAAAGCGGGGGGAAATTTTGATACGTGAAACACGACAATGCCGCCAAGCCAGTGGTATTACTGTGCGGTGATTTGCGGAATAGTGGAATACATATATCGTACATTGTAGCTAGATTAAATTTTTGTGTTTTTTTTTTTAGTTTGAATTTGACATGAGTGTACTATGAGCTTACAAATGGGCGAGCGACATAATACAAACTGGCGCGATTTATGCTCGACTGGCAACACAATTGACTCGACTCTGTCCATTCGCAAGTCACTGCAGTGAAATGATTCAAAATTGCTGCTATAAACAAACAGAAATAACAACAATGGAGAAACAACCAAAGTAACAACAAATATAACAAAAGAGAAACAAGTACAACAATGCTAATAAAACAAACAAGTTCAAAGTCAAATGTAAATGTCAGTTAAGACATAAACAATCATGATGTACTATATACAGTAATGCGCAGTTCTTTAGAAACTTAAAAAAAAAAAGAAAACAACAAAAACTATTTAAAAACTTTAAATAAAACAAACAAAATTAATTATTCATAAAAAAAACTAGTTTTGTTCGTACTATTAAGTGTGATATAAATCATATCCTCACTCAAGCTAATCTTCTGCACAGTTTTCTTAGGCGTTGAGTGCTTTCCCCAATTTGTATTTTATGTTCAGCAACAATGTTGCAAATCTTATCGATCGAAATGATCTGTCATGCTGACAAAACAATAAGTAGGTGAAGACTTAAAAGGCGAACTCTACTTAGCTAAAGGTCAACTTCGTTTTGGAATCGAAGCCATCAGTAGCCAACAGCAGCGCATGCTGATCTTTAATCTGGAGACTTCTAGAAACACACTTTAGCTTGGATGAATATTCAAAAATTTTTTTTCCAAAAACAAAGGAACATCTCTTGGTAAGCTACGAAAAGCTACACAGATTAAAGATGATGATGAAAGATTCGCAGATGAAATATGGCAGCAGCAAGCTAGAACATTTTATAAGCAGAATAAACAGCTAAGCTATCATCTGACAAAAATACCACATTTTGCAGCTACTAAAGGTAGCTCTTTAACTTCAATTGTAGATCAACTTGCGTGTATAGATTTCATTGAAGACAGCAATAAAAACCTATACTATTTATCCCGACTAAAAGATAGTCTTTCTATCATATAAAAAAAAAAAAAAAAGCCAATCTCATACAATCTCACAGGATACTCGATTATATACACATATCGTACAGACAAAACAGCTCATGGCGGTACTGCAGTAATAATAAAAAAACGACTATTAATTATGGAGAACTAGCAAACTTCGGCAAAAATAACATTTCACTTTATCAGTTACCGGACCTTATTGACTTCTGGTGTTATGCTGCTTGGCTGTATGCCTGTATGTCGCACTCTTTTGACTGAGGCTATACAAGTTGTCCTCTTCTTCCTCTTGATCATGAAGTTCTATGCAGTGCCGTCGTATTCATATTTCCTTTACTGTAGGATGAGTGGTTGTTCGACGTAAACGTGGAGAGTTTAGTTCTGAGTGGGAAAAAAAAAACAATCGCAGAAAATTTAAAAACGTCACGTCTAACTACTACTTCTGAAACAAAAATGACTAATTAAATTATCCAACGACATATATAGATGATACTTAGACAATAACCAACTACGACAAAGCCAATGTTCTCGCGATCGACTAGAGATCTAGAAGAGGTAACTATTTAAATAGTTATTCAGCTAAAACACAAGATCATCAAACATTTTAAAGACCCGCCGTATAAGTCTCATTAAAGCAATAAAATCTGTGTGTGATATTTTTAACATTCTCCCTATAGATGCTTTATAGCAAATTAGATCAAGGCTGAAAAGAAATAGGAAAACATATTAGTTGCAGAATATCCAATGTCGCAAAGTATTAAGCGACAAAATATTACAATACTTCTTGTAGCTCTAAAGGAAGGACCAAAGACTTAATAAGCATTAGACATGGACGGCTGCAGGATATGCAAGGAGCCGGCTGTCACCGAAACTCTACAGCAATCGCTACAGGAAGAATGAAATATTTTGACACTGCAGCCCATGAGACGCCCAATCAGTTACTGGCACTTGCCAAACACATAAACATTCTATAATACTATTCAAGCTTAAACCTTGATGATCGTCGTCATTAAGCACCAACTGGAAAAGGCTTGACAACAACCAAAGTGTCAGCCGACGTAACCTAATGCAAGATACACCAAATTTGGCGATTCTATTCAAATTATTAAACTTTTTTTTTTTATACAAAAACACAGGAGAAGCATGTGTGTGTGGAGTTAACTCATAGGGCGGGGTTGGTACGTCCGTTGAATGCTAGACATCTGAAGAGATATAGGAGAGAATACTCACACATAAAGGTTGCTATATGAAACCCAGAAAGGAGGGTCAGATTTATATGGAGGCTATCCTTCTAGTGGTCCGATCTGGAAGGGTAAGTTTGCATGGGTAGGTTTGTATGGTAAGTGAGGTGTTGTCACCAGTTGTTGAAGACAAGTTATTTGAAGAAGGTATAGGAGAGTCTAAATATCTAAACTTGTGGCTGTATTACTTATAGTCTTGAAGTTCTGGGTGGTCATGCGGGCAGCCAGACAGACTGACATGGATATATCGGCTCGAATTTAGTATGGGGCTATACCTTTTAATGGGTTGATTTGGACCTTCATCAATTTATATTTTATTAGGATTGATGAAAGTACATAAAAATTTCTATTTGAATCAACAACAATAACCGAATCTGTTATGTAAAAAAATTCAGAATGGCGGTTCAGCTTTATAAGCGGACTACCCTTTTAGTGGTAACAACAACAATTTATAATTTTTAAAGGAAAAACTCACGACGGGTAGGTTTTTGTGGTAAGTGTTGGGACTTGTTTTTGAATAAAAGTTATGTGAAGAAGCAATAGGAGAGTCTAAATATACAAACTTGATGGTTTCGTTTCTTACAGTCTCCAAGTTCTCGGTGGTTATACGGACAGCCATCCAGCCTGCACCAGTCTGCACCGTTTCCATTTGCATGTTTCTACGGGTAATATACCCTTTAAAAGAAGGTGCTGTAAGCGTTACTATAGTTGTTTTTTATGACCTGAACTTCGGAATTTCTAACGTGATGCATTCACTAGAAGACGCCTAAGCGAAACTACACCATTTCCCTGATTCAAATTAATAATCACACAAGCAACCTACACTTGATTTTATTAATGGGATGGTTCATGGCAGATTTTTGAAAAAGTGGTTCGCACACTCTTGCTGTTGTATCACAATAAGATGAAAACAATGCCATGCCGAACCTAGGCTTATTATAATAAAAATGTATACACCTAGCTTTCGAGGTGTCACTAAATGTCTGCATATGACTGTGCGTTCGATTATTTTAGTTTTCTGTTCAACTGTGCATGCAAATAATAACAATAATAATAATAAAAGTAGTGCATTAAAAAAACTCGAGCGCCAATCGAGCGCATTTTCTGGGCGCCCCCAGAATACCCAACATACGGATATACTACATACAAGTATACGTCGTACAATGCAACTATCTAATGTACGCCGCTGCCGTATACTAAGCATTTGGCGTAGAAATTTAATTAAAGCGTTAGCGATGAGGCGGCTTTTGTGGTTGCGACGACTTGGCAACATTTCGACTACGACGACGACGACAACAACGGCGATGAAGATAGATAATAACGACCGATGTATGTACATATTTTTCCGTTTGTTGAAATTAATGAAATTTGACGAGAAGGTACATTGAATTTTGTGCAATAAAAATGTATTTCCTAGTTGGTGACCGCATTTCATCAGCATGTTACAATACAGTACATGCAATTGAGTGATTAGCGCCATGTGTCACGTTTCAGCGACTAACTAAAAAAACAAAAAAAACGAAACGAAAATAATCGAATTTAATTTAAAATTTTAATTAAATTTTTCCCCCCAAATTGCTCTACTGTACTTTGTATATGTGTGGCAGCCAAGATTGTCGATTAAAATTTAGTGATCATGCGCAGCGTTCAATTAGTTGCGCTTCATTGGAGCATGTCTGGCTGCCGTTCGTTTGTCTGGGCGTCTTCTCGGTTCGTGTACACTAAAACAAGTCTAAAAGCTGTTGTGTAGCAGATTTAATTCCAAATGAAAGCTCAAATGCATAAATTTAAATACGCGTGAAATTGCGAGGCGTAAAATGAGTTCACTTAGCTGCGATCGAAATTTATTGATCACATTTTTAAGCTACAAACGTTTAGTTTCAATTTCAAGCGTCACAACTTACCAACTGTTTATTCTCTCCTTTTTTTAAACGATATCTGCAATTTAAAAACGGAAATATATATATTTAATATTTATATTTGTTTTGTTTCAATGTTAAAAAAGAAATACTAAGACAGCACATTAACAAAAATGTGTTTAGCTTAAGCTTAAATAAATAAATAAACAAAAAATATGAATCCAGAAAGCAAAAAATTTAGTAAATGTATCTCTTAGACGTCCTTGACTTAGTGGTCTTAAATTAAAAAAAAATTTTTAATAATTTGAATGGCGTACGGCTGTGATGTAAACAAATGTTTGCTTTCAAGTGTGATACAATAGTATATGATCATCAGATATTCCATTCAAAGTTCCTTTATAAAAATATACAAACTTGAGACATCTTTTAAAATATAAAGACTTCATGGTGGAAAATTAGAAGTGATTTGATATTTTCATACAAAAATTGTTTTAAGTAGAGAAATACGAAGAAAGAATGCTGTGATCATGGGTGCACAACTTCGAAATATCTTTTATACAGACATAAGCAGACTCTTTAAACCATAATCTAATTCCATTCTTAAATTTTTTATAAGTGTTACGCCTTCTTATAGCAGTAGCATATATTGATAGACGGTGCATCATAGAAAGAAAAGATGACTCTACCGTATTTGTCTAGGCAGCATCATCTCTTAGCAAAATATGCAACATATCAAGTAATGAAGTTTCTAAGTTTCGTGTTTGAAACTCAATATAAGTGACACACTTTCAATATTACCGAATATATTTTCCATATCACGATAATAATACAAACTTAACCTAACCCATTTTTTTATCGACTAAAATTTCTACTCAAGTTGCATCATAAAGAGCAATGAACCAATATTATTTACTGTGCGCGGTTCTTTACATAGTCGTCAACCCTTGTCTGATAAGCTAGAAAGAACGCCGCAATCGATTGCCCTGTAATCACTTAAACTTCAATTTTGTATGTGGATATATACATTTCTATATTAATTTCTGCGAAATATTTTATTAAAATTAAATCCACTAAATTTAAAATTAGATCCAATAAATTGAGAGTTTCATCCTAAACAAACAACAACAAAAAATGTTTTTAATACAAAAACACAGTACTGTATGGGACCTAATGGTCCGAGCTAGACCTTTATGGAATAAAATTACAAAAAAAATCAGCAAGGAGGGGTAGGTTTCTATGTGGGTTTGGCTCATTTATTGAATACTAGTTATTTGCAGAGAGTATAGGAAAGTTTTAATAATCTATACTTCTCTCCGTTCTCTCTATATCTCTTACAGTATTGAAGTTCTCGTTGTTCATACGAACAGATATGTCTACAATCGTCAAGAAAGTATTGGTACTATCTAACTTCTATCTTCTGGGTAGTAGTTAGACAGGCAAATTTTTTCCAACAACATTTGGTAACACTGTCCTTATAAGGCTTTGGCGCGTCTTTCGGCTGTTATTCGGATGATTGCTGGTTCGTGCATCAAACACCCATGTCTCGTCGCTAATAATTATGCCTTCCATGAAGGTTGGATCCGAATTAGCTCGATCCAGTATGTCTGCAGCTACTCGCTCTCGATACCATTTTTGAAGGAAATTCAGCTATATCGGAAATGAAATTGCTTAATTATGACCATAAGAACCGTTAGAATTGCTTAGGAGCTGTTGAATGACATCAATGACGATCCAGACTTTGTCAAAAAGGGGTAGAAATGTTGGGGAAATATGATCATACACTTATGAACGTCGAAACCAAATCCCAAACCAAGACCGAAAAAGCACTCCAAAGTCGGCGAAAAGAAAAGGTTTTTCTAACATTTACAATGGTATGGTGTATCATGACTTCTAGCAAGAAGTACTTAGGATCAATTAGAAATATTAGCTTGAAGTTATGTGTCGATTAAGTGAAGCAATAAAACGAAAACGACCGCCTTTGTGGCACCTGATTTTTTTCACCAAAAACAACACCGTTCATGCCTCAGCCATTGTTTTTTCTGCTTCCAAAAATGAAATGATTGAGGAGATAAAAACTGCATCGCTAGAAGGACTTAAAACTTAAAGCTATTGTTTCGAGAATTGGAGAAAGTAATACCTGGCACAAGTCTATTATATCTAAGTGGGATAACCTTGAAGGAGACAACGTAGACATTGATGAACATCGTTGTCATTTAAGTTTGATTGGAAATGAAAATAGAACCTAAATTTGTAATCTTACCTGGGGGGTCTCAGTTAAACTTACAACAGCCACAAATTTTTTTGACAAAAACTAAGAAAGGGACATATTTGGCTAGTGCTCTGATTTGGAACTATATTTCCTCAATTTCATTTAGGTTGAATTCGTAAACGCGTGTAGTACATAAATTTTAATTTTTAAAGCACAATTTATTTTTGTGCGGCCTGCAAGAATGCATCCGAACAAATTAAATTGGAAGTCAGCGTTCTGGTACCGACTGTGGCCAACTTCACGAAAATAATTTATGCCTGTTGAAGTTTACGCGCCATGGTGTAGTCATTGCAGAATCGTAGAACAGCTATCCGAGAAAGAGTTGACCGCCGGACAAATGAGCATATCATTTTCGACAAAACTTTTGAGGCTGATGAAGAATATATGTATATACTTTATAGGGCATGACTTCTGCTTGCTAAAAACATTTACGTTTGCCGATTCTGATATCAACTGTTTTTAATCAAAACAACAAATGTATTAGCCATAATAAAAAATATAATTAAGTTATCTGCGGAATTTAGGGATTTCCTTGCAACGCCGGGTATTTTTCCTAATTGTTACCAAGGTGTGTTTGTATATACATATGTATATATTTTTTTTTGCTTAAAAAGAATATAAAATTCGTTGTTATTTTAACATGTGCCACTGTTGACGTCGTCGGTGTCATTCAACGTCATCACAAAGTAGACTGACGACTCAATAACAATTTATAGTGTATTGTACTCGAACAGATTTTACGCATCGAATTACAGCTGGTCAATGGACGGCAGCATATATTCGTTATTGAAAAAATCTGGACTTGACTTGTTTATACATATGGCGGATTTAATTTCATACGTAAAAGGCTAACAACAAAAATAAAAGAACCACAACAACAAACAAACAAGTGGCACATCACACATTCAACTAAACAACTGATGAGAATTATTATTATTGTGGGAATTGCTTTATATTGAAATAAATAAACCGAATTTAATACATATAATATTTTGTAGAATCATATCATATATAAAATAATGGTAATCCATACACTTTCGAATTCTAAGATTTATAATTACATAGTTGAAAACTTAAATACAGACGACAATTTTTAACGAAATTATAAATAATTTGCAAACATAAATTTTACAATTTAACAAAACTGCATCACCGAGCAGCATGCGCTTCGGAAGAATAACGACAATAAATGCTAGATAAATTTTATTTAATTTCCAACTACAAATATAAATTATGTGCCTAGCGCGCGATATGGCTAAATTATATGTTTATAATGCCACATTTTATATAAATTAAAAAATAAAATTGAAGCAAATTACCAGACACAGCACCTGTTGCGGCAAATTAGGCAAATATACTCGAAAATCAAAGCGCACCATAGATTAATTTTGTAGTATTTTGTTTTTTCGGACAGCAATAAATTTTGCAACGCAAATGAGTTGGCACAAAAAATATATTAAAAAAAAAGCTAAAACAAATAAATAATTAATAATGAAGGTGGTGGTGATATTTTATTTTATCTATTTGCCATGCATATATAATTTTATAGTTCAAGATTTCAATAGATAAATTATTATATATTGATGTGTATTTTATATATGTATGCAGCGACTATATCTGGATGCGTTGAAAGCTTTTCACGTCAACTGAAAATAAAAATATTGCTAAAATTAAATTTAATTAAATCGCTTTGCAATAACTTTGTTTGTTTGGTGTGGTCGATCCATTATGTATATACATATTATTGATTTACGCCCTCGAAATTAATTCAACGAAAATATTAGAAAACTAAAATTAATTTAAATATATTGTATACAAGTCAAGCTAGTGGGCTTTAAAATATCTTTAGGTAAGTTTAAATTTTAACAGTAAATTGTTTCCGATGATTTCGTTTCAAATCCTGATATTAGATTTAGCAGAATTTAGGGCATCGCTTCCTTCGATTACGACCAAACTCAGAATGTGATCTCCGGGTCCCATTAAAATAAACATATACCAAATATCATCGCCGTACCTCAAATGAATGCAAAGATATGACGAATTTTGTTGATTTGGCACCGCTCATCTGATCAGTATTGAATGCAAATTGAGCCAAACAATTCGTCGACATTTCTGTCTAAAGAGTAACTAAAACAAAAACTCAAAATTGGTCAGACTTTGCATGTTAGAATATTATGAGATGGACCAGACCATTATCAAATCGCAGCCAAGCTACACACTAGGCACAGTATGGTGGACGCCGCACCTCACAACACTTAATGAAAACTAGACGTCGGAAAATTACATTTACAATATATCATGGAAGGCTTCTTAGCCAGACTCTCCCAACTGTTTAATGCCTTAAAAGAACCTCTGCGGATACTGATTTTATATGAGAGCAGTGAAGCCACATTTTTGGGTCTGTTAGATTGCTTCGATTTGTTCTCTGTGTATGTGTTTGACTTAAAAATTATGGAAATTGTGATAAATTTTACGCATTCAATCCGATCCATCCGAATGTAAGACAAAAAAAGGTAGGGCTGGCCGTTCTAGTTCCTGAGATTTACTAGACTTCAGAAGATAAAACCATTAAACTTGAATAAAGCAACAGTATGTATAAAATTAATGTAAGATATTTAGTGTTAGGGTTAGTTTTTGACTTTAACCTATAAAATATTATAGAGATCGGGCCACAATAAAATATATAATATTTCGGACAAACAAAATTAGTTTCCTTAGATTGAGTACATTGTGAGTACAGCTCAACGCAGTGTAATTTTTGTTCATAAGGTAAACATTTATGAAAAATATTAAATAAAATACGCAATTTAAACAAGTTTTACCTTAAAACACTCTAAATATGAATTAGCATTGAATAGTCCACGCTTTTTATGAAAATCAAAAATAATAAGCAAAACGCTGTCAATAGATGCTGATCAATGATGTTTTTCATGTAGTTATTTAATATAAATATAAAACATGTCTGAAAAACATGTAAATGATATAGTGAAGGTGCACGACTATGTTATACCCTGCACAAATACTTTGTTTTGTAAAACAAGAACTTGATTTGGCTTCAATTTGACTTTCTACGAACTATGTTACAAAGTAATAATTTTTTTATGCACCTTAAGACATACTATACCATCACAAAGAATATATGAAACAAATATTAATTCGATGAACACTGTGGAACAGTGCAGCACATAGAGAATCTTATACCATTAGCAAGTTTCTCTAAGTCTATGAAAGAACATATTCAACAAAACTAATATACCCTACTACAAATACTTAATAATATATTCTAAAAATAGACAATAACGATTAAAATCTATAATCGTGTTTCATTTATTTTGCATTCATGCTCGTTTGTATTGATTAGTTGCATAATTGCAAGGAAAAAAAAAAAAAATCAGAAATAAATCAAGTAAATATTTATATTATATAAGGCAAGAACAAAAATAAATAAATTAAAAAGCAATAAAAAAAATTGACGATGCAATCGTAACGCAAAAACGTGCGCCAACAAATTAGTTGCACATTTTTATATGAGTTTAATAAATGTGTGTGTGTGTGTACATGCATAAATAATATAAAAACTTGAAGCTTTCAACGAAAATGTCACGAAATGACCAAATGAAATTCATAATTATTTTCTGGTTTGATTTTGCATTAGCAACTTTTGCGTAGACAACCGCAGCGAAAAATGCTGCTGAGTGCACTTTGGAGTGATGTTTTGTATACGCTGTAATCAAAGCATAAAAGAAGAGTCTATTAAGTTTGTGTAAATGTTTGTCACAGCTAAATAAAAGGCTTGGAAGAACCATTAAATATAAATATTCGACTTGTCTGTCTGTTTGTTTGAACAAAAATTTCTGACAGACTTAGAGCCTTCAAATTTGTTCAGACATACCAGCATATTTGTTTCTAATTAAGTTAAAAACGTATATTTTATGTATTTTTTAAAGCAATACAAATAAAATATACCATATGGAGTTTAGCCCTTATACTAATCTATGTTTCAAAGTGATCAGCAGGGTATGTTAAAGTCGATAACACTCGACTGCAACGTTCTATCTTGTTTTAATTTTATCTTTTTGTTTTTTAAGCGTTCCGGTTGTCCACTAAAATGACAAGAAAATAAAAATTAAAACTAAAAATTGTTTTAAAATTGTGTTTGGCTAAATTTAAAATATTTCGCTACAAGGCTTTTTTTAAGATGGTTTAAGAAGAATTTTACCAAAGAAAATTTTTAACAGTTTCGTCTTGCAGAGTCAAATTAAACTTCTAAGTTCAAAAAATTGCCAAACACTAACGCTATTCAACCCTATAACATATGTGCTACTCAAACTGCATTTAATTGCCTTAAACTATATCTATGAATATATATATAAAATTTATCATTCTCGACCATGCCACATCTATATAGAAGGAAGAGAAAGATGAGGCATAGCAGCGCAAGTCGGGTGCGCTAGTACAAAAATAAATATATCGGCATAAGTAAACATTTGCAAAAAGTTGAGACGAATTTTTTAAAATTAAAAATTATACAATTTTCTGATGGAGATAAAATTAAGGTTAAAGATTACAATAAAAAATTATTTAAATGCTAGGATCATTTGCAGTATTTATATTGGAAGCAGAAAACATCTTTTCAAACAGCGAATAACAAATTTTTTTCTCAACAGCGCATGACTCTTCTTCTAAAAAGGTACACTGCCATGAAGTCGTGTTGCAAAAACAAAGAAAACAAGAAAGAACAACCCAGTCGAATGGGCTCGACTACGAGATACTTTGTTTCTAACGATTTGTATGAGAGCTACCCTAATTTAGTGGTCCGAGCTTGGCATATATGGAATTATATTTTTTTAAGCATTTTTTGATGGTAAACAACAACAACAACAACCAAATTTCATACCAAAAACCCAGAAAGGTGGGAAAGATTTGTATGGGCTACTTACGCACACGACGCAGAAGGACAACACCATCTTCAAGCAGGGAAATTATACCAGATACCTTGGGATATCGCTGGACGAAAGCTAGAAGTTCGCGCGGCACACTCAAAACTTGGTAACCCGTTGTCGTCTCAGAATGAGGCAGCTCTACTGGCTGGTAAACAGACGAAACAAGAGAGTTGCAAGAGAGAGAGAGAGAGAGCTGTCGTCACACTTGTCATTGCTCCCATCTGAAGGTATGGAGTGGAGCTGTGGAGAAACACACCGAAATCGAATCCAGGTGATGCAAAACAAAGCCCTGCGGCTGAACAGCTGATCATTACCCATGGTTCGATTGGAATAGCTTGCTCCATTGGGATCTCCGCATGGAGACAATTGAGCAAATTGCCCGCCGCACCAGTCGGTATAGCGCAGGACTGACTGCAACAGATTGCCTCGCACTCATTTTAAAAACTAAAAAAAAAGTCTTTTTAGTGGTTCGATCACGACCTAAATGGAATATTTTATAACGAGTAACGTAAGGTAGACTAAATTTGGTATTTCTAGCAAAATTAACCAAATCAATAAAATTGTTTCATACAAATATGTAGAATGAGAACTAGATATGCATCTTTTATAGTCTGACAGATCTTGATTTTTCATACGGACAGCCAGTCAGAAAGACGGAAATGTATATATATCAATTCAACTTTTGATGCTGGTCAAGAATATATATACTTTATGGGATCTGTCCGTTAAATACATTTGGAGAAACCGAGTAAACCCTTTTTTTCTATGGAAACAGGGTATACAAAATTACCAATTGCTAAAGAAATAATTCTTAAAAAAAATATATGTTGAAAAATGAGACAGGTCATAAAATACTAAAAGGAATTCCTATTCAATTCTTAAGACAAATCTTAGAGCCCAAAGTACAAAGAAGATACTCAAATGGTGCTGTCAATAGGTGAAATGGCGTTTAAAAGAGAGGTCTGATACAAACATTACATCGACTAAATTCATGGGTTTGAAAGCGACGGACATACGCGCAGCAATGCAATTGCAAAGCAAGGTTTCGTGTTCATGCTCAGATCCATATTTTCAGTTCATATTTAGAAGTCTTTCATATGATCAAGAATTTTCTAATAGAAAATACTTCGATGATCTTGGTGCTACTGTAGATTCTCCAAATTTAGAGTTTCAATGTTAAAGAATATTTTGTATTTTTGATTTTCCCTACCTTAAAAGTCACTTTGAAATAACTGACTGGAATTTGATATATAAATGCTTTATGGAAGAGCTAGTTTTAGTGTGGTCGTGGAACTATGAGAAACTATGAGAAAATACAAGAACCAGAATGTGTTTAAAATTGTCTAGGCTTCACATGTTTCCATGATACGCTGGGATAGCAATAAGAGTAACCCACATGTGTAGTTTTATAATTTTGAATGAAACATAAAGAATCTGTAGCGTTATTAAAGTAGTTCTGAGCAGTAGCGAGCAGCACTTTCCATTCTCGCTTCAACAAAATATAATTTCATACAAACTTTGAAGTTATAAGCTATAGAAGCATATTTCTTATTCATATAAAGCATGATCTTGACGAATGCAATATTATGTTTGTTACCCCCAAAATAAGGAAAAGCGTTTACTATTTTAAATGGTTTTAGTCAAATTAAGTTGTTGCTTTGTAATTTTGTAAAATGCAAATGACAATGACAGATACAAATGGAATAGTTCAACTATCACGTAGTTAGATTATAAAGTGCATTAGGGAAATTTGTATACGTTCATGTTATTATTCAATTTTCGCACAAACAGCGGTCAACAACTGCAAACAATTTCATTAAAACTACTGCATACAAAAAAATTTAAAAAAAAAAAAAGTTGACCATGACTATAAAAATAATGATATAGTTGGATAGGAATACAAATGTATATACAATCAACTGACTAAATCAGTTATAATGAAATTAGTTCCTCATTGCATATGATAGCCTAACATGCAAAACTGCAGGAAAATGTGCAGCTAAAAGAACACAAATTCATTTGCTAAATTAAATAATTATATGTAAATTTTATGTGTTTTAGAAATCGATATATTTTTTAATATACTTTCTATTTTGGGAGTACAATAACAATGCACGATAAGCCATGGAAGTAGAAAAAAAGGAACATGGAGATGTTTAGTTTTCTGGAAAGAAATAGTTACAGTTAAATTTAACAAACACAAGTCTACAAAATAAGTTCGAAGTACAGAACAAGAAGCTTCTGGTTGAATACGAAAAATTCTGTTTAAAAACGGCGGAGAATTTCGCTGATTTTAAAAGTCAAATAAACTTGAGCGACGTGGAAGTCCTTAGTGTAAGTTTAGACAGCTGTGTAAAATTTTTAGCTGTGAAGTAGGTGCATCGGACGTGAACAGTTACGGACTAGAATGACCCTCTTATTATAATTTCTGCATCAGTTGTAACTAAAGCGCAAGCTGCACCAGTCAGTACAACAATCCAAACAACCCATTGATATGTTTTATGTAGTTTCAATTTTTTACAGTGTACAAATTTCTAAGATGAAAAAACTGATTATAAAAAAAAAAAATCAATAATTTGCAAACTAGAAAAATTCAATTCAAGACACATTACAAAGAATTGCATATCGCACGTGACAGCAGTTTCCCTTCTTTATATTATTTTTTTTTGTTGCTTTTTTCGAAAGGGTCACATGACAATTTATAGATGAACGAGCGCCTAATTGCATGCGCAAATTACAATCAATAAACTAAAAACAAGTTCCAGTCATACTAAAGCGTCGAGAATTCTATAAAGGTGTCAATAGCTAAATTGGCGCGTTTATAAATTGAGTTAGTAGCAAAATCTTTTGGTCAATAATAATAAATAATGAAGCACGCGCTGCCAAAGTACAAAGTTTTTAAACTTTAGAGAATTGTTTGTTTATAGTATGAAGGGTATCTCAAATATTTCTCTCACACATTTGTACATATATGCTTAGTTCCGTATATATAAAAATATATAGAATGCAATACAATATTTACAATTAACCTTCAAAATGCCTGGGCATATGAGGTAAATTAACCTTAGCGGCAAGTTTATATTCATATATAGTACATATTTGATGAATTCCAATAGAGAAAAATCTCCAAAGCAATGAGTGCAACAACGGCAGCAACAACACCGACGACGACAGCAACCGCAAATAAAAATGATAACAAATACTAAATTAGTATTACATAATCTTCATCAGTTGTGTGGCATGCTGCGTAGTAGGCAACGTAGGCGGGGGTCAATATATGTATATGAAAAGGCAACGTGAAAAATTGCAATTGAAATGCAAATATGAATCGTAAAAAAAAACAAGAACGTTCCAGTTGAGTGTGCTCGACTTTAAGATGCTCTGTACATGTTGAAACAGAGATTTGGATTTATTGCAGCAGTTATGGTAAAATATAGCTTTGAACTGTATTACTACAAATCTCAATATTATTTATTATTAATTAATGTAATATGGACAAAACTTAGCTCAACTCTTACCGACCCTTCTTCCTTAATCCTTGCATAACAAAAGTGCTCGAGAAAATAATATCGAAACGACTATGGTGACTTGCTACAAACAGTAAGTTATTAGATTGCCTTCAAATGGGCTTTAAGAAGGGGAAAACGATTTGTAGACAACAAAATACCAGAAAAATCCGCCTTATCAGTCATCTTACAATAGCTTTCAACTGCACTTTCTCAATACAATCTAATAGCTTTGCTTTAGAAAACGTAGTCTCATTTTAAATTCTCGGAATTACAATAGCTAAAATCTAGAGATGGAACCAACAGATTCCAAATCTCAAAAGATTTACAGATATATAAGATGAAGAAAATAAAATATCAAGTTGTGAAAAACATTCCCAAAATAGTATTGTCTTTTGGACGAACATTTTTAAAGGAATATTACAATTAAATCAGTTTCTAATGGAAAAGCACTGAAAAAGTGGTGATTCCTATATCAGGTTTCAAATATGTCCAGATTATCACTTTGGATTTCATTGCAAAAATGGAACATCAGAACCAATACAGCATGTGATGGAAGAAATATGTTCAGCAATCGAACGAAATCTCTATTGTTGTGCAGTATTCCTTGATACACAACAATCTTTTGATAGAGTAAGGCACGAAGGACTATTAAACTTATTTTTCAAATCAAACTTATATTATATTACTAATGGTTCATTTTATCTTAACAATAATGTTATAAATAATGATCTCAATGTACCACAAGTTGAGGATGAAATAAGCAGATTAATCAGATCATAGTTAGATAGCTTAAACCACTACCCAAATAATCTAGCAATGTACCCTATGGCTACAGGCATTGAGAGGCTGTGTAGATCTTGCCAGAGTTGACTACAAATCAAAAATTACAGATTTTGAGCCATATAAGCAACATTTGAGGAACGTTTCCAGATTAAATTAGAGCATAGGAACTTATGGGAAGACCATTATTTGTGTAGTCAACGCTATAAAATTGTTGAAACTTTGAAGGCAATAATGAATTAAAACTCATATCAAACATAAAAAGAAATATAAAATTTGTTGATTGTTAATTCAAAAACCAGTGCTAAAGCTATAAAAACTTTCCAAATCAAGACAATTTTTAATTGGACATTTGAATTTGAACTGTGTAACAGTTAATTGAACGACAGAAAGAAGGAATTTTTACTTCGAACTGTGATTAATGAAGAGAAGTTGATTAATTGTAGCAATGCCAAGCGAAAAAGGTATATTTAAGCCCGGTCATGCATCAACGGCGATACCAAACAAGCATGGCTCCAAGATCCCATATATTATGTGGGGTCAAAAGGCTCTTATTAATTATGACTTGTCAAATTGAAAGAAATTATTTTGTGTGTTGTTATATAAGCTAGAAATTTTAAATTTTCCTTATAATATATAAAACATAAGAATATATCGGACATATAGCCGCTATATAAAGATTTACTTTCAATAAAGACCCTTTAGATAAGGTAACTTGAAATCGAGAACACTCTACACGATATGTTCTTTCTGGGTTTTACATGGCGAATATATGGGTGAAATTGAGTTCCCTTCGTGGTAAGATGTACACTTACAAAAGAAAAATTAATCGGAGGTGATTTAATTAAAAAATTCTGCACTTTACTCTCAGAAAGATATTGCAATTTAAATTTACTTGGATTTAATAGAGTGAAACTTCTTTGCTCGAAACAAATTCGGAAATTGAAACTGTGTCCAGTAGTTTGCGATTTACTTAAAATTTTAAAAGGTTTTACCTTATTGAAAACGCACACTAATTAAATTTAAGTGTACTCAACGCTGTTGTCAAGCTCAATAAGTAACAAATAATAAGTTCAAATTAATTAGAAAATGCAGAAATTCAATATACATATTACATATCTAAAATCTAGTTCAAATAAAAGGAGGCCGTGCCAACAAACTTCTACGCCACTGTAAGCACGCGCGTTCCAATTCCAATTGGTCTATCATAACCTCGCACAACAACAACAAATGCAGCTCTGTTTCACATTGTGACTCACAAAAGTATGCAAAGAGAGCGCGCACATATGGAATATAGAGAGAGAAATAACAACAAACAAGCCGGTATCTGTTATTGTTGTTGTTGCTACTGTCATCATTACTATAGCGAGTGGTAGAGAGAAAGAGAAAGCGAGTTTAGGTATAAATACGGCAAGAAAAATAATAAAAAAAAAAAAAAAAGACAACAAAAAAAAATCGTTTTTTTTTTCTTTTTGCAGAAAATAATTGCAGAGAAAAACTGTTCGAAACGAAACCAGTTCGCAGAGATTTTTTTACGCTGGAAAAAAACCTTACAAATAAAAGAAAATACACGCAAACTAACCTGTTTCCCTTTGCTGCAGCTGCTGCTCCACTCAACCGAGCAATTTGTGGCGGCGACGGTGTCGGCAAAAATCGATTGAAATCCAATTGAAAAATCGACCCGGCAGCAAACTGATTTTTGCAACACGTCACTGAAAGCGGCTTCTGCTTGACTCGCAATACTGTCGCTATTTACGTATGCAAATTTCTTTGCAAAATTTTGTTGATTCACGCAGCTTGTTGAAGAATTCGACAGAAAATTCAATGAGCGGCGGAGGCGGCGTCGACGAGAGACGGCGTTGGATTTTGTATATGCAGCGGCTTCAAAGTCAGCAGCAAGTTACTAAATAGTTTATTTGCTATTAAACACAAACTAAACGCACTTTGTTATTGTATGTATTTAATTTACACAATTACATTTATCGTCGTTTAATTTATTATTCAATATTTATGCGTATATCAACAGAAATCACGAAATATATCGCAGCACGAACAATTTGTTTTTACATCAGAAATTCTAAAATCGTACATAAATAGTTCGGACGACTTCGATAGCTTATAATAATCGCGATAACTTCGATAACACTCAGGTAATCACGATGACTTCGATAACACAAAAATGTTTGTTTAGATTAATGTAGATGATTTTGCGCGGCAAGTTTGAATAATGAAATTTCCATGTATATATTTAATTCATCTCGTTTTATTAATGACATAAATAAAAAACGAATGCATTTTAAATTCAATTACACAAACAAATACAAACAAGTCTAGTTAATAAAAGCGTTTCAATAAATAAAAAAAAAAAACATTAACTTTGGTGAAGTTGCACACCTCACACAGTGTTTCAATTTGTCTGCTTTGTTATTAAGAAGTTTGTTTGGAGGATATAATTAAAAGTGGGCGGAACCAAGTTATTTACAAAAAAACATGCAATTTTTTTTTATTAAACTGCAAGCAGAGCGCACTGTGCTCTATAATCAATTGTTTGTTCCAATTGCAAATTCTCCTAGTTGTTATGACATTAACATGAGCTTTCTAAAGCGTATGCGGGCTATAAAATTCAGACCTGAATATAAACTTTAACGAAAAAAAATCCAGTCAACTTAAAGTGACAACGAAACAAAAAAGTTTTGAGACTCTTAATTGCCTTCGACATAAATCTTGCATAGAATGTTGCAAGTACAAAAAGCATCACATTTTTACCAAAGAACGTGTTCGTGAGCTCCAAGAGTTCTATATAATCGCCACGTATCTGATTCTGTTTGAGCTTATTTCTGCAAAACTTTTTGATTTGTTCACATCCAACATTGGAAATTTTCGACTTAATAGTTGGATCATCGTGGCCGTTTCTGGACTAATTAGTTAGAAATGACAGTTTTCGGTGCACTGTTTATACTCCTTCTCAAAGATCTTTATTAGAAAAATCTCGTACATGTGAAGACGGCAGGAAAAATTGGTGAGATTTCGATAAAGAAGGTCATCCAAAAGAATACAAGCACTTTGTTCAAGTCCAGAGTTTGTAGTACTAGGTCTCAGCTC
Source organism: Leucophenga maculata (assembly GCA_035044805.1). Classification (NCBI taxonomy): domain Eukaryota; kingdom Metazoa; phylum Arthropoda; class Insecta; order Diptera; family Drosophilidae; genus Leucophenga; species Leucophenga maculata. Next base: position 1,512,491 of record JAWNNP010003385.1, read on the forward strand.
GAGGCTCGATCTTTTTCAGAAACTTGTTATTCCAGTAAAGTTTAGGGATGTTTTTTCGGTATATGATTCAATTATCGGATGATAGGGCGTGATAAGTGCTTCAGGTTTTCCAGGTTTTGGTATCATCACAATTTTACCACACTTACATGGCATTACAAATAGTTGTTAGGAACAGTATACCCTTTTTTGGAAGCGTTTTAACTATTCTCCCATCAACACTAACGAAGACAGACGATTTTGTAGGACAAAGAGTCTCGATTTGCTTAAGAACCTCATGAGGTATTGCTTCTAGAAAGTCCTCCACTTCATATATTTCAGCATTTGTTGCAATATCAGAAGGTTCTGCTTTGGCTCTATTTGATGTGCACCATCCATTATTTCCATCTTTGATTGGAACATGTCTTCATGTAGGTCGTTTTATGCCTTTTGTAGCACACCATAAACTAAAATTCATTTCTCAAAGTTATCCAAATATCTTAGTTGCTCCCCGAAAGATTAATTTTGTAATTTTTCGAACAACGACAGTCCGATCTCTGCAGGCCTCATAGAAGTCTCGTTTATCTAGTGTATTTCTAGTAAGCTTCCATCTCTTACGAATCTTGCGCACTTTAACCTTAAATGGTTGATTTCGTTTTATTGATAAATTGTTCCGGAGGGGTGCGGTAGGTGTTGCGAGAAAAAATTGAGGCGATTCGTTGAAGCATTCTTCAGACTGTTTAAAAGATGTGAAAAATGCGGCAAACAATGGTCAATACTTTGAATACATCATAAAGTTCCATTCTTTCACATTAAAAAACCCATTTTCAGATAAAAAATGGTAGAACAATATTTCTTCGATCGTCGTTGCTTATTTTGAAGTCCAAAATATTATCAACTTTTGCTAAGAAATTAAGAAATTGTTATTAAATTCATTTAACTGAAATTAAATTTCATTAAATCTGTTAAGTCTTTAATGCTGTTACAGAAAGCTTTTCTTTACATTTACATTTACATGAATGCTGTTAACTTTATAACAGTGGCTGTTTAAATGAACTCTGCTAAGTTCATGGCTGTACTTTGACTTCTGTAAAATATTAAATTATAATTTAATATTGTTAATCGTTTATCAACTTAAGCAATAAAATTAAGACAAAATAAATTTAAAATTTGTTTAACATATTTATTTGCTGTTAAAGAAATTTTTACTTAGATTGCAACTAACAATACGCTGTAAGTTTTACAGCGCATTTAACATTACATTTACAGGCGTTTTATGTATGTAATGTTGCATATGGCATATGGTCGCTTTCAAGAGCAATAAAATCTGTTAACAACAAGGTCAAGGTTGTGTCACGCCTTTCTATATGCATATACGTATATATTAAGCTATATATATAAGTGCTCTGTGGTTGTATATAAGTATCTCTCATATCGTACATATAGCTTTGTGTAGTTGACTATGTAATTTGATGGCGTTTAGCAGGCGTTCGCTTGGCTTACACGCTTACAAAAACAAAAACAAAAACAAAGATATAGGCGGTGAGTGAAGGCAAACAAAATGAGCGTGTTGACAAACTGGCTGAATGGTTGACTGACTGGTTGACTATCTTACTAAATCTCTGCTGTTCATACTGTTTGGTTGGCGGTTGGCGCTTGGCAACTGTAACAACAGTCGGTCGGTCGTCCTGCCTGTCAGGACAATCAGTTACTCGTATTGGTTTAGTATCAGGCGTTTGTTTGCTGCCATTGCAGCTGCTTAGTAGTATATACATGCTAATATTTGTATGAAGTATAAAATCGTTTGTTGCCAGTTGACTGCGCTGATGAAGAATTGTTTATAGAACGAAAGCCGATTTTCAGGCTATACTCGCTACATACGAGTGGTCTAATAAAAAATGCAGTAATTTGGTCATAACTATATTTCGAGAATTAATGGCTATTAGCTGCTGACTTCACAAATTGAAAACTGTTCGAAGAGCATTGAAAGGAAGCACTTTAAGGACACTTAAAACTTCTTTAGTTTCTATTAAATGACAGGATACATTATTAGCTTTTGGTATTATTAAAGTTTAAACAAAATTAAGTTTGGTTAAATAAATAAACAGCAAAATAGGAATGAAATAAAAGAACATTTAATTAATCGAAGCAAGCGAATTTGTGTTCAGTTTGAAATAGCATAAACTATTTGTGAATTGTAACACAAGAAATGCACTTAAAAATACTAATTTTTTAAAACCGAATTCAAAATAATTTTACCCTTTTGTCTCACGCTTTAGTATATTGACTTGGATGTTCGCATGGACACTTTATAAACAAAGTGTAGCCACCTAATAATTATATAAATAGTACCTACTATCTATTCGGGGTCCTACATTTTGACACAAGTTAAATTTCCCATCTTAGATATTTTGCACTGGATTCATCCAGGGCTGACTTGGCTATTAGTATCCTAGGTAAGCACAAAGCTTATCAAAGTCATACGGCTGTTGGATAGTAGGAGTTGTAGGTAGGTTTTAAAATAGCATCAATTGGACAACGAATATCTGAGCTTATGTAGAAGTTATTTGTTTTGTTTTTTACAAGATATATTGGCTGATATCAATGCACGAAAGTAGTCTTGTCTCCAGATTCTCGCCTGCTTACGCGTGGCTGGCGGCGATACGCATCAAGGCTAAATATTTAAATATAGGCCTGGTTTGTGCGCACGCCCCGACGGAAGAGAAAGACGACGATGCTAAAGAGCGCTTGGAACGTCTATACGAGCACTATCACAAACATGATGCCGAAAAAAAGATTGGAAAGGAAGGAATCTTTGCCCCAAACGACGGAAAATTTAGCCGTCACGACACTACCTCCAATAATGGAGAGAGGCTAATCGATTTCGGCGATTTCTGCGCGGAACATGGTAGTTAGTAGTACCAGATTTCAACACCTTAACATCCACAAGGCTATATCCTGATCAAAATACACGCAATCAAATTGATCATATTTTGATTGACGGAAGGCCCGCTTCGAACGTGTCGGACCACTATCTTGTCGCAGCTAAGGTACGCACTAGGTTCAGCGTAGTGCACGCAGCACGCTCCAACATGTAATGAAAGCTAGACGTCGGCAAGCTGCAATCGGAACAGACCGCCGCAGCCTTTTCAAACACACTCTCCCGACTACTTCGGGAAACCTCTCCGTCTTCTCAAGATATATATGTGAGCAGAGGAAACATATCTCCCGCTCCATGGATAGGGCTGTCATTGGTTTTACAAAACCTGTGACTAATTCTTGGTGATCAATAGTAACCTCTGCAGTCGGGAACAACGTGAGCTGTAAGAGAGTGATATCGTGAGAAACGGAGAGAGGAGAAACGCATTTTCAGACGCAAGAAAAAGGAGCAAGAAAGGTGGGAGTTTGAGGATGCTGAGAGGTTATGTGACAGAAATAAAGCTCGAAAATTTCATCAAAAGGTGTCTGGCCGAACGCTTACAACTCGGAGTAACTTTATGTAAAGACGAAAATGAAAATTTGGTTAGATATATTAGATGCACAGGAATCACAGAGATAATGGAGAAGTCATATGGAGGCGATAGAGAAATGACACCGAAATCACCAGTTAATGATGGCACTATTGTAGAGCTACCGGACTATACCGGTCGATTTCTTTATCAAAAAACTGAAAAATAACAAAGCGGCAGACTTTGATGGGAGGGGAAGAGTTGGTTAGAAGCATGCACCAAGTTTTATGCAATATATGGTCGCATATCCAATGACTGGAATCTCTATCCTATCTTTAAGAAAGAAGACCCCGCTGTTTGCGCCAACTAATCTCAGTTCATGGGTCTGGCGGTGAATGAGGACAAGAAAAAGTACTTGGTGTCTTCTCGCACGCCGTCATCGCGACTTGGACAGTCAGTGACAATGGGGAATTTCTATTTTAATGTTTTAGAAAATTTCTTCTATCTTGGATGTGAGGTAACCAGCCACAACAATGTCAGCCTGGAGATCAGGCAAAGAATCACGCTTGCAAATAGATGCTATTTTGGGCTGAGCAAACAAATTAAAAGTAAAGTCCTCTCTCGGAAGCCTAACTTAAGATCTATAAGACGCTGATAATACCGGGTCGTGATTGAGTCTGATGAAGTGGCGTGTGAAGTGTTCTAGAAAAAGAGGACGACTTAATAGAAGCCGACCGAGCACGCTTTGAAATGACCAGGTATGGAGAGATCTATGCATATTTGGCATTCATAACAACTGGCGCCAGATACTTCAGCAGAATACTTCAGCAGCTCGTATGCCTTCCTAAATGTGACAATGACCGAACGACGGTTGAAGACCATCTTTGTATATATTTGGCTCTTGAAGATAAGATTGTTAATTAGGGGTGGAAAGCACCTATAGCGAAGAATTTATATATGTATGGCTTTTCCAGTTATATTGTAGTTATAATCGTTTTTAGTTCGCTGGTGTTTTTAAGCTTATTGTAGTCTATAAGAAAGAGTATGACAGAGAGCGGTGGCCTTTTGGTACTTTCTTGGTATCTTCACTGGTGTTAATTGTTTGTGTTGGTGGCCTGACTCAAACACATCGCACTAAAGCTTAATAAATTGGAGAGTTGCTGATTTCGCATAAAGAGGTTGCCCAGGAAATTTATGGGTTAATATATTAACTGTGTTAATGCCATTCTGAAGAAGACTCTGCCTCATTTGTAGATAATTATAGTCTCGTCAAACATAACCCACCCATGAGCAGTTGTTTAAACAAAAATATGTCATGTCTGCTGATAGTTCCTTTTCTAAACTTTTAACAGCACCCTCGTAGATGCCTGTAAAGGGTAGTTTTCCATTTGACAACAGTATTTAATCAATCAATGATTTGCTGCGATTTCAGACAAAGTTGCTGCCTATTAACTAGCCACACTACATGCTGTCAAACTTGAAGTTTTCTTCAATCCAACTTGAAATCCAATTAAAAGTGGTATTTTTTTTTTTTTTTTGATATGTAAAAGCAATCAGCAAAGTGCACAACGTAAAATTTGCATAAGAAAGCGTTGCATACTTGGGCGTAGGGCAATAGCTGCTGCCATAAAAATCCTTCCGTGTTTCCTTCTTTTAATGAATTTTCCAGCGCTCAAAGCGTATTTATTGGTTTACTACAAAACACATCCTTTGAGGCGCATTAAACTTAAGAGACATGCAACCGGATAGTCGACACCTTTTGTCTGCTTTACTATAGACGACTGCAGCGGCTACTTTTACAAGTTTTAAATTTTTGTTTGAGTTGCGTCTGATCTGTTCTGTTCTGCTCAGGTCTGGTCTGGTCTGGTGTTGTTTGCTCGCTACTCAAATGCTGTTAAATGTCTGCGAAAGTTTTCGCCTAAGGTTAACAGAGCAGATACTTTGCCGAGTTGTACGAGTTGGGGAAATTGTTTTTTTTCTTCGCACTGCTAAACCAACGCTTTACGTGTCCGTGCAGAAAATTAGTTTTCATTTCACTGTCAGCTCTGCTAAGGTGTGAAGTAATGTGTTGCATGATTAGCATTGAGATTAGTTGCAGTTTGCACTAAATTACACGCATCAGGAGGTACACATAAAAATGATTAATCTTATAAAATATTTTGTATGATTTATTTCTTTTTGTGGCTATTAAATTTGGCAAACATTTTTATTGCACTTTCAAGCATGTCTCAACAGACTTTAAGTGTTCAATTCGACAACTTTCTTTGCTGCAATTCATTATCTTATTGGCCAATATTTCGTCTGCTTCTTACACCGAAACATATCAGCAAAGTTATATAACTGCATTTACTAATAGAAACTCAATCACTTATTGTCAGGTCCGCATGAGTCAATTTGCAAATAGCAGGCGCTCTTAAAAGCATTATCAAACCATCAAAGTATTCATATAACAAGGATCTATCAACTTTACATCTCTCCACACTACATTGAACTATCTTCCACTTAATCTTCAACATTTAAAAGCAGCAGAAAGTGGAAAATTAAAATATGCCTAGGCAATTCCAAAATTAAGTGCGAAACTACGACCCAACTTAATGTAACTAAATCCAAAATTATTTCGAAAATAGATTTCGGCGTAGCTATCTTCGCTTAATACATAACATCTACCTTTCATCCCATTAATTCCCTATTAAATGCCACCATTAGACTTGCATTTCAAGTCTACACCAATAAATAAAATGCTATATGCAGCACATACGCCTCAAAAACCTTACATCCCAACTAAAAAAATATTTCGCTCATACAACTCACTAATAAAGAACATAATTAAAACCTTCGAACATCCCTGAAAAAACTAAAAATCAATAGACTAAATAATAAACATCTGTACTTACAACGATATCCCTTACCGATCCCAACAAAGAATCCCAGCCCAATCTCTAACACGTCCCACAGCATTGGCTGAAGCCATATACGGATTCACCGATAGGACGATATCAGTGTGGCTTCAGACCAAAAAGGTCGACCAGTGACCAAATATTCACATTACGCCAAATCTTGAAAAAGACCCGTGAGTTCAACAAAGACACACACCACCTTTTTGTCGATTATGAAGCCGCTTTCGACACGCCGATACGATCGAAGTTTTTCGACGCCCTGTCTGCACGAGGTTTCCCTGCTAATATTGATCGTCCTTGCATGACGACACTTCTAACACACAAAGGGTTGTCAGAGTGGGGAAAAACCTCTCCGACCCTTTTGACACCAAGAGAGAGTTCAGGCAGGGCGATGCTCTGTCGTATGATTTTTTTAATCTACTGATGGAATACGTCCTACGTCAGTTCCCGTACATACAGAATATGTCGGGCTCGATCTTCCAAAAGGAAGTGATGCTGCTCGCTCACGCCGATGACATCGATATCATCGGTACGCAGGGACGGCGAGTCAGCAAGGCGTTCTAGGAGATTGAAAAACAGTCTCGGCTCATGGGTCTAGCGGTGAATGAGGACAAGACGAAGTACTTGATGTCTTCTCGCACTCCGTCATCTCGTCTTGGACGGTCAGTGACGATGGAGAATTTCAACTTCAGTGTTGTAGAAAACTTCGTCTATCTTGAAACAGAGATAACCAGCAACAACAACAACGTTAGCCTGGAAATCAGTCGAAGAATCACGCTTACAAACAGATGCTTTTTTGGGCTGAGCAAGCAAATGAGAAGTAAAGCCCTCTCTCAACAGACGAAAATAAAGATCTATAAGAGGCTGATACTCCCGGCCCTATTGTATGGCGCAGAGGCATGGGCCGTGATTGTGTCAGATGAGACAGCGTTGAAAGTCTTCGAGAGGAAGATTCTTTGCAGGATTTTTTGTCCTGTTAGAGTCGGCGAATCGAAAAGTCGAGTTACTATATAATAACAGAAAGTTTTTGGCTTACATTATCTGGTAAAATGGTCGGTGCCACGTCCTATTGTTTGTTCCAAAGTTCGTAAAGTAGCTTCGCTACTTTCAGATGTCTCATGACACATGGATGCAAATATATAACGAATTTTTTTATTGCTTACATGGAAGGTGGAACTCCGCCCCCTTTGATCTTGATCAATCCCATGAATTGATCTTCTTCCGATCCCATTAATACATATACATGTATATCATCCCTGTACATCAAATAAAGACAAAGATATGTTGAAATTAACTGCAATGTAAAAATGCGTAGAGGGTGTCTACATTTTATTTTATAAAAACTCTTTCTTTGCAAATCGCTTAGATGAAAAGTTGAATATGTTCATTCACAAAATGTTTAAATACAAAAATATGTAAAGTCCAAAATAGGGGCCAAAAATACAAACCAGTAAGAGGTATTTTAACCTAGTCAAGAAGTTATTTTAATCTCATAGTTTCTGAGATTTATTTTTTTCAAACTTCAAAATTAATATCACGAATAAATATAATTTTTGATGTTTGCCATTCAGTTTGTTACATATTTTGTACCGTTACTGCGCCATCAAATTCGTTGATCGGAAGGAGACAGTAGAATTTTATGCTGTTGGTCTGACTGCTCTCTTGCTCATTAATCTTTTTTCACTCTTTCTCTAACACTCGAACAGGTGTCTTTCGTATTCACCAAAATGTGGTGAATAATTGAAACTTTTATTGTGTAATTCATTTCGTTTGTATTGAGAAGTTTTAAATTTTATTTGCGCGTATTAAATTAAAGAATTTACAATAATTCATATTAATTTTATAAGAAAATAATTAGTGTAAAGTGTTAATCAACAAGTGCAGCAGCTATTAAAAATGAAAAATAAGTGCAAAAAATATATTTAAGCAAAGAAATCGACGCGTGTGAAAAAAGGCAGTTGCACTTTTTTTTTTGTTCTTTGTCAAATCTGTTTTTTTTTTGTTTTTTATGCTGCAAATAGTATAAAAGAAGTAAGAAAGAAAGAATTGCAATAAGCAAAGAAAGTGTTTGCAATCAGAGCAATCATTTAATCAATAATAAGTATAGCATTCAATTAAACTGCTTTGTTAATTATTGTCTATTATTAATCTGCAAAAAGTGTGAAAGAGAAGGAAATGGTTTTCATGGCGATTGTTTTTGTTTTTTTTTGTTCGATCTGCAATGTACCCTGTTGCGAATATGAGCAAATTGTGCTCAATTGCCCCGTGGCGAATATTATTGTATGAATGCATTTTGATGCATCCAAAAATATGTGAGTATCTTTTAAATCATTTTATACTCATTTCCATTAGTCTAAATAATTTGATAATTCGCATACGTATTAATATGTATGACAATACAATAGTTTTATAACTTTGATCTAATATATTGTGTTATTGAAGGTATGGCTCAAGTTTTTTAAGATTCACAGCCTTCCAGAGATTATATTTCGACCAGAAGCTGATGTATTTTGATCATATTTCCGTTCTTCACAGTGCTCTTTGCGCATTAAAGCAGATCTTTATGGTTAGAAGAAGAAGTTAATGTATGCAGCGCAGAAATTTCAATTGGCAAATACAAAATATTAGGGGAGAATGATCAGATGAAACTTCATAATCTTAAAATCAATTAGATCACGTTTTTTCAATCTATTAGCAGGTCAGTAAGTTGAATCCATATCACAGTGCTTACTTCTATTTTTAATCGGTATACCTGTTCCACCATGTGTTTTACCACAAGGGTTATTAGTAAAATAGATTTGAAACTCTTCTGTCTTTATTTTTAAATATTTCTCCTCCTGACGCGGCTGATAAAATCGCATTTGTTGCCTGGGAAAGATATAATATATGTAACATGTTTTTGCTAAGAACCAATTTAACTGTTACAATGGTGACTCCAAAATACCATTTAATCATATAAATAAGCACCATATCTTCACTGCAACTCATAAGTAATAATGCAATACTACGGGAATCCATAAGAAGTTAATGAAAGAATTGTGCCGTGATACCATTTTTTAGAAAGAAGATTTTTAATTTTTTTAAACTGGTTAGCAGTTATAAGATTCAACTGAACGATTCCTTTAACGCTTTTGAGTAATTCCGAACTCTAATAATAGTAGGACATGACTGTGTACGACCGTTTGTGTATGAACTGCTTGTTTCACTAAGTACACCAGAAGATTCGAAAAATAGACCAATTTAAATCATCAAATCTGTATTTAGTCACATCGAAAATTTGTAAGCTTGTGCTTGTTTTCGATATTGTTTGATCTGCTTGCTTTGAAAAACTCAGTCATTCAGTTTATTTGCTTGCCTTGCAAGTTGTGGGAACTCGTTTAAATGAGAGTGGTTTGATTTGAGAATTTTAACTCATTTGTAAAAGAATTTAGTACAAATAAGACTACAAAGCATAATTTTTGGACAACACATTGATCATGGACATGGACATGATTATTCTAGAATGTCTACTAAGTAATAGTTTACTATCTCAACAAAACGTGCATACTATAGCATAGCATGAACTGCGTTGGCTGCTCGAATCAATCGAATGTTCAGGAAATAAACGGGTGGGAATATTTTATCATATAGACACGAGAACAATTTTACGGTTGATGAAGATGTTCATGTAGACTCAGAAGGCACATAGGCACTGCTCAAATCAGAAGTCTATCCAACTGTCCTTCTCTCTTCATCAAACTGTATACTTGATAGTTAACATCACTGGCGGCAATAAGGATTCTTCTTAAAAGCATATAAGCTGAATTCGCTCCTGTGCACAACATATTTACCTTCGTTCATTTGGCATTATAAACGGATGCTGGTAGTGTATCTACCAGGCTTTTCTCGCATTTCAATGCAACATCACGTACATCGCATGAAAGGAAGTTGTATCTATCAATGTTTCCGTAGTATTTGCAGTTGTTGTTGCTGTTGTTTATGCTTTTGTTCATCAATTGTGCAATTTTTGGTTGATATATTGAGTGCCGTATGTGATGCACTTGAAATTTTAATTGTTGTGCAGCAATAGTCGACGACAAATCTCCGTCCAAAAATGATTCTTTTTATCCATAAGCAAAAGTATTTTGTAGGCTAGGATACCGACCACAATATCATCGTCATCATCAACATCATCGAGAACATTTCTGTCCAAATGACACTTTTAGACCAAACAAACTTGCCGATGCACCACACATGAGTGAGGCCACTTAAATGTATTGTGTATGTTTATGCGTGTGTATGGTATGTATGTAGCACATATATTTGTGTATTGAGGCGGCACTGAGTTCTTTGTAATCCGGTTTGTCATACTTTAGTGCACTTGAATTGTATTCGGTTGTCGTTTCTGTTGCAGTTTTTTGTTGGTCTTTTCAAAATTGGATTATTTTATAGTATAAACAGATTAAGAATCTTTTTTTTTTTTTGTTTTTCAGATTTAATCTGTTTTATTGATGTAATCTGTATACAAATTTTATTATTTTATTGTTATATGCAAAAACAATATTTTCGTTGTGAAATTTTGTTGATTAAATTTGTCTTCTTTTATATAAATTTATACGACGAAGAACGTAAACCGGGACGACGTTGCATACTTTTAGGTGTTCGCTGTATAAGGATAAATTACTAGTACTGCTCTCTACAAAGATATACAGCAGAGCATACTACTAGGCCTAGGAGTGCCTATAAGTGAAACTTCTTTAGGCACGGGTGTAACCCCAATTCGCCTCATAAAATTCGCGACACGTTCAATAGATTCGTTTTCTCTGCTGACGTCGTGCAGAATAGTGTTTGAAAATATTTGCGTGATCAACACTAAGGATAGTGTCAGTGAATTTTCCTAGAGATCCCTGATTCTGGGCACGCATTTGTCCGTTACCAGTAGAATTATTTCATCTGCATATGCAGTTACTTTACATCCACTTCATTAACATTCTATAAGAAGATCGATCAAATTCCATAGTAGAGGCTGTACCACTTCTCTTTGTTGAATATCTCTCGTGACCTTTTTTTTAATGAATGAACTGATGTTGTTGACAATTTGTTTGACATCTAAGAAGGCTGCTAATGCAAACTCCTTCGGTTGCAAGGTCATTTCAATACTGCTAAGCACTTCGTGTAATTTGTTCTCATATGTTCTAGCCCTAAATAAGGCCAGCTAAGTCTCGCTGTAGAATTGTATTACTAGCTTATTTCTTAGACTCTAAGGTAGGACTGAGTATTAACCCATCTAAGACTACTATCGTTCCTTTCTCTAGGAAGTATAAGATGAAGTTACTCAAGCCAATATGGGTGAATGGCACGCTGATAGAATTCTCCAAGGAGGTAAAATACCTAGGAGTAATATTTGACAAGTGTACCACATGAAGACTCACTTAGAGCAGGCAGTGAGGAAAGCTACTATGGCAATAAAAATAATGAAATGGATGTACCTCACAATGGTCAGAGCCATAATAACATATTGTGCCATTGTCAAAGGTTGGCATGTTCAAAGGTTGGCTTGTATATCTATAACAGGAGCAATGCGAACCGGTCCTAGTGTGGCATTAGACGTACTACTAAATCTAACGCCGCTGCATCTTCATATCCAACAACAGGCTGACAGAGCCATTGCTAGGGTAGGAATAATTAATACTAGCAGGAAGACCTGTACCGGGAATCAAACAAGTGTTAATATGAAAGACGCACACCCACTCCAGCAATACCCTAGTGACAACTTAGGCATAATGAACAACTTCACTAGAACATTTAAAGTAGGACTCAGAAATAAAGAAGAATGGGGAAACATAACGCTGAACTACAATATCAAACCAGGAACAATTAGCTGGTACACAGATTGTTCCCTAACAGACGAAGGAAGTGGCGTAGGAGTCTTCGGACCTCGCACTAAATACTTCGAATCACTAGGGAAGTTTACAAGTATCTTTCAGGCAGAAATATATGCAATAGAAAGATGTGCTCAATTTAATTTAAATAGGGGGTACAAGAACCAAAACATCGCTATCTTCTCCGATAGCCAGGCGGCTATTAAAGCAGTAAGTTCGCCTATGATCAAACTGGTCATGGAATGCATAGGTAAATTAAATAAGCTAGGAAAATTTAATAAGATCACTCTATACTGGGTACCCGGTCATGCGGGCATACCAGCAAACGAGCAAGCAGATGACTTGGCCCGGAGCGTTCCCTTTCATGGGTCCAGAGCCTTTCTGCGGGCTCGGACCAGGATCAATGAGAATCCTGATAAAAGAGGAAGAAAAGAAAGCAAGAGACTTTTTCTGGGAAAAATGTGAAGGACTAAAACAGAGCAAAAAGCTGTTAGGCCCGTACAACAAGAGGAGATCGGAAATTTGCAACGGTCTTAAAAGGAAAGATCTAAGAATGATTTCGGGCTTCCTGACTGGACACTGTAGACTTAGGAGACACTTGTGTAATCACTTGGAATCGAAAGTGATATCACTTGCAGATTCTGTCTGGAGGATGACGAAACTCCGGAGCATATCTTGGGAGAGCATATCTTGGGAGAGTCTTAGACGGAGGTCGAACAGTTGTTATATAATTTAGATCAAAAACGATGATAGATTTATAATCATAAAATATTTTGCTGAGCAATGGGTAATCATTCGAGACTTGGCAATTAATCTTTGAGGAGACATAGCCTAAATATCAAGAGATCATGAGACATTACTTGCAGCTTGGCCTCTCGAAACTAGTGGCTAAGAGGTTCAAATGATTGTTAACGGCTGCTAAGCTTTTCTTCAACAACTTTCGAAGTCTGAACGCTTTATTTGTGCCATTTATATTCTGACCATGAGTCCATTTTTGCCTTTCTACATGCTTGTTTTAATTTCTTAGAGCTAAGACAATCTCCCAGTCATCTTGTCTATTATGTTCTTTTATATTTAAAGTCGTTTTTGTATTATTATATAATCTGACCAAGCTCCGATGTCTACAACCTAAAGAGGTACGACTTAGGTGTTCCACTATTCGGACAAGATTTAAGAAAGGAGAGAATGTAGCCAACACTTCTGGAGAACTAATTCCAGTCTGTCTATTTTAGGTTTCTATATTTGGGCAGGCTTCATCGTTCGTCGCAAAGGATATATCTATACCCTCTGCACAATTTTGAATGCTGGTTAGCCCGGTTGCAAATAGTAGGATATATTGACAGAACATACTTGGATTCCACCAGTGGTAGCCATCTATTATTGTGGCAGAGTGTGTGGCATTTCGATATGTAGTTCCTACACAAATGCCGTCTGCCGATAGGCTCCGTACAAAATTTTAATAAGATTAGATGAAAATTTAGGAACTAGTAGGCTTATTCTCTTACAGAGAGATGGATAGGCACAAGTTTATGACAAGATCGACTAATCTTCTTGAGTTGCTCAAGAATAGATACACTGCAAGGAAATTTAGTTATATCTTCAAAACTGTTCTAGATAGAAGGAAAAGATAACTGACCAAACTGATGTATAGGATGGATTTCTAAAATTTGTAAAGTACTGCAAGTTCTTGTTGTTCTTGGATACAGACTGACATGTCTATATTGACATATCCTTTTGTTGGGCAAATATTCCTAATTTAGCTGTCAGATGTATGCATATGAATATATGAATGCATTGGAGAGATATATGAATATATTATAATATATCTAAGATTATGACTAAAAAGGCAAATTGTCCACAAATATTTAAGTACAGCAAAATTTATTACTTGGCGTATCTTAATCAAAGTTGGTATCCATCAGCGCGATATGCAACGAAAACCTATCAAGCTTGAGATAAACAGCAAAAACAACTTGTAGACAAATTACACCAGGGAACAGATAGACAGTCAGACAGACAGAGAAACAAACAGACAAACAATGCAGACACGCATACCAATTCAAATGCACCAAAGTGGCGCACCGGCAACTTTGCCAAGCAGCAGAGTTGAAAACTAGTCAATCAGTTTGTTGGAAATAGACAGATGCATCTGTACTTCATGCTTCAACATTTCTAATGTTCGCCACAGCAGCAATTTCATTTCGAAGTTTATGCCAACTTTTGACTTTTGGCGCCGCTGAAGAACCGGCTGAAGCTAAAGCTGATGATGATGATGATAATGCCAACTGCAAGTACTATATAAATTTCGGGCTAGCAGCTTTGACTACAAATCCCACATGGAATTGCCTGGTGCCACTTGTAGTGTTTACATCTTGTACGATACAAGTAGTTCAACTCCGTCCTGCTTGCAATTGTTGGCATTTATGGAATTCCACAAACGTTTATCTAAAGTTAGCAATAAAAGTTGTTGGACTTTGATTCTTTAAATTGTTTTGTTTTTTTTTGTCCCGCAGAAATATTATTTACAAGCACACACATAGCAGCGGAAGAATTACTTAGTCAAAGGATAAAACCGATGATTTCCGTTTGCTATTGCTTCCGTGTGTCCGTACGTCCTTACCATATGCGTGTGAGTACTGCGTGTTTTTGTTTATAGTTACAGAATAGACAGACAGACAGACGGGCAGACAGACAGGCGGTTAGACAAGTTCAATCGATTGCCTCACTGTTTTTGTTTATCTAGCTGTGAGTATCCTTTTAATCCTTTGCAATCGCATTGAGGGCGAAAACAATCATGTGCAAACAGCAACAGAAGATGAGTGAGTTGCATGGCAGGACATTCACATGCATGTAATCACACTTGAGCCAACAGTGCAAGGACGTACATACGCAAAGAGAGGTGGAGACAGTCACAGTCGTCCATATTTGCAGCTTCATTATGCCAAACGCCATTGTAGCCGCATCCTCATGCGTGTCGTGCATATACCCTTTTGTACATATTATGAAATGCTGTATTTTGAGTTTGTTGGAATACTTGTGACGGTCAGAATTATTTGTTGGAGATTGCAACATTCAATTTTGTGATGTAATAAGCGAAACTAAGGCTACTTTTATTTTAGTAAAGAATTCTATTCAGCTTAAACCACTTTCGTTACAAGTGTGAAGTGTATTAAAGCTTTGGTGGCAGCCAAAGTTACAAAACAGTTTTAACTTTTTTTTTTTTTTTTTTCATTTTGGTATTAGCCACGTAGGACGACGAGTATTCGCTGCGCTTGAAAATGTGTTTATTTTCATTTTCACATTGAGTTGAGTTGCTCAACCAATGACTCTATTACGAGACTACGTCGACGACGACAACAGTTGTCAGAGTGGCTTGAACAACAGCAACAGCAACAGAAACAACCGGAACAATCCTTGACAATCCTTTCTACGTTTGTTCTATGAATCGCTGCTGTATTGTCTACATGTTCTTTTTATTGTTGTTGTTTTTGCTTCTTTTGTGCTTATGACACTCGGCGACGTAAACAATCTGCCATTGCATCACATACACACATGCGTTCTACCTATATAGTACGCCACGCCATTGTATCTGAACTGTATATGTGTATTAGTCAGTCGTACTAGTACTAGATATTGCTTTGGTTATCTTTTGGCAATGTTTCCCTAAACGTGTTTGTTTTCAGCATTCGATTCGTTTGTAAGAAATGTTAATGTATACCAAAAGTGCACCTCAGGTGTCATGTTTGCTGCCATCCGTTTTACTGCACATCTTGGCGTATACGGGTATATCTATCTAGTTGCGGCGTATTTTAACTGCTCTTCAACATTTCTAATATGATTTCTTAACTTTAATTGCATACAGATATGAATATTGTAAATATTTTAATTGCTGACTTTAGTTTATCGAAGTTCTTAATAGATTTTAGTTGTTTAAATTGCAACTAAAAATAAGCAAAAAAAAATTTATATTTGTAGTTTCATATAGATAGACTGGATGAGGGAATCCATTTCAATTCAAGTAGAGTTATATAATTGCTTATAAAAATATTTGCGGATATAAACAAACTCAAAGTGGACAAGAGTCGACTACATATCCTTCCACAATGTCACCGTGCTGGCAACCGGTAGTCCCACTAGATATTTCTATTGTGTGAACAATTTGTCTGGATGCATCAATTTCGCCGTAAACCATGGTATACCCGACGTAAAGATCAGTATTTAAGAATGACTGGATCTTAGCGCTGAACACCTTTAGATCGTTATAACGCGACTAATCAATAGCAAAACAAACTTTTACATTAAAGTCGTTTTACCGTGGTGGAGGAAGGTTGCAGTTGAATCATATCTCCATGTTCGCTTTGTGCTGTTTCGAAAAGAAAAAGGCAGTTACGCAAGATATATCTGAGATCTCAGCATATATGGGCAAATCTGCATGACAAAGTAGCCAGCATTACCGCATCTGATATTTAGACTATGTGGTTGAAAGCATGTACATCAAATGCGACGCCTGCTACTCACGCTGAAAGACTATCAGTGGCTTAAAAAAACAACCAAGCCGCCACCTGTCTATTATGGACGGTAACGGTAGATATTGTTCGTATCCTAGCTGACCTGAACAAGTTTGTCAAATTTGATAGCACTTTGGACTTCAATTTTACATTAATTTCAGAGTTTCCATATAACATATAAAAAGTTTGAAACTTAAAAAACTTAGAAATTTAATTAATTTAATGCATGCAACTTTTACATAAACTAATAGAAAAAAAAAAAAATACTTCTTAAAGCGCAACACATTTGTTTTTAGATTAAAAAAAAAATAAAGGTTTCTAATCAGCCAAATGCCAGTCGCTATTATCATTTCAAACAACAACACCTGAGCAAGAAATTTCGTTGAAAATTTCACGCTCAATATATTTAGTGTCGAAGTTGTTTAATAGTTTTCCGCAGCGTATAACAACAACAACAAAAAAGACAACGCGCACGTTTTGTCTCGAAGAGATGTGAAAGTTTTTAATTAATTTTACACACACGCACATGCAATGCATGCACATGCATATATGTATGCATACTCATACTTAAGCATCTAATTACAAGAACAAAACAGACAAGCCAAGAAAGGTGTAAACAACAACAGCAACGGGGCATAAAAGTGACAAAAGCAAATGTCAAAATGGCGGCAGCAAGGACGTAGATGGCGGCGGCAAATGCCAAAACACAAATAATTTGACGTCAGCAGCTGCAGCCGCAAAGTATGCAAGAGTTTTCCAAGGCGAAATCATTTGGAGAAAAGCGCACGCAACTTTGATGCGGGTGCAGAGCACGGATAGATGGATGGCATTTTCGTGTTTAGACAAAAATATATTTATTTGTTTTGCACATCAACACAAATTCAATGCAGGCAGGCAACTGACATTACTAAACAAAAGCTAAATTTAAAGCTGTCAACGGCAGTTGCTTAAAGCACAAATTATTAAAAGATACGTCCTGAAAATGATATGAAAAAGGTGCGCGCATGCATGAGATTGCATGGTGGCTGGTGTGATATTAAGTGAAAATGTCATACGTGCGATTTGATATTTTGTGAAAAACAGAGCGCGTGATGCAAGTGTTGTATTTGTCAAAAGAGATTTCTATATTTTTATAATTTTTTTAATAAATATATATAATGGCTGGAAAAGGCTTTTTTAAGATCTTAAGAGTCATCTGTTTAATAATTGCACATACATGTTTTAATATTATAATTGAGAGTTATGTTCCTTCACAATTTTTTCTCATTGAAGGCATTGATTGATGACTGTCTTTTCAACCACAAAAGAGGAAATTTTTAAACTGTTTAAACATTCAACACCTTTTTTTTTTTGCATCAATAAGATGCTTATATGACATAATATTATTTTCAATAGCATCATATAAATTCAATGCACTGCAGATCCGCTTATATTTAACACACAAACACAGCCACTTACCATCTAATCCACAAAGAATTTTATTTCAATTATTTCATGGTATTTTCTTTTTTGCAATTCTTCTGTTTGGTTTTTCATTCATTTTCAAAGCATTTTCGCACACGCCCAACTTCGATTGTGTTCTCCTTTGTGCATTTGAAACTTATTTTCCTAACAAACGACTATGGAATAGTTTTCAAAAACATTTCCACAAAAAGATTTGCAAAATGCAAAAAGAAAAATCGCATAAAGAGAAAAACAATCTGCCATGTTAAAAATGTTCACCTTTTGTGGCGCAGTGTATCGCATGCAGCTATTTACGAACTTTACGCGTTTCATTGCCTGATAATTGAGATTCGCTCCTTTGAAGTTCAACATTTAAAGTTGAAAAATATTTGATGCAATTTTTTTGTCTTTTAAGTGTGATGTGTAGTAATTCTCATGTGCAAAAATGGAAAATGAAAAGTCGCGGAAAACTATATTATGAAAACTAAGTTAATCAAAACTTTGTGCATCATCGTGACGCATGTGAAATGCAGCTACTGACTTTGTCACTTAACTTTTTTTTTTTTTTTGATTTCCTGTGGTATTTCTATAATTTTTTTTTTTTTTTCGTGACTAATCATAAAGTTAAAATTAGTTTGGCTGGCAGTAAACACGGAGCACTTATTTCTAAAAGCTTTAATTTTTTTCAGGCGCAGATGTTGATTATGTTTAAACTGAAATACATATTTTTGAATTCTATTTTAAATATTTACATATATTGGATATTAAATCTTCGAATTGTTTATGAAGCTACAGATAATTGGATCATGCTAATATCTACTTGAAGGCAAAGTATAGATATTTATTATTTTTTTGTTGTAAGTAACTTTCTAAGCTTTTAAAGTCTTGTTCTTAGTGATAAACTGATTTTTTAGCAAGTTTCAGCATAACTTGATATGTTATCGGCCTTATATCGGTATTTCGGTCTTATTTATCGGACCGCTTTCAAAGGTTTTGTTGTTCAGCATAAATTTTTGAAGTATGGATGCTCCAAAAGTCAAAGTTAAGAATAAAAAACCGGCTTGTATGACGATTTTATATAAATTGGTGATTCAAAGTAGAAAAGGCAACATTTTGTTTAAATTTTGTACATTATTTTGAAATGTTTGCACAAATCAAAATATTTTTCCACTCAAAGTAAAAAATAAACAACCGATATAAACTGACTTGACTTCCTGCAAATCGCGCTTTATTTTCAAGCATTCCCACAATTCCAAACGCTTTTTACGTTTTATTTAGCACACAAAATATTTTTGTGGCATTTGGCTGGCTGGCTTGCTTGCGTGTAAGTTATCGCCTTCGGTATTTTGCTTGACAGCCGCCTTCACGTGTAATGAAAATTTACGCCCGCACATCGAGTGAGTTGTTAAGTGCAACGCGAGGGCTTTCAAAGTTGCACAGCACGCGCATCGCTAATAAATTGCACTCGAAGTGTGCTGACATTTACGCCCAGAGACAAGGAAGTCGGTAAGGGATTCAATTAGTATGTTGCACCAGCGAACAGTATGTATTATTGTGTAAGGCTTGACTGTATATAGAGAGCAACTAGTTTTCGAACACCAATGGTCTGCTCTCTTTGGGGGGAAAAAAAATAAAATATCTACTAAAATAGTTTACGGCTTAAACTTGATGTTCGAGTATATAAAATGTATTGCGTTGACGTAGCACGTTAAACGCTGAAAAAGGCTCCCGCTTGGCAAATTTGTTTAAAAATGTTGGCTAGTTTTTTTTCTTAGACATAAACGGCTTATACCAAAGCTGCATTAAGGCAGCCAAGTGACAAATTTTAAACTAAATAGACGACACCGTTGAAGTTTGTAGCTACGACAATTTTATAGCAAATATAGCAAAAATTCACAAAGTTTCCTTTGAAAGGAACATATATATGTAGCTATTGATGAAATGAAGTGTGAGATGTAGAGCACTATAGGCGAGTTATACTTTTGTATAAGTGGTAGATAGCAAATGTTTGATGTTATCAATTGAAATATGAAGGATTTAACATGATAAGCTTATAACTATATATCCAACCTTGGATATACCAGTTTGTATTGCTCTAAAAATACCCGTTTCCATTTCCTTAAGCGTAACTATTTGCACTCGTAAATATACGAAAATGTATTTGTTCAAATACTTGTATAAGCACTCGTATTATTACTCGTTAAAGTACCTGTTTTCATTCGTAAATATACCCGTTTGTATACTCGTAAAAGTACTCGTTACATTACCTTATAAATAGTACGCATTTGCACTCGTAAATATAAACGTTTGTATAATCGTAAAAGTACCCGTTTGCATTACTTTAAAGTACTCGGTAGCACTGGTAAAAATACTCGTTTTTATACTCGTAAATGTACCCGTTCGAATACTCGTATACTTATTTCTATAAGTACTAGTTAGTACTCGTAAACATACCCGTTTGCTTATCTGTAAAGTACACGTTCAAATACCGCTATAAGTACTCATGAGCTTATTAGTAAAAGTACCCGTTACTATTCTTAAAAAAAACAATTAGCATACCCATAAAAGTACCCGTTTGGATTTTTTAAAAAGTAACCGATTGCAATTGTAAATATACGCGTTTGGACAATCGAGTTTGAATTCCCGCAAAAGTACACGTTTCTACTTGTAAATGTACCCGTTTACATAACCGTAAAAGTATATCCTACAAGTACTTGTATGCACTTAAATATACACGTTTACATATTCGTAATAATATCCGCTTACAATAACTCATTTGCATTCGTCAATATACCCGTGAAAGTAACCGTTTGCACACCTGTTTCAATAAATACAAAAGTACCCGAGTGTTCGTAAATATGACCGTAAAAGTACCCGTAAAAAAGTACCTGTTTGAACTCTAAAATATACTCGTGAATTTATTTAGATGGCCAGTTGCTGTAGTCTTGTGCGCGCTGGCACCAGTTTTTTTGAATGCCAAGTATGTTGAGATCTCTCCATAACTGATCATTCCAACGCGTGCCCAGTCGTCCCTTATTTCGTCATCCTCTAATCAAGTTTGGGC
Source organism: Leucophenga maculata (assembly GCA_035044805.1). Taxonomy (NCBI): domain Eukaryota; kingdom Metazoa; phylum Arthropoda; class Insecta; order Diptera; family Drosophilidae; genus Leucophenga; species Leucophenga maculata. The sequence continues at coordinate 1,533,689 of JAWNNP010003385.1, forward strand.
CACCATATGAACCATGTGTGTTGGAGCTGTTTCCTCCCGTGGAATGAGGTGACCAGCCCATTTTAGCCGCTGGACTATGTCAACCTCATCGAATAGCTCGTACAGCTCCCAAAAATCCTGCAGAGAATATTCCTTTCAAAAACTTCCAATGCCGTTTCATCTGACTCAATCTCTCTTGGTATTAAAGGGTTCGGAGAGGTTATTTCCTACCCTGACTACGATTTTTGTCTGTGATAGAGTCATCGTGCAATGATGAACGATCTGCGCCGGGATACCTAAAGCAGACAGGACGTCGAAAACTTAGATCGTATCGGCGTGTCGTGAAGGACTTTATAATCGAAAAATAGGTAATGTGTATCTTTGATAAGCTCACGGGTCTTCTGCTCTACTTGTTAAAGTACTCTTTTGCACTTTTCATTGTACCCGTTCGAATACCCGTGAAAGTACCCGTTTGAATACTCGTATAAATTCCCGGATGTATGCATGTTAAAGTACGCATTTACACTCGTAAATATATCCGTTTGCAAACCCATAAAAGTATTCCTTTGAATACACTCATATGTACTCCGATGAATACTTGTAAAAGTACCCGTTTGCAATCATAGCCAGTATATATTCTATATCAAGAATTTATATTTGACCACTTAAAATCGAAAAAATCAAATGACAACAGAGTTAAAAAGTTCCGAGCAACGTTGGGTATATTAGCTTGTTTAGTAAAATAAAAGTACACACTGTGCTACATGCAATTTGCGCCCAAACCAGCTCAGTCTAAGCTGCAACCCCAACGATGCCTTGCTGCCAGTGCTGTGCGCCTTTCAGTTGCTCTGCCCGAAATTCGTTTTGTGTGCGCTAATAAAATTTCGTATTTACAATTTTATTAGATGCTCAGGTCCTTCCTGCCTGCTTGCCTGCCTGCCTGCTGATGTTGCACTGCACGAAGCAAAGGACAATTTTCGTCGATGCCGCAGTGGTCTCCTGTCGCACGTCGTGTGTCTGACGTGACATAGAGTGTCAATGAGTGACGACTTGCATTGCGTTGAGCGTGACTCATAAAATATTGAATAAAATGCGCTAAAGTTAGTTCTAAGTAATTGCATTTATTTTATTTATTATGCAATTGTTTCACAGTCGGTTAGTTTTATAGGCATCGCAGTTGAACGCAGTCCTCTACAAGTTAAAGCTATTGAATTATATCATTAGGCTGGCTGTTGGCGTAAATTGTTTGATTTTCCGATACATATCTAAGGCACATAAATTAGCGCCGATATTTAAGATGCTGTCGCTATATTTGCATACTGACCATTAAATTACGCTCTGCAGCTGTCCAGGCGTAAAATCTATTCTTCGATGTGTTTGGTTAATATGTGCAAAATCGCTGGCGATTTACTTTGCGGTTCCGTGCAACTTGTGCGGATTATCTAAGTGTATCCGGCTGACCGCAATTTATCGTTCAAAAAGCCGAAAGGCAAATACGTTGCAAGCAAATTTTAAGCGTGAAATCTTTGACTATTAGCTGTGAATTTTATGCAAAAACTTTGAATTGCTTTCGTCCGTCTACGCAGTACTTTAGTTCAGGCAACTTTCTGCTGCACATTAATTGCCAAAAACTACTGAGTATGCACGGCTACTTAAAAGTTTCGCACACCATCACCGAATACAATGCAATAATTCGTTTGATTTAGTCTTTTCAACTTGCATCATTGAACTTTGGCCATTGTTGGTTGTGTTCCTTGATGCGTTTTGTTTGCTAATGAGCCCATTTTATTTGCACAAATTGCCATGCAGTGCAGAACTTGAGTAGTTTTGAGTCTTTGAAGCACATACTACATATTGGAATTTATGTAATAAGTATTGAGAAAAAGATGCTTTTTATACGAATACTAACACATAGAAGGAGGTGTCAGCGATCTGCTAGAGTATCTGTCTCTTCATAAGTATAGGATCTTAACCCACATACTCAATCGAATGATCTTTTGAATTTAGATTAAAAACACTCTGCCATTCTAGCATTTTTCACGCCTATTTTTATATTAGGCTGATATGTGCGCACGCCCCGACGGAAGAGAAAGACGACGATGCTAAATATGAGTTCTTGAGCGCTTGGAACGTCTGTACGAGCGCTGTACCAAACACGATGTCAAAATAGTGCTTGGCGATTTCAACGCCAAGATTGCGAAGGAAGAAATCTTTGGCCCAACCGTCGGAAAATTTAGTCTTCACGACACTACCTCCAATAATGGAGAGAGGCTAATCGATTTCGCCGCAGGTTGGAACATGGTAGTTAGTATTACCAGATTTCAACATCTTAACATCCACAAGGCTACATGGCTTAGTCCTAATCAAAAAACACGCAACCAAATTGATCATGTTCTAATTGACGGAAGGCACGCATCGAGCGTTTTGGACGTGCGAACGTTACGTGGTCCCAACATTGACTCGGACCACTATCTATGCAATCAGAACCGACAGCCGTAGCCTTCTCAAACACACTCTCCCGACTGCTCCGGGAAACCTCTCCGTCTTCTCGAGATATATGTGAGCAGTGGAAATATATCACCCGCTCCATGGATAGGGCAACGCGAGCTGTTACAGAGCGATATCGAGAGAAACGGAGAGAGGAGAAACGCCTTTTCAGACACAAGAAAAAGGAGCAAGAAAGGCGAAAGTTTGAGGATGTTGAGATGTTACGTGACAGAAATGAAGCTCGAAAATTATATCAAAATGTCAAGCGTCTGACTGAAGGTTTTAAACCCGGAGTAACTTTCTGTAAGGATGACAATGGAAATCTGGTAACGGGTGAAAAGGAATCACTGAGATTATGGAGGAGTCATTTCTCCAACCTATTGGAGGCGATGAAGCACACAATTCCGCCGAAAGAGAAATGACACCGAATCCACCAGTTAATGATGGCACTATTGTAGAGCCACCGGACTATAACGAGGTCGATTCAGTTATTAAAAAGCTGAAAAATAACAAAGTGGCTGGTTCTGATAGGCTGCCAGCTGAGTTATTTAAGATCGGCGGCGAAGAGTTGGTTAGGAGTATGCACCAACTTTTATGCAAAATATGTTCCAATGAACGCATACCCAATGACTGGAATCTCAGGGTTCTCTGTCCTATCTTTAAGAAAGGAGACCCCGCTGTTTGCACCAACTAATTCTCCTTTCCATTGGATATAAAACTGAACGAGGACAAGACGAAGTACTTGGTGTCTTCTCGCACTCCGTCAATGCGTCTTGGACGGTCAGTGACGATGGAGAATTTCAACTTTAGTGTTGCAGAAAACTTCATCTATCTTGGAACAGAGATAACCAGCAACAACAACAACGTCAGACTAGAGATCAGGCGAAGAATCACGCTTACAAACAGATGTTTTTTTGGGCTGAGCAAGCAAATGAGAAGTAAAGTGATTGAGTCGGAAGGAGAGGAGAGGAAGATTCTTCGCAGGATAATTGGTCTTATTAGAGTCGGCGACATGTTTAGGTCCCGTATGAACCGCGAGCTGTACAAGCTATTGGATGAGGTTAACATAGTCCAGCGCATAAAATTCCAGCGGCTACACTGGGCTGGGCACCTCATTCGAATTGGTGAAAGAGCTCCAGCACGCATGGTTTACATGGGGAACGCCGACATAGAGGACGACCGGGCACTCGATGGATTGACCAGGAACGGAGAGATCTCACCGTACTTGGCATTCAAAATGACTGGGGCCAGCGCGCAAAAGCGTCTACGCGGCCATGACCGGTAGACGGTTGACGGCCATATAACTAACTAACTAACTAGCACATTTATTTTATTTTATATCCCAATTTATTTGTTTGGTTTTTCATATATTTTGAAGCCTTGGTGAAGCAAATCTGTTTATCGACAGGCAGAAACTATTCCAACGGTACTTTACACGAATATTGTATTCAATTCTTGAACAATCAGTCTTATTTTGAGAAGCCGATCGAGTCAAGAATCAGAAGGACACATATAGCTTGCATTATTATTGAACCTATTTTACGTCTCGGATTCTCCCACGTGCCTCAATCCGATTATTTTGTAACCAGTATTTTGTCGCCCGGTAAAATATTCCCACCGTAGGGTATTCCATAAGTAGTAGGATATTTATTACAGCTCATGTTTTAAATTGTAACTTTGTCATGCGGCACTGCTATTCAGCAATAAAATTTATTAAGTCATGTAAATCCATTTGCTTCCTGCATAATTCATTGAGTCATGGCAACAATTAACAGCTTCAAATAACTACTTGGCACGCAACTTGCCGTGATTGCGAGGAATTACATGTAATATTTTACTTACAACTATATCAAACACGTATGAATAATAAAGTTGGCATATATACATATATATATATATATATAGTATAAATATATATTACTACAAATTCTACTTTAATGAAAACATTTAAGCTTCAACACCATTTAATCAATTTTTTTTAAATATTTTCTTTTAACCACTCAAAAGTTTCAATTAAATGTATATATGTATTTTTTTTCCTTGCTGGCACACAGAAGCTACTTAAACAATTTCGCTATTAACTGCTGCCACAGACGTTTAACAGCTTAAAGAGTCCTTCCTGTGTCTGCGAAATGTTTTTCCCTTTTTGTATGCAATAAAAATTCAACATGTTTTTTGTCCTACGTTTGGATTTAGAAGAGTATGCAGTATGTCTGTCTGTCTGTCTGTCTGTCGGCTGGTCTTTGCAGCGCCAAAGTCTAAAGATGTACAAATTTGCTTGTAATCCTTTGGCAGCTATACACTTGGCTTGGCTAATATAAATAAGTACATGGGCGTATTACAGTAGCTTTATACAATAAATAAGGATGTAGAAACTGTTTCGAAACGTATTCTAAGTCTATCAAATATAAATTTAGATATCAGTATTCAGTAAGTATAGCATAAAGGACATTCTGCAAAGTGAAAAAATTGGCTTTCATATGCTTCAACTGTCCCCCGCTGTATACGTCCATGCTAACATATGCTGTTGCTTAGTCCTTAGTGCTGCTGCCTTTGCTGTCAGTTTTGCCTTTCCAGTTTTAGCAATTTTCTTAAGCGCATGTTAGGAAGATATGATGCAGATGAACGACGTCTTCAAGAGCATCATCGTCGACATCGAAGTCGTTTGCACACAGTTGTAAAATGCTCAATTGGTGTTGTTATTTCATTTTCTTTTTTATACCCTGCATGCACGGCTGTAACTGGGTATATAGTTTTGTTCTGAGTTTTGTCTATTACGAGGTCGATTCAGTTATTAAAAAGCTGAAAAATAACAAAGCGGCAGGCTCTGATGGGCTGCCAGCTGAGTTATTTAAGACCGGCGGCGAGGAGTTGGTTAGGAGTATGCACCAGCTTTTATGCAAGATATGGTCCGATGAACGCATACCCAATGACTGGAATCTCAGTGTTCTCTGTCCTATCTTTAAGAAAGGAGACCCCGCTGTTTGCGCCAACTACCGCGGAATAAGTCTCCTTTCCATTGGATATAAGACTTTGTCGGGCGTATTGTGTAATAGGCTGAAGCCATATACCGACTCACTGATAGGACGATATCAGTGTGGCTTCAGACCAAAAAGGTCGACCAGTGACCAAATATTCACATTACGCCAAATCTTGGAAAAGACCCGTGATTTCAACAAAGACACTCACCACCTATTTGTCGATTACAAAGCCGCTTTCGACACGCCGATAAGAGCGAAGTTCTTCGACGCCCTGTCTGCACTAGGTATCCCGGCAAAGATTGTCCGTCTTTGCATGGCGACGCTATCTAACACACAAAGCGTTGTCAGGGTGGGGAAAAACCTCTCCGACCCCTTTGATACCAAGAGAGGTTTCAGGCAGGGCGATGCTCTATCGTGCGATTTTTTCAATCTCCTGATGGAATACATCCTACGCCAATGCCCATACATACAGAGTATGTCGGGCTCGATCTTCCAAAAGGAAGTGATGCTGCTCACATACGCCGATGACATCGATATCATCGGTACGCAGGAACGGCGAGTCAGCAAGGCGTTCTCGGAGATTGAAAAACAGTCTCGGCTCATGGGTCTAGCGGTGAACGAGAACAAGACGTCTTGCGTCTTGGACGGTCAGTGACGATGGAGAATTTCAACTTCAGTGTTGTAGAAAACTTCGTCTATCTCGGAACAGAGATCACCAGCAACAACAACGTCAGCCTGGAGATCAGGCGAAGAATCACGCTTGCAAACAGATGTTTTTTTGGGCTGAGCAAGCAAATGAGAAGTAAGGCCCTCTCTCGACGGACGAAAATAAAGATATATAAGACGCTGATACTCCCGGTCCTACTGTTAGGCGCAGAGGCATGGACCGTGATTGAGTCGGATGAGACAGCGTTGGAAGTCTTCGAGAGGAAGATTCTTCGCAGGATCTTTGGTCCTATTAGAGTCGGCGACGAGTTTATGTCCCGTATGAACCGCGAGCTGTACGAGCTATTCAATGAGGTTGACATAGTCCAGCGCATAAAATTCCAGCGGCTGCACTGGGCTGGGCACCTCATTCGAATGGACGAAGGAGCTCCAGCAAGCATGGTTTACATGGGGGCCCAAACTTGATTGGTTGACGCCGACATAGAGGACGACCGGGCACTCGATGGAATGACCAGGTATGGAGAGATCTCTCCGTACTTGGCATTCAGAACGACTGGCGCCAGCGCGCACTGGATTATGGAGGCTGGCGCGCTTTCCTGGACGCGGCCATGACCGGTAGACGGTTGACGGCCATTTAACTAACTAACTGAGTTTTGTAAATTTTGAAATTTATTGAAGAATAAAACTTCTATACATGGGAAAGCGTGTTGAGGCTTACAGCAGATATCAGGGAATCTAGAGTCTAGAAGCATAGTCGGATCATGTCGGGTCAGCTAAGAATCGTAGCATGCCATAATAAATTAAATATTGTAAAATTGAACTTGAAAAATTTCAATCTCGGTGATGGCTCACTTATACAAAAGGAAGACAAGAAAAGATGTAGCAGCGCAAGCCAGGTACGCTAGTATTAGTACCTACAAATAAGTATAAATGATGATATGATATTGCCATTATACTAATACTATGCAGCGTACAATAAAGTCGTACAACTTGAACTATAATACACTTGTTTCTATTTATCAATTGTAATAAAAGCGCAAGAACAGGCTAAGTAGCTGCAAAGTGGCGAGTATGAGTGCGAGTATCTAGCTTCACTCATGTTCAACAGCTTTTTATGCATTTATTTAACTTAAGGTTGATGTTCGGAATGTTTTTGTTTTTCTTTAGCATTTTCCAAACAATTTTCTTTATTTTTGTTTGTGAATGTGGTTGTGGCATGATAGCCACAGAATATCGAAGTATCTACTCGACTACTCGTATGATGATGTCGTATGCTGTCATGCAAATTACTTGAATTGTTTCTGTTTGCTAACAGAAACTAATTCATTCAATTTTATTTTTGTTTCCGGTTTTTTGGGTATCATTGCCATCATTTTATTTAGTAGTTTCTTTATTATGCACGCACTCTACTAATGTCTTTAAGAGATTTTTGCATTTATGATGATGCATTTGCTTTGTACGACTTGTACATATTAGTTTTAACTCTCGACTGAATATTGCTGCTGCTTTAATTTAACAATACAATACAATATGTATCTCGTACGAGTGCGTATATTTAGCACAGTTGACATGCTTTCATATGCATTGTTTCATAAATTTTTATTTGCAATTCTATGCTTTGACGCTGTGAGCGACACAAATGCATAAATGTCTTTTTTGACGTCATTTTGAGTGCCAGTTGATGAAAATAATATTAAAACGCAAAGAAAAACGACTACGAAAGAAGAGCAAATACTAGCATTTATTGCAGTATATACTCACTTGTATTTGTCTATTTTGTTAGTTGCACTTAAAAATCTATTTCAAGTAAATTAAAATTGCTTTTTGCTTCGTTTTTTTCTTTTTCCTTTGGAAAATGCGGAAATGTTGAAATTTTATTGCATACTTTTGGGTGCAGTGTCGATGGCGATTTTACTAAAGAGAAAGCAATTTATTGAAAGAAAGAAGAATTTAATAAACCAAAAGAACGTTAGATGTTTATAGATTTTAGAGAAATGATGCTAAAATTGATTGCTTAACAAATTGAAAATTATTGCATTTGAAGAAAATTGGTTTTGTACGTAATTGAACGATTGAGGCATCAAAATATTTATTGATGCAAATTGTGCAAATTTATACAATATCAGGATATTTCATATATTTATGTTATTGCATATCCTATAATATAAACACGCACTGCCGACCCTTCATATTCAAATCTGTGCCACTATTTAATTAGAAAACCAACGCTTGTAATTCTAGAAATATTTTTTAAAATATTTTTTATTAAATGTTTGTGTGCATAAGTTAATTTAAAAACGCTCTGCTAATTTTTTGTAGTTTTTATTCTAATTAAGCAGCAAATAGAGTAAGCAATCTTTTTTCTTATGAGGCATAAAAACAAAGCCGTTTTTTTTATAGCGAACTCATCAACAATGGCGCAAATAATGATGTGCCACTTTTTATGCTAAAATCAACAGCAAATCGCAAATGTTTTTCATCAGCTAAAGTTGTAAAAAATGTGCGGTCATTTACATAAATCTTTTTTCTTGCTTTTTTTTTTGTTTTGCATTTGCTGCCAATGTGAATTTGTTGAATATTAACAAGGAAGAAGGCGATGCATGCAAGTGTGCTTGGCTTTGAGATACTCTGCATTAAATTTGCCTTAAGGATATATGCCTAATTGAATCCGTGTATGATTTTTTAATGAAACTAGTGTAATTTGCAACAAATTTGTCGTTTCAAGCTAAACTAAACCACAACAAAATGCTTTTCATGCTAAAACACAGCAAGGGAGACAGATTTGTTGTGGCGGGAACCATCTTTTAGTACTCCAATATGAATCTATATGTAATATTTTATTGGAAGTGAAATTTGAAACATTTGGCTAAAATAACAAGAAAACAAACATTTTTTATAAAAAAAACTCAGAAAGTAGTAGAACAGACTAAATATCAAAATTTGAAGGTTCTATCTCTTACATTCTACGCCCAGAACAAAAAAAATCCATGTAAACAAGCTGCATCGAGCTGCATCATAACTAAGCCGTCAGGTGAGGTAATAAGTGATTGAGATATGCTATGGCAAATAAAGCCATCCTCCCTTTTCTAATTGAACATACTTATAATGCAATTGACACGTACATACTTAAAAGGATTACTTCTCCCGATTCGATTAACATGTAGACCAAATCTCTCCCACCTCTCCGGGAAAAAAAATTTATATATCTAAAAATCCAACCATAAATACTTTTCAAGACGTCACGTTTTCGAGAAAATAGTCAACGTCATTTTCTCGAGAACGTGACCTCTAAAAATAGCTTTTTTGTCAGTTTTTATTTAAATATTTTACAGCTAAATTCCGACATGCCACAAAATTTGCTGATATCACCAATTAAAGGCTGAACCTAATGCCACTCTGTTCGCATCCACCCTCACAGCAGGAGGCATGTTTATATCTAAAAATGTAAGAAACAAATTTGAACAGAACCAAAAAAAAATTTAAATTTGGTACATTTCAATAAAGTTTCATGTTTAGGGATTTTCGGTGTCGTTGATGATGAATTGGAGGTCAGATTTAATAAAAAAATTTCATGCGCAAAAAAAAAAAATAGAGATTTGCCGGGCAGTGTAATTCATTGTAGTATACTTTTGAGGCGGTACTCTTCGAAACTTAGTTCTTGTTTCGCGGTATCGCCGTTTCCGTTTCCCACCTGAAAGTAGTGGCTCCGGATTCTGTCCACTCGGCCTTTGAGCTTACTGCGCCTCCAAATAAGAGCGTGTTTTCCAAGTATTTCTGTCACACTTTTAGCAATATTATCTTGAGGTAGTTCGTAAACCTCGGTTGATGAATGCTTGATGAATGCCAGTGAGTCACCGTTTCCATCAATACGAATGGTGTGCATGACGTCGGACATACTGTTCTTGAAGTTGGTTCTATTGGCGCTAATTGTGTATCCTGAGTTCGTCAGAGTGGAGTTTTGTATTCGAAGGATCCATAAGCTTCGCCACTCGACGCCTAACATAGTCGGTAAGATCATCACTGTTGATAAACTCAAGTATTCGTTGTCTCAACTCTTCCGGAGTGCAATCCCCGTTGATTTCGATTTCGTCATATAAATCAGAGTTGTTGAGGCGGTTAATTCAGATATTAATTATTGCTGTTGGCAATCTATAATTTAATTTAATACTTTTTAGGAAACTTTTTTCTAAGTTCGAATCAATGATCATGTTTATATATATATATATATATAAATATATATATATATATATATATATATATATTCTAAAGGTTCTGCCTCGCCTTTTTCTGCCTGTTACAAACATTTGCGCCAACTTAATACAGCCTTTATTTATTAAAAAAAAAGATTGCACGATTTGCATAAAAAGAATGAAAGAAAATACTTTACTATGCGCATTATTCATATTTAAATGCAGTCTATTAAAATATGCTCTTTAAAGCGCGCTGCCTTACGATATGCCAGAAAAGCAATTTACTTATGAACCAAGTTGAAATGATGACTGTAGGCAACAAAACAAATCAAAGCAATGCAATACATACTTGAAGATGTGCAAGGATATTCCCAAAGGTGTTGCTAAGATTGTATTCAAATTTCATTCGCATCGTCGGCATTGTTCAGATTGTCATCAACATATAAATTGAAAGCTATGCGTTGCAATTTGCTTTTGCTTTCAATGCGATTGTGGTTGTTGTTGTTGTTATCAAACTTTGGCAGGACATGCAGCAAAATATGTCTTGCAATTTTCATCAAGATGAAAAAAAAAATTATAATTAGTTTTTGTTATTTTTTAGTTTGTTTATGTGCTTTAAATATAAAAATTGAAACCCATGCTAATAAAGTTAAAAGCAAACTTAAACCAAAAAAATATTATGTATACGACATGTTGTGACCAAAGCAACCGACCGACTCGGCCGCAAGCAAATTGAATTAAACAATTATAAAATGAATAAAAGTGTACTCGAATATTTGTTCAAATATTTGCATGCCACACAAAAATGTCAAGTGGCTGCCGCTGCTCCTGTTTCTGTTCCTGCTGTAACTAACTGACTATGACGCAAATTGAATTTATGCAATATGTGTGGAAATGCACAGATTTGTTGCGGACAGTTCTTAGTACTTATGCGATGGCCTCGGGTTATTCTACAAATGAAATTGTGACACATAGGCAAATAAAAGTTTATTTGTTGCGAAATTTGTTAATTTGCACGCTTCCTCCATAAAACAATGTACACCTGCGTTGTTGCACGTTGCACGTTGTCGCTTGTCCTATCCTTCAAATCCTTTATCGTTTTCATTGTAGCCGTAGCACTCAACGGATTTGTTTGCTGCAGTATAACGTGTCTTGCATAACTAAACAGTGCTGCATGCGATTATATGATTGTGTTTGATTATGTTTTCAGTCAGACACACACATACACTGATGCAGTTTACTCCTTGCCATAGCGTTCTACCTATACATATTCACACCGTTTTACCACTTCCGGTTTTCTTGTAATTAATGCAAAATAAATTTTGTACTTTTGCATTTTACTCGTATCGCATTAGAAGATTTTATTCGTATCGTTTGTTTGTTTGTTTTCTAAATTAATTTTGAGCTTAGCAAGCAATTAAAAAAATATACATTTCGACTTGGTCTTTAGTTCATAAAATAGGTGAAAGATGGAACTTATGCGCACTAAGTTGCGATTGAATTGGTTAGTAAACAAGTGTCAAGTGTCAGTTTCTTAGTTAATTCAGCTTGAATGAAGTGAAGCTTATTCGACTGAAGCATTTAGGATGGAAGGGGTCCTTCATCGGTATATAGCTTTCCTCGGTATTAAGACGAGTGCCAGGCTACATCTAAACATTTTCATCATTGAATCTATAGTAGAGCAATATCTCTGGCCAGGCTTCAGTTTGCTCTCCCGCGGTTACATTGTTGTAAGTAGTTCGGAAAGTGAGTTACAAGTAGAAAGCTTGGTTTCTCGTCCTTATTCTTCTTGAACGTTTCATCTGACTTTTCAATCTTCCAAGAAATCAAGTTCATTGACCCCTGAAGGGGTCAGGTCTTTTGATCCCTATGTGTTAGGTCCATCGACCACCAATAAGCCACGTCTATTAAGTAATTTGATCAAGTACGTTGATTCCCCAAGGAGGATGTGGATATACAAGACGACCGGGCACGCATTCGAATGACTAGACATGGAGAGAGCTCAGCATACTTGGCATTCATAACAACTGACGCCAACGCGCACAAGACAACAGCAGCTGGTTCGCATTCCTGAAAGCGCCCAAGACGTGAGTCTAGTGAGTTTAGTTTTGGTTGGAGTTCCGTTATCTTATACTGAATTGCCTATATGTAACAGCGTTTGGTGAATGATCTATGCTGAATTCGCAATTGTCTAGCAGATATACATGAGTATACTAGAAAATCAAGGACATAATTTGACAAATATGTATATTTTCCTGTACGCAAAACATTGAAGCTATGGTTTGAGATAAACTGGAAGCTGTCTTCCTTTTGCGTTTATCAGTCTCGATGTCCGCCATAGTTTTTTAGCATTGTAGACTCCTCCAATGATTTTTCTGATAGATTTAACAAACATAAAAACTATTATGGTTACCCTCTAATATTCTCATATCGTGCTAAAGAACACTTTAGCTTCAATTTCACCGCTTTTGACTGAGTACGCCTTTTATTTGCGCCATTTCTAGAGGCGCTTATGACATTAATTTAGCGCTTTGCACATGCCATGCCACAGCCATTTGTCCAATTGTCTGTAAGTCATTTTGATGCTCATTGTGTGTGATTTATTAGGTTTTTAGAAGTTTGAGCGATTAGAAATCCTTTTACTTTTGCTTTCACTTGCATTGTTTTATGCATAAATTATTCTTGTAATTTATTTTCCTATTTCAAAAATTTTTTATATTTTATTGAACTTTCACACATTTATTTAATAAAATGTTGTTCACAAAATTACGCTCGAAAAAACGCATTTAAATAAATATGTATCTAAAAAAACGCGCGCGTTGATTGCTCACTAAGTGTTAAATAAAAAGTATCCTTTGATAAATGACATGCGAAATTAAGCGAAAATACTTAGTGCAAAAAATATTTTTGTAAATTAAATTTTTACATTTGAATATTTAATTTTGACAATTTTTTTCCATATAAATCTATTTGTGTGTTTCATAATATTCAGTATTTTTGTTTGTTTGCATAAATACACACTCACGCATCCTTACACAGCCTGCAGTAAGGCAAAAAACTGAATGCAAATTTAATTCAGCGCATTTTCAAATATTTTTTGGTAAAATTTTTTTTAGGTTTTTATGTGCCGTAGGGTTATAGCCGCAGTATATGCGAAAAAAATGCTTTATTTGCTTAGTTATGCCCTTCATTTAGTGTTTGATTTAGTTAGATTCAGTATGTCTGCTGATCTTTTTCTATATAACCTTTGAGGCGAGGCAAACCATGATGTATATACAAATATATATTCTTGATCAGCATCAAAATTCCAATCGATATAAATATATCTCTCTGTCCGTATGAAAGCCAAGAAGATGGAGACTATTAGGTCTTTTTTTAATAAAAAAAAAAACGCGTACATTGGTCCTCACTAGCTACAAATTTTTCCCAACTCTTCGGCAATTTGTGTTTACCACAACAAAAGAATTTTTTCCCTTTCGAGGCAAACCATTTATCAAGATATTTTCGGAGATATTTTTAAGAATCGAAGTGCAGCTTAGCGAATGCTTGGTCCATCGATAAAAACAAGTGGTAGACGGAAGAGACCTGAAATGAGATAGGACCTCCCAGAAGTGTGGTTGTCAAATTCCAATGCGTCGCTCCCTCCGAATATTGTTCAATTTAAGAGGCACACATTTTTCAATCCTTAAAAACTTTCCATGACTACTATGCAAGCATATTTTGGCAATTGAGAATCATCCACATCTCCTATTCAGATTAAGACCCTGGTTGAGGCCTGGTTTGACCTGCATATGAGGCAAGCGTAAGGAATGTCTACTGCAAAAAATTGAATAGAAAAGTACCTAGGACGCTTCCTTGTGAGACACCTGCGATTGCTGGATGTTGAGAAGACAGAATGAACGACCCTCAAAATAGGACCATTTTAGGTCAAAGTAGGACGAAGGCAGTCCCTCTTTGATCTTTTCAAAAGGCCTGGGTGCCAAACTCGATCGAATGCCCGTTCGATACTCTTAAAAATGGCATTGCAATAATGCCTCTTACGAATGCTCGCTATATGTAGTCGTTGACGTTTTGGAGCTGCTCACCATGCCATGGCCAGAGCGGAAGCCGTACTGATGGTCCAGGATACGGCTCCCTGACTCCGCAATTATCGCAAGTCTTGCAATGAACAGTATTTTTCAAACCTTCGAAATCGAAGGCAGGAGACTAATCGGCCGTTAAGAAAACCCACTAAGGTATTAAAAATCGACACCATAGCTAGTATAGCACTCTCCGGCAGCGCCTTCAACGTGTAATTAAAGATATTATTGTGTGCCATGGTCTTATCGGGTTTCAGACGCTTAAATATGGCTTCAACATCCTAGAGGCCAAATGGGTCATTAGACAGGACAAGCTGGAGTGATGTTGCCAGGGAAAGTCTGACGCTAACTCGAATGGCATGAATCGTTTTTCTTGTTGTAGTTGTAGATTGCAGAGCTCTATCGGACAGATCGATAAAATGCTTTCTCCGGAGCTCGTCATTATATATCCTGCGCAAAGTACGACGTAGCTTGCTGTTTATGAACATTCCCAATTTTGTAAACATGTAAGTATCTTTCGAGGTTCACATATACCAAGGGCTACCAGAGGTGTTTCGGAGGACCTTGGAGGACTATTATCTTAGAAAGTTGCGACTAAGAAGTTTTGACATAAACGCGCATACCATAGCGCCACATTAACTGTGCTGCGGTTGAGAAGCCAGAAAAGTTAATATGTCCTGGCATTGATAGATTTTAACATTCTGGTAATGTGGGTCTTGAAAATTAGCCGTCTATCCAGATGAAGATCCACAAGATATACGTTTAATCCAGAAGCTGATCCTGGAAATAAACTCCCGCTCAGTCATCCCTACGTAGTTAAAGTATCCGCAAATACATATCTACAGGTTTATACCTTTGTTCAAGAGTTTTTCCATTGCCCAAACTCGGTAAGATATATTTGGAATACATCGGTAGCACACGTGTTCCGGCTAAGACGGCTGTATCATCAGCCAATCTAGCAATAGAAATGGAAGCGCCTGTGGGCATATCGCTGGTGAAGAGCGAGGTAAAAGTTGACCAGGGTGCGCTTCCTTGTAAAACAAGTATTGATTTATCTCACTGTTGACTCCGATCTACCAGAAGCACCTTTTAGTCAAAAAATGTAGCCACCACCAAGTAAGCCTTGTCTTGTTATACTTCCAGGATGTAATTAAACACGCTATTCAACTATTCCTGTGTTCTATATGATTTATGGAAACCAAACTGAAAAGATGTCATTCTATTTCTTACCTTCTTGCTCTCAAGTAAAATTGCTTGGATGCAGCTCACGAAGATAGAACACGATTTCCATGCCGAGGGACTTTTTTTTAAGCCTTGCAAACAATCAGAATCTTGGCATTTTTTCATTGTGATAGCATGAGTTCCGGTCTTAGTACCTCGTTGAAGATGTGGACAAAGAAAAGCAATGTTTTGGTGGGCAGAGCCTTCAACGTGTTAATGCCAAGCCTATTCTCGTCTGAAGCCTTTCCTAATTTCCGAGATTTATATGTGTCATAATTTTTTTTTGCAGTGTGGAAGGGGGGGGGGAGGGTGTGTAGAGGGTGGATCTTAGGTACAACTAACTAACGCTAACGAGTGAAATTTCACCCACCATACTGAGATCGATCATACTGAGTGCAACTTCTCGTTAAAAATACCGAACAAAGTGCAACTATTTTGAAAGCGCATGCATGAAGTGGCGTCACCATGTTTCGAAAGAGCGTTTAGTTTTAAGTTAAGCTTAGATAAGATTCCTACTTGCATATACAATTTCGATCGCATATTTTCTTTGGTATACATTTCGAAGTTACATGTGAAGTGTATTAAAGCTTCGGTTTTACTTAATCTCGCTTGTCTTTATGTTTTTCATAAATACCAACTGAATTTATATAGAACTATTGCATGAAATAATCACACATGCAAATTAATAATTGCAATGGCCAAGAGTGCTCCAAATCACTCTACCCATAAAACTTTCGTTTCTTTTTTTTGATTTTGCCTAGTCGTTCATTTTTTGACTTTGTTTTTGTTGTTCTTCGTACTTGTTATTGAACAAAATTTTTTATCAAATGCATAATAAATATGTATTCTTGAATGAATATATGTAGGTACTATACATAGTTCATAAACTTGTTATTTTTTTTTCCAAATAGATTTTGTGTGAATTTTGCATTTGAAAATCTGTTGCACATTCCACATTGGTGCCACTCCAATTGCTCTATTTTCTATTTTTTACTCAATTGTAATCGAAATTTAATTTATTATTTCCGCTTTGCTTTTTCTAATATTTCATGCAATTTGTGCGGATTTTATCAATTGTCCTGGCCTGTGTAAATGTTTATGCATGTTTGAACCTACAAAAATAATATTTATAATTTAATTTTTTTACGGCAAAGGATGTGTCGCGCTTTGCTATATAAATATTAATAATGGTTAATTTACAACACTGTGTGCGTGTGAGTCTGGCTGTATCTGTGTAAATATTGTACGTGTCAATGTGCAAGTGTTTGTCGCCTGCGGTTGGTTAATTTTATTGTTCAGAATATGAACAAAAAAAAAAAAAAATATGGAAAAACTTGTATACAATTATTTTATTATTTAATTTCACTCCGTAGTGCATTCATTTGTTGCCACAAAATATAATAATTTATACAATATTTGCATGCAAATAAGCTGCAAGCTCGTCGCTTGCAATTGTAATTTAATGAAGACACTTTGTCTAGTAAATTATACGAGTATGCATAATTGCTAAAGTGCAACAGAGTCCACAATTAAAATTGTGAATTTACTTTAATTTTCATTTTCGTGTATCAGTGATAATTGCATAAATAACTGTGAAATTATTATTTCTGATTTATGTGTTACGGATTTAAAAATCGAGCTGATTTAAACGTGCATGTCTTGAAACCTTTACTGCAGATATTAATCCTAGCACATTCACTTCAAAAATTTGTGCTTACATACGAACCTTTTCACTTTTCAATCCACTGTCTTAAGAAACAAAATTCACCAACATCAATTACTGACAGTCCCTCCATAGCTGAAGTACTAAGTGCGCACTGGTCTTCAGAATCTCAAGACTCAAATTTTTCTTCTACTTATACCGCCTATAAATACAATGCAAATATTTGCCATCTGTCTCAGCTTTGCTACGTAGATGCCGAAGCAGCACGCCTACGCGAAGGACGTGTCGCTGCCTACTCCACCAAGAAATCAAAGAAGCACGCGTTTATTGTCAAATCTTCTATGCTGCTCTATGTCAAGCCCTGGGATGATGAGACATATATGGTTGTGCGTACCGTTGAGATGGACCGACTATTGTGGTGCGCCTCCGAATTGGTGCCAGTCGGTTATGGCATCAACAAGCTGGAGATTATGTGCGTCATTAAGGACGATAAGGTCTCCATTGATTTGTGGTAAGAGAAAATTCAGGATTTTGAAGACTTTGTCCAGTCCGTAATTTTTTTCTCCGTCTTTCTTTTATTGAAGAAGTTTTTGTAATGATTTCTATGTAAATGTTCCATGTATCAATCACGGTCCATGTCTCTGCGACATACAATAGGACCAGAAGTAGCAGCGTCTTATAGATTTTGATTTTCGTCTTCCGAGAGAGGGCTTTACTTCTAATTTGCTTGCTCAGCCCAAAATAGCATCTGTTTGCAAGCGTGATTCTACGCCTGATCTCCAGGCTGACGAGAAGACAGCAAGTACTTCGACTTGTCCTCTTCACCGCTAGACCCATGAGCCGAGACGGTTTTTAATATTCGAGAACGCCTTGCTGACTTGTCGATCCTGCGCACCGATGTCATCGGCGTAAGCGAGCAGCATCATTTCCTTCTGGAAGATCGAGCCCGACATACTCTGTATGTACGTGCACTGGCGTAAGATGTAATCCATCAGAAGATTGAAAAAATTGAAAATAACTCAACTGGCAGCTCATCAGAGCCTGCCACTTTGTTATTTTTCAACTTTTTAATAACAGATCGTTATAGTCCGGTGACTCTACAATAGTGCTATCATTAACTGGTGGTTCCGGTGTCATTTCTCTATCGGCGGAATTGTGTGCTTCATCGCCTCGTGTTCATCCGTAACCAGATTTCCATTTTCGTCTTTACAGAAAGTTACTCCGGGCTTAAAACCTTCAGTCAGACGCTTGACATTTTGATATAATTTTCGAGCTTCATTTCTGTCATGTAACATCTCAACATCCTCAAACTTCCGCCTTTCTTGCTCCTTTTTCTTGCGTCTGAAAAGGCGTTTCTCCTCTCTCCGTTTCTCTCGATATCGCTCTCTAACAGCTCGCGTTGCTCCCGACTGCAGAGTTCGCTGATAGGAAGCGTTCTTCTCTGCAGTGACATTGCGATATTCCTCGTCATATCAAATCACATGTTTTGTATAATCAATGACATCCTTGGCAGCACTCTCCATGGAGCGGGTGATATGTTTCCACTGCTCACATATATCTTGAGAAGACGGAGAGGTTTCCTGGAACAGTTGGGCGAGTGTGTTTGAGAAGGCTACGGCGGTCGGTTCTGATTGCAGCTTGCCGACGTCTAGCTTTCGTTGCATGTTGGATCGTGCGGCGTGCACTTCGCTGAGCCTAGTGCGTACCTTGGCTACGACAATATGGTGGTCCGAGTCTACCTAACTAACTATCATGTTCCCTCTTACTTGTTCCGATCACTTTTTTAATCCTGAAAGCATTTCTAATATGCGCTGCCGCCAATGAACATTTGATGAGTGACGCAAAGATCGAAGAGCTAGTTTTGGTTCTGGAGTCCATGGAGAGTTATCCAAAAATTTGTAAATAGTTCATAATGACTATTATTGAATTAAATCAGGAGTTCTCAAGAACCTTCAAGTTTAATTGTTTTAATAAATTATTTCATTTACAAATTCAACAAAGAAATTCTTTTGCATTAAATTTGCAATATTAGCTCGAATATGTATAGTAAATTCATTGGTTATTACAGGAGATGTTCAGCATCCAACGCACCTAACGCAGTACGGGCATGATTGTAGGGTTATCACAAGCGTCTAGATTGCTCAATAGATATAAAAAAAAATAAAAAAAACTGAACTAAAAACTTTTTCATCAAGAAAAACTATAAAAAGAAATCTCTTGCAACAACTTTCGTATGATGCACAGCAGTCTCACATGTTTCAATTAAGTTTCTCCTTTTTTTCGCCCAATTTTTATTTTTCTTTCCGTGCATTGTAGAAGCTAAGTCAAAATCCACGTGGAAACATGACAGGTACCAAACTACAACAACAACAATAACAACTTATGGGCTGTGAAGTATCATAAGCAGCTTTTCAGCTGTTCCTGTATCCTTTCACCTTTTTGCTCATTTTCTGGCAGTTCATGTCAGTTCACGCCATTTTCGATGTGCATATAAAAAGAAGAAGCGCTTAACATAAATTTATATCCTGTGCCGGCATTTTGTTTTTTGCGTAGCTCAGCTTTTGGTGGCATGTTGCATGTTGCATGCTGCTTAGTTGAGATCCACATACTGTCTAAAGCTGTTCTAAAAGACAAGCAATTGTAGGAAACAGTGAGTAATGATGGTGGTTGCTCGTATAACTTCCTATTTTTGAACACAATTCGTAATAAGTTTTTTGCGTTGAAAGACAAATTGTGCACTTGAAAATATTTTACTTGAGGAATAGTAAAATTTTATTGAAGCAAAAATAAATTTGGAAAGACACGTTTTTGTGATTTGCTAAATATAAAGAACAACATTTCATGGTCCACCTTTAAGCCTAAGCCTTTTTCCAAGGTTTTGTGTAGTTCCTAAATTTCAAGAAGATGTGTTAACAGAAGATGCAATAACTGTTAACAATGTGTTGTTAGTGTTTACGATTAAAGATTTACATACGCTTGTGCTGCCTTCTGATGCCTTCGGGACGTAGATCAAGAAGTCAATTATGGATTTGTCTACAAGTTCGATTTGGTTTTGCATACGTCCATCGGGAGATTGGTACATATTTATGTGGATGTATTTTAAGAATATGTATCACCGATAAAAAGTCCATTGATCCGTAAGGTTCTCCACATTGTTTATAATGTAATGCGTTGAAATCTCCTAGCATGTCGCATTTTAGTGTCAGTGTTACTAGGAATTAAAATATATATTATTATGCTTCGTCTGTGTCCGATTCAGTCTGGCATTATAAATATAATACGGGGTGCTTTCATAAGTTAGTGATTTTTGATTGAAAAACCTTTTTTTTCGGCAAATAAGCGTTTTATTTCTTAAAATAGTTTTTTTTTAGCTGCACACATTTAGTTCAGCGTTTTGTAAATTTTTGTACTTCTTCAAAATTATATGTTTTCTCAAGACAATTACAGAAGGCGCTTGTTTCAGTGATGACATCTTCATTCAACCCAAATCTATTAGTTCCCAACCATTTCTTTAAGTTAAGAAACAAGAAATAATAGATATTGCTGGTTGGGGTAACAGTTTGTAGCCCATATTATGTAATTTTTTTCTATGGTGACTACACACGTGCATTGTCTTGATGGAACAGCGATTATTCTTTATCAAATGCGGTCGTTTCTCCTTCAAAGTCATATCGAATCTGTCCAAAAGCTGTGGACAAAGGTTCAGCATGACCTTGTTGGCCGACAGACTCATCTGGACCTACTTTGGTTCCACTATTTTGATTGTTCCTTGGTCTTTGGTGTTGTGTAATGGATTAATGTTTCGTCTATGGTCACGTAATGGAGCAAAAATCGTTCAGATGGAGGCAAAACAACGTGAAACACTACACAGTTGCGGTGAGGGTCGAATTGGCTAAATCGTGGCATTCATCGCGCTTTTTCATGTACAAATATTCATGTAAAATGTGATGGACCCGCTTAGCTGAAATGCCTATACCCTCAGCCACCTCACGCACATTCATTCTTTAATCGTGCCATATGGACAATTTGATTTTATCGACAATTTCTGGCGTGATAAAGTATTTCATTGAGGTTCAATTCGGACAACTAAAACTTAAAAAAAAGAAGAGTTGATGGAGACATGCTTATCCTTCTCTAAGAGATAGTACCTATAAAATTGTGGCCCTCCTTTCTGAGTTCTTGAATGCAATAATTTGTTTGTTTTTATTTTAGCCAAATTTTATGTATCTTGGTTTAATTCTAGTGAAATATTCCATATAGGATCATATCGAACCACTAGAAGGGTTAAAAGCCCATATGAATCTGTCCTCTTTCTTCTCTGATCAGAAGCTTTAAAGTGCTTTCTAAAGAGCGTGAGCAGCTCTCTCATGCATAACCGTACTCGTAAGCAAATTCAGTTCTCGCTTTGCGTTCTATAACACTAATACATGTACAATTTTTTCTTGTGTTGGTTTGACCTGCACTGGTTTATAGCAGTGTTGTGAAATACACAGATGCGCGTGCGTTCACGTCGTGCACACGTAAAGAACGAGTATTAGCGTGTGTCTCAGCTAGTCTATGCTAATTAACTCTTCCGCTTAGCTTCCACTATACAAAGTATCGCTTTTTTAAAACTATTCAATAATTTCTCTCAGTGTTAACTAATCGCCAGCCAAATCGCTTTCACGCTTGCAATGTTCGGCTATAAACTTCTTGGCTTAACACAGCCTCTTACCAAAAATAAAATAAAATAAAATAAAAGAAAAAGTCTAACATTTCACAACGCAACGACAAGATACTACGTCGTGCTGTTGCTTTTAATAAATTCAACATGGAAAAATTTTCGCAATTTATGTGCACTTCCTGCACAACTTTGCACAAAAAGAAGTGTAGATCCTTAAGATAAACTGTAAATTATAATTGCATATTTTACAATTGATGCGTTCGCTGGCGCTTAATGAGAAATTAAATGTCGAAGTGCCTGTGGCGGCATAAATTTTGCACCATGACGCACTTTGGTTTGCTTTTTATCTACAGACTATTCTAAACTTTGCAAATTCAGAACTATTCCACTTTGTGGCGCAGATGCAGATGCAGCATTCAACGGAATTTATTAGCGTTTCGACGTGCATTTTTGCATGGCAAAGTAAAAAGTATCTGCAGCTTTGATGTTGTCTTCGTTTTTATGCGAGAAAAAGTAGCATAAATTTGACTTTGAACATGTGTTGTCCAGTGTAGCATAAAATGTTTGTTATGCATATTAAATGCTTTCATAAATTCAAAAGAACTTTAACAACATTAATTCGCATAAAAAGCAAATAATATAAAAATTAAACAAAAACTTTTGCATTTGAAATTTGTAATGAGACAAAATCCAATTCAGTTAGAAAAGGCTAGAAAAAGCGCCGCGGGCTTTGCAAAAAAAAAAGAAAAAAAAAATGTGTTCGTATTTTCTAATTTCGTTGCTATTTTTCCCAATTTTCAGACCGCATACTTTCATTTTTTTTTTTTTTTCAGAGCGCTTTGCAAAGTTTTTGCGGCAAGTGTCGTCGTTGTATGCACAAAGCCCAAAGGATGTCAGATAACAAGCTGTTGATTGTGTTAGACGTAGTCATTGCATTGAAATTAGTTTGGAAAAAAGAAAATAACAGAAAAAACACTCATTTACTGTTTTCAAAAACACCTTTCAAACATTTGCCAGGAAATTGTCAAAGTTTTCTTTCAGCGTGCTCCTAAGGCATACCGGATAGTGCAATCGGGCAGTTTAATCAGCCAGCAAAAACACAAAAGGAGTAAATTCAAATCTGTTTGCGCATTTTTGCTTTTATACTTTTTAAATATTTTATAATTTTGTGCACGATTTTCAATTTCAAAGTCACTTTTGAAATAAGAATTCATAAGCATAGTTGCAGCTGTCGAATACAGTTGCAAGGATGTGAAAAAAGTTACGGAAGTTTCTTTAAATTCGTTTAGTCTTTGATATTATTTAGAAAAAAGTTGTTAGCCATTGGTCTTCAATATTTATTTTTGTTTAACTTTTAGTTTCCTTTGTTTAAACTTAAATAAAGCGTTTAAGCTTTGCGAAATGAAAGTACATATAAAATTTATAAAAAATATAAATGTTCGAAAGATATAATACGAGGGGCACTATCTATATTTCGGAAATAGCAAATAATAACAAACATATTTAAATGAAAATTGATTTATTGATTTTTAAAACATTTTCCATGAAAGTTTATGCACTTTTGCATTCGTTCAAACCAATTTTCCGATTGAGGCACCTCCAATACATGGGTTGACCCATCATACCATGATAATCGAAGAAATCCATCGATTCGACTTCGATTATTAAAATACTTAAACGCGTTTTTTAAGTCTTGGCTTAACTTTTGAACGATATTCACTGGATTTGTCGGTGGCTTTCAGTCTTCTTTTGGTCCTTCTAAGATAAGAACATCGGCAAACGATTTAAGGAACTCGTAGAAAGCCCTGGAGTTGGAGATAATCTAATGGTTTCCGCCATAAGACGGATTTCCATACACAATATTAAATGGCTTAGCTCTGGTCACATAGCATGCAGCCGAATTCATCTGTGACAAATTTTTTGTATCTTTCACTAATCCAATTACGGATTCCACATGGATTCAGATAGGAATATATCTTCATACAAAATTAAAATTCAAATTAATATCAGCTACCACAGACGCTGTCAGAAATTTACCCAACGAACAGTCATAAACTTACTGTAAACACTCAATTTAAAGCAATTAGCAGCGCTAAGCGACCTAAGTGGCGCTGTACTAAATTGCAAGTTCCACTCACGTTTCGCCATCAGCCTTAACAATGACAGAGGTAGCGCTTACGTATCGCCAGGCTGTCAAGTCCTAATAATTTAAACTGCATTTAGCGAATTTAGAAACAAGATTATAGCCATGACATCTAAGTCCTTCCGTTTCATTAAACAAATGTTAATTTGCCAAACTAGCTATAGTTGAATTTAATTATGCACGCGCTAAATTAGACTTTCAATTGTGAACGAGTAAAGTTTTGCACAGACACAAACACAAAGGATCAGCTAGAATACTTACATAGAAATTTTACAGGATTCAAGTTTTAAGTAAAAATGCATTTATATTTTGCTGCAGCATCGTCAGCTTTGCTGCTGGTAGCAACAAAATGCAACAGCAGCAAAAATTTAAAATTAATTCGAACGACGCGGCGAAAAGTTATTATCCTTGTTGAGTGATGTTTTCGCACTGGTGACTGCAACGCCGCTGGCCATGAACGACATTGTAACACTGTGCGAAGGCTAAGGACAATGACACAGTAATTCGATTAAAGTTGCAATGCGGCAGGACAAACGCCCACAAGACAGCCAGCTGGACAGACAGACAGACAGACGGACAATGTTACCGATAGACAGACAGATAGTTGGCAACTTTGTCGAGTTAGTAGTTTGTGACAAGATAGTTGGTTTAGCGAGAAATGGCTGCGATTATGTTCAAGTAGTCTGCTGTAATTTAAATTGTTTTTTGATTTATATATTCTATATTTTGTATGGAATATTTTTTATGTTGCCGGTTCAATTTTATGATATGAAATGGAAAGTGTGAACATTTGTGGTTTAATTGATAATGCCGCTCGCATAGATGTGCCGAATATTTTTCGGCGTAGATTTATTTTTTCGCTAAAGTAGTAATATATCAAGAGGTGTACTTTATATACATAAGGACATGCCATTGTGACTAAATTTTTATTCGTTTCACACTCTTCACTATTTTTATTGTTGTTAATATATCTAGATATGCCAAATATTAATTAAATGATTTATATAGTGCGAAAATTGACCACTAGAAGGGGCTGCCCATGAAAACCACACCAAATTTGGAGCAAATTATTTGTTCGATCAATCAGTATTCATCATTTCGATTAGGTACAATAAAATATTAATAATTATTAATTAATTATGAGCTGTAAGCATGTCGTTGATGGATTTAGTTCGATTGGATTAGCTTTGTATGGTTTTTCGATCGGCATTGGTTGGAGATGGGGGTTTCTTAAGTTAAATCTGATTTTTTAAACACAAACTTATTTATTAATGCTTTTTTTAATGACTTTATTATTAGTATACTTCTTTAATCTAAACTACATACTATACAGCAGCCTTAAGAGAATATCACTGAGCAGGGAGGTCTTTCCTGCTGATTATTTCGCTGGTTAGATTTCTTGCCAGTGGGTTTGAATACGAATTAAGTTTAAGTAATTCGCTTGACTCGACTTATTTCAGTCCGCACAGTAGAGATGTTCAGATCATTGTGAATGCACCAATGTGTATCAATGATTCTTTTTAGAATTTTTTGATAGAGCTCTGTGAATAATATTGACATTGATGCATTACCCTTGTTGTTGCAGGAATAAGCTTATGTTGGGAGCAGGCTTTCAGTTTATTTTGTGTTTTCTTGATTCCGATTTGTTTGCTATAACTGCTTCATTATACAATATGAATGCTGAGATGCAAGGCATCATTTGTCTTGTTGGATTATATTGTTTTTAAGGGCTAACATAGGACTTGAAGCTCTGTTTTACATGAACGTAGACGTTTAACTGTCAGTTGGCTAGACATTCTGCGAGATGAGTGAGGTGATCTGCAAGTCGGCTATCCTTTCCGGATTGCGGTATAATTACAAGGATGGATTACTTACACTTTTTTGGGTTGGTAAGTTTCTCGTTCATTTTAGAAGAGACAAAATTAAGCCAACCAACAGCAACCCATTGGCGGTTAAGAGAGGAAGATATTTCTAAGATGTGATGCAAAAATTTTGAGATCTAAGGTTTTGCAATTCTCGGTATGGAGTATTATCAGCGTCATGTAGATTTTAATTTTAATCATTCGAGAGAAGATTCTGGTGGCTAGAGACCAAGATGGTAATGTAGAAACTTCAAATTTCGATCTAATGGTTTCATTTTTTGTGGTAGTCCCCATTCCAATCCAATGCCTACTTAAATTTTAAGCAATTTGCTTCATTAAATTGGGTTCGACCACTATTAAAAACAGACATGTTTGACAGAAGGAGAGACAAAATGCAGAAAGTTACCAGAATTACCTACATAGTCGTATGCAAACGTGTGATACCTTCGATATACTGCTGCACTATTCCATAGTCATCTACGAAATAAAAATTCATTCAATAATTAAGACACAGAGCATCGGTTTCTGTAGTGATATGGTCGCGGAAACCTTCTGTTCTTTTATATTCCATACTTATTTTCAATGGCCATCTAACAGAAACTCACGATGATACCAACTGGGCAGCCATCGTGATGCTCTGTGCTATGACACCACACTAATGTACGGATTCAAATAAAGGTTAGGACGTGGTAGTTAAAAATTTATTTGTTATAAAGTTCTGTAGAAAAAACATGATTTTATATAAGAGATCCCATATTATAAAACCGAGAAGAATGGTTTTATAGTATGTGAACTCTTACTACCTCTCTATTTTACTACTAGGATTTGTCATTGCTTTACAAATTGCGCAAATCTGTGACGACGATTAGACAAACGCATTGAAAATCTTTCCGTCTATCATGGTAAGATGGAATTCATATTGAACTTTAAAGGATATGATGGCTGTTGGGATTACTTGTTATATTTGGTTTTCAAGGATGGCGCGCCGTTTTCCATAGTCTTGTGCGTGCTGGCGCCAGTCGTTTTGATTGCCAAGTACGGAGAGATCTCTCCATACCTGGTCATCCCATCGAGTGCCCGGTCGTCCTCTATTTCGGCGTCCACCAATCAAGTTTGGGCCCCTCATGTAAACCATGCTTGCTGGAGCTCTTTCATCCATTCGAATGAGGTGCCCAGCCCAGTGCAGCCGCTGGAATCTTATGCGCTGGACTATGTCAACCTCATCGAATAGCTCGTACAGCTCGCGGTTCATACGGGACCTAAACTCGTTCCCGACTCTAATAGAACCAAAAATCCTGCTAAGAATCTTCCTCTCGAAAGCTTTAAACGCTGCCTCATCCGACTCAATCACAGTCTATGCCTCTGCCCCATACAATAGGACCGGGAGTATCAGCATCTTATAGATCTTTATTTTCGTCTTTCGAGAGAGGGCTTTACTTCTCATTTGCTTGTTAAGCCCAAAAAAACATCTGTTTGCAAGCGCGATTCTTCGTCTGATCCCAGGCTGACATTGTTGTTACTGGTTATGTCTGTTTCAAGATAGACGAAGTTTTCTACAACACTGAAGTTGAAATATTCCAACTTTTTGCTTGAAGCTAAATTGAAAATTTATGCGCGTTTTTTTTTTAATAACCGAAAGATAGGTAGAAATATCTTTTAAAAGGGCTAACGTTTCCTCTGTGAATTGGGGGGATAGCTTCTTAATTTAAACCCTTAAAAATCTTTTGTTTTGCACTTACTGAATCCGAACTCAATGCTGGTATAACTGGTGAAGCCTTCTTTTTTCGAACCTAGTACTCGTAGCGAGGATCAACATTTTGCATTTGAGTGTCTACTTTGCTTTCGATAAATTCCTTCAGCGGTCGCTCAGCACTGCATTTTTCCATTATAATAAAATCCCTATTCATCCATTCCGTCGGTTAAAAAGTTCATGGTCCAGTGGCTCACTGAATTGCTCACAAAACTGCTGCCAAATTTTATTTTGCATACAGAAAATTTATTTAACAATTAATAATTCTTGATACTATAAAAAATAATATTTTTAACATCTAAAGCATATTTAATCAAGTATCTACTAATAAAATAACTTTAATTAAATAATTTAATATATTTTCGATGTTAGCACAAATATTTGTCTTTAATTTGAATTGTCAAAGTACAGCTACAGGCTATTGTTTGCCATATAAAACCAATAATATTCAATTTAAACAGACATACATATATGTATAAATTGAATAATATGCCAATAAAACAATATCAACAAATATGCATAAGAATTAAACATGCAACATGCAAAGAGGAAACAAAAAAAAAAAAAAAAAAACAAAACATAAAAACGATGCCAAATGCAATGCGTACGTAAAGGATTTTTGTAAAGTCGGTACGAAGAATGTACGCCACCGGAGCCGAATCGAGTACGAATACATTGTAGGTGATGTTAACGAGCAGCACGAGTATCCTGACAAATGAAATGACGAGTAACAAACGTTGTGAAACATATAGGCCAAGCATTGGTTGATTGGTGTGCTGGTGCCTATGTAAATAGGTGAAACCAGAAGCAGCAACAACAATAAAAAGAAGGAACAACAAAATATGGTAGGGAATATTTAAGCGAAGGGGAAATTTAAGCGTACGTGCAACATGTTGCAAGAGGCGGAGTCTGTCGGTAATAAAATGTTTGAAGTTAGAGTGTATGTGGCAAGCTTAAAAGCATTGTAAATGTTTGGCTTTGATTTGCAAAATATTTTAATTTCTTTTGTGGAAATTAACAAAAATTTTGCTATTTATAATTAATATTTTAAATGTTGAGTGCTGTTTTTTTTTGTTGTTTTAGAAACTAATTTTAAGAGTTAACAAGATTTATTATTTAAAAATTGCAACTAATTGTCGCACATTTCAAGTATTTAGCTATTTAGTTTTTTTTTTTAAATCAACCTACAAACACTCAACCCTTATAAACTAAAGCAATTGCATAGCACCGAAAAATTATGCAACTTGCGCACTTGACACATATTTTTTCGACAAATAAATGCATGCTGCATTGCAACAAGATATACAATAAGGCAAATGAAAGGCGGCGCTTGCTGCGAAAATATATATAGTTATGTAATAGTTTTATATACTAGCTATATACATATATATTTTATGTGTATTGTTTGTTGTTACCCCGCCGGAATGCGTAAAAGAGATGGCAAATATATTGTAAACAACATAAAACATATATAAACTGTTGCATTTCCGGTCTGAAACAAAAAATAAAACCAAACAAAATACTTTCAAACCTGTTTGACACTGTTTGCTGCATACTTTTAGGTGCACTCATGTTTGCCGTTGTTGCATGTAATGCAAGCTTTGCGCTCGCTCACGTCAATGCTCTCACGCTCAACCAAAAAGAGCGTTAAGTGCGCAACAGCGCACTAACAAAAAAAATGCCGGCCACGTGACATTGTTGCATTTCCTGTTGTTGCACTGTAAAAATATAAATAAATACAAACATATATGAGCACTTATATACTTGTGCATTTCTTTTAGCCACGCTGCAACGAAGCTCTAAATCAAAACAAAATCAAAAACCATTCACTATACACATACACACATATACTTATATAGTTTTATATACATATATATATTTGAAATATATTATATATGCTTGGCCTTTCGTGAGAGAAACACGTGCCGGCATATTTAACAGCGCATTTAACAGTTTTACTCGTACTTTAACAGCATTTCACTTTATCAAAAGGTTTTGGCATTTATTTCTATTTCCTATTACTTTGGAAAGTTTCCATTTGTAGTCCTGCCTGCCATTGCCATTGCCATTAGTCCTGAACGCTAATTCTAATAATAGAATTAATTATTGTTTGTTTTTCAGTTCATTTGCTGCGATTTGCCACTACTGTCGGGTTTATGCAGGGTTTTAAATAAAAATAATACTTTTGAATTGCATTTTGTATTTTGATTTTGATTTTGTTTGTTTAGTCCCGAGTGCTGCTGCGGTTTTTTTGCTATGTGGTATTTAATTAGAGTTGCGTTAAATTTTTCGAATTTTACTATAGTTGAAAGTAATATTGATGCTGTGAGTGAAGGTCGTGTCGAGTCATCAATCGATTCATCATCGTTTGCAACAACTGACCACTTCAATGATTTTTTTGCAGTACAGCAGAACCATTTGTGTTAAAGCATACTGACTGACTATACATAAAGTTTAAAAAAGGAGGAAAAAAAAAATGATAAATATGCGGCTCGTTTCTTTTTCAATGGTTCAAAAGAGTCGCATATAGAGCTTCAAAAATCTCTAAATTATCGTGCAACTAATGCATCTTACTCGTGTCAAAATTTGGTGTATCAGCGATATAATAGATGTTTATAATGAGAACGGATAGATTAAAACATCTAAGTCAAAGACTACGAATTAATTATGTACAGCTCTTAGATGATATACAGTTCCAACCGGTTGGCATCAACTCAGTTCAATATGAATATAGTGCCAGAAATTTACTAAATGTCTGTATAAGCTTTCGTCGCAGTGACATAAATTTTAGTTAAAAATGCCTCCAAGCTTGAAACGGATAAAATTTTCAAATTCGGTTGTAATGCTCTAAGAAGTCAAGATTCCGCAAGATAGTTGCAATGGAACTGAACGGGGAACAAAGTTCCTTAAATAGTTCCTTTGTATAGTCTATCTGGAACACCCTTTATATGCATGTTTATTTGTCGTGGTTCCATTCTACTTTCCAGTTTTAAAAATATCAGCATTACTCTCTGAAAAGTTATCTATTTGACAATGAAAGTTCCATCAAAATCGGTTCCGCCGTTTCAGAGATTTCTACGAATAAGCAACCAGACAAAAATTATAAAACAGGTGTTTGAATGTTTTTTTGAAAACCTTCTAAAACATGTTTTTTGAGGTCCCGGCTCTTTTCTTAAAATCCGGATGTGATAGTCAATCGTGTTCAGCGTGTTCATAAGCCATGTAATCTATACAAGAGAGGGTTGTACTCCTCAATCTTAATATTTGTATGAACCAAATTTAATGATGTTGTTAATTCGGCAAATTTGGTCAAACTTTACGTTAATCCTAGTAAAATATTCCATTTAGGTCCAGAACGGATTACTAAAGAAGGTAGTCCCCATACCAATCTGTCACACATTTCTAGGTTTTCATGTTTTAATTGCTATTTATTCAGATAGAAACGCAGAAAAATGTTGCATCAATCAATTGGACGACTGAAAGAGGTGACCCCCTGCCAAATTTTAAGTCTATACAAACATGTCCAAATTTGGTGTAATTTATGCTAATCCATATAAAATATTCCAAACAAATCAAGATAGGAATATATGCTCCATTAAAAAATTTAAGGTTCAATGGGAGTACAGGGTATCTTGAAGTTGAGCAAACTCAGCTGCCGCGTTATTTTTTTGTTGATCTACACTGAGCGAGGTATGGTATCAACCCAAAAAGTCTGCTAGCTCAATTGGCTACCACCAGTGCCGAGAAAAGAAAATAAAATCGGATGAAATTTAGTTAATTAAAAAAAAAAATCTTTATAAGAGTTTAAATTTTTTTGTTTCTTTGTCGTCTTCATCTCAGTAGCTTCAGTACAAACCCTTGTTTAAGACTTTTAGTCTGCCATTATGTACAGCCAACAGCCATAGTACAGTGAGAACTTGAACTACAGTCGAGCTAAGACCTCTAGCTTGTCTAAAAAATTGTTCTTCAAAATCTTCACAGATATGATATGCTTGCATAATCCTTACATTAAAAAAATCTGTGTCGTAGTGCCCTGCCTGGCATATTTGACAGTTAAATAATTTCCCTAAAAATGTCAATGGCCTGGCACACAGATGAGAGGGATTTAATGCTGCTGTTACATCTCTACAGCAGCTTTAATGCCTGAAAAAAAATGTTTATCTAAAAAATATCTTTAAAATTAGTCTGAATTTGAATTAACAAAACCTTAATATCAAAATTTGGTATCCCTGGCTTTCATTGTCTCTGAGATCTGTTTTTGCATATAAAACCAGATGAACGTACATGGCTATTGCCACACTTCCGATGCTGTTCAAGAAATTATGTATTTATTTTATTGATTCATTCTAACCATCTGATTTTGCCTGATGTAAAATTTGATGTCCATAGCTTTTATACTCTCTGAAATGTATTGTTTCAATGACTATATTGCAAAATGGGCTTTCTGTGAAACCCTCAAAGCAGCCAGTGGTATAGGTGTATAGTTTCCGGAACTCAATTATTGATAAAATTTGACATTGTTCACTAATTATATGCTTGATGTCTTATTTTCTTTATTTATTTATTAAAAGTATTTCATGCAGTTTTTGCAACATATTTCGAAACTTGAATTTAAGTTACTCAGTTCTTTTCTATGCTGATTTTGATTTTACTTAAGCAAGTCTCTTCTATACAATTTGTTTAAACAGAAACCCTTCTTACTTTTGTAAAACCACATTCATGCTATTATCTTAAATAATAAACTTCATTCTATCGAACCATTTCGTAGAATAAATTGAAAATCATTTACAAATTTTTTAAACCGCTAACTTGTCCACGTGCAGTTTAATCATTTCACTATTGATTTCCCCCCGGTATAGTGTTCGTTAACTAATGGTAATTGTTTTGACATCAAGTCAATCGAATTAAAATCGCATAAAATTTTTCCTTTTTCTGCTTTTCTTTGTTGTACGTTGTACGAGTTTTACTTGTGATGTTTACGCTTAGCAACCGGCCAACAGCAGCGCTAGAAGTAGCTAAAAAAGCATTTTAAATCAAACATTATTTACTCTGTGCCAAGCAATTGCCGCAAAAGCTGTAGTTATTCCCTTTGTCACTGCGTCCTTCACCACAAACACGGACACGCATTGAAATACAATATTATATGCTGTACATAGATATGTCCTTGTATTACTTTTTTTACTTAATAAATGACCCGGCAAATAACAGAAGCAAGCATCTAACAAAAGCAGAGTACAAGTATGTATGGGGAAGATTGTGGCATGTAGCGCGCAATGCACTCGGCAACAGTGCAAAAGAAAATTTAAAAAAAAAAGTGAAAGAAAAAAAAACCAATATAATGTAAGGACGAATATCTGATAAGACTATTACGCTTGACAACCGGCTTAAAAAGTATCTACAGCTGATAGCATTAGTAGCGCTCTTAGCAGTAACAGCGTGCGAGCAGCAATGTAATCTATTAAGAGCGCTGTAAGCTGTAATGGTTTAGTAAACACTAAACATTAGCTTTAACAGCGCTGCAATAAATAACAGTTTAGTCAACTGTTAACGAAATAGTTAACAGTGCTTAACAGCAAACAATTTAGTATTGAGTTTATCTAAAAAATAAAAAGGACAAGAATGACTACTGTTAAGGTTCGAGCGGGTTCAAAATATCAACAAAGATACACCCGATTGACTCGTCTTGTTGAGTAGATCAAGATTATATACATTTTATGGCAAACTGTCTTAATACAAATTCTTAATGGTCAAGTTATTAAGGTGTGTACCACTTTTGCTCTTTTATTTTGTACACTTTGTGGAAACTAAGTATTCAAATTTGAAGGCTCCATTTTTTATATAAGTATTTCGAGATCTTAACGTTCATACAGGCGATCAGATGTACGGTAGGAAGGTTTGATGTATATATATGAATTCGAGTTTGGATGAGAATATCTGCAGAATTTTAAGTAGGTGTGTTCGAAAAATGATGTACTCTAAGACAATTTAATATGTTTTTTATAAAATAAATAAAGAGAACTGTTATTGCAAATCTTTTGAAGTTTTTTCTCATAAATCAGATTTTTGTCATGTTGATTAATATAAGGAACATGAACTTGAAACAGTGGATATTATGATTTTACCGTATGGATATACAGTTAAAATATATTGGATGCATGCATTAATTCGAGCGGTTTTCTAAGAGAGGGCGTTACTAGTATCATCCGTGACTATAATCATTTGGAAGCTACTGTCATTGCAGGTATTTTTTAGTATATGTCATATGATTGAAGCGTAAACAACATTTTTTTCTATTCATTTGAAAATGTCGGACTTAGTGCCAGACAAAGTGTTTTTGAGGGGAGTTCTTCTTCATTACTTTAACATGAAGAATAGTGTCGCTAGCACAAGTCAAAGTATTCTAGTGGAAGTTTATGGTGATCATGCTCTATGTGAACGAACGTGCCAGAAGTGGTTTGCACGGCTTAAAAGTGATAATTTCGGCTTAGAAGACGAACAACGACCCGGACAGTCAAAACCGTTTGAAGATATAGAATTGGAGGCATTGGTCGATGAAGATGCATTTGATCAAGCAACCATTTAAGACGTTTAAAAGCATTTGGATTCTTCCAAAAGCTTGCAAATTAGCTGCCGTATGAATAATTTCAATTCAGACGTCGAACGCCGATTCTGCATGTCGGAAATGTTGCTAGATCGCCACAAAAAGAAGTAATTTTTGCATCGGATTTTCACTGAAGATGAAAAATGGATTCATTTCAACATCAACATCAACGGCAATGCCGAATACCCATGGCGCCAAGGTAATGCTCTATATTTGGTGGTGTGTTGAATTATGAGCTCTCGAAATCGGGTCAAACGATCAAAGGGGACCTCTACCGAACACAATGGATTTGTTTGAAGAGAGCAATCGTGAAAACACGAACAGAAAATGCGTCCAGACACGAAACCATGATTATCCATCTTGACAACGCTCGGCCAAATGTTGCAGAACCGGTAAAAAACAATTTCCGGTTACTACTTGTTCAGATCAATGCAAAATGCCCTCACCGGAACACGCTTCACTTCAGAACAGGGTATCAAAAATTGGCTCAATTCGTTCTTGGCCGCCAAACCGGAGAAGTTTAGTGCATGGACTCATTTTTCGTCACCAGTCACAATTCAATACTAAAAATGCTTTATGTTCTTTAAATTGAAAAATTGTCCATTAATTTTTTTCGACTTCAATAACTCTGCATTTTTAAATGGTTCGTTACGATTGCTTGATCCATTCCCGAAGATTTAATAGGATGGTGCTGTATCAATATGGTAGTTACTTTACCACGTAGTCGCATTTTATCGGACCTATTTTTCAGTTATATGAAAAAAAGAAAGTTAGAAGGTATCAAGGCAAAATATGCGGTGTGGTTCCAAATGTCCAATACCTTTTTGTATGACATTGATCTTAACTCAAAGGTCCAAATTGAGGGAGTTTCCTTCCCCTGATTGTCATGAACATTTGTTCTTGTATAAACTTTCCATATCGTGTTCTATACTAATGAGAGTAAATTTTGACAGTTTTGTCTATTTATAGTCTATATTAACAAATAATTCGTAGCTGATACTAAGCTTAGAAATAATATTAATAAAGAAAGTTATTCTGTTCTGTAATAGGTATGCTGTAGCCATAACTGTTAACATGCTTTAAAGCTGTTAAGTTAACAGCCAACTGTTAAATGTTTTGTAAACTGCCATAAAAGAAAGCTTTTGCATTGACAGCATTTTCTCTTTATCTATTACTCTCTCACTTGCTGCCCCTTTTTGTGCTGTAATGTGTGCAGCAGGTTGCATGTTAACTATTCTTTTTGTTGTTTTTCTTGTTGCATGCTTGCAGAACTATGTTAACAGTGGGCCTAAAGCGGGTAGCACGGGCCATTTGCCTTACTTGGTACACTGTAAAGATGAAGCAGAAGATGGTGTGCGGCTGCAGTTGCTGCTTGCTTATGCATTCGTGCATGTTGCTCTCCCTGCAGCATGTGCGCGGGTGTCATTTCATCTACTGCCCAGTAAAGCAGGCAGCAGTCATTAAAGTAGGCTGGTAGGCAGCAGCAGGCAGGAAGAATGCTTAGCAATACGACAGGCGTTCGTTGCAACTCGTCGTCGTCGGTGTTCTTGGTTTCGTTGTTGTTAAGTGTTCGGCTGCAACAAGCAAACGCATACCCTTTGATGTTGCAAATGTTGTAGTTGTCGTCCATCGTTGTCGTTGTACTAGTTGTAGATGTAGTTGTTGCTACGGCTTTTGTTGCTGCCACCGCTGCTGCTGCTGCTGCTGCCGCTGCTGCTGTTGCAATCATTTTCGATTGCTGTTCTTATCCTGACTGCAACATTCGCATTTTGCACATTTACCAGAAATCAGTTGAACGCGTATGCTCCTTCAGTAAGGACGCAAAATTGTGCATTGCATTGCATTCTTTTGTAAAGCATATTGTAAAATAATTGCTACAGAAGTAGTTTAGCCTAGTATTTATGGTCTAAATAGAACGCGTTCGTTCGTTTGTCGAGAAATCGTTGCCACTTAAGAATTGTGCTAAATATTTGAACTGGTTTTTGCTTTTTGTTTGCTGTTGCTCGTGTGGTGCAAGTGTTTAGAAGAAAATTAATTTTTTTTTTTTTTTTGAAAATATAAACTAAATCTAAAAATATTAATTACAAACAAAATAAACTAAATATTTCGCTGAACAGCTGAGTAACGTTAAATGTTTTTGAATGCCGTATTCCGTTTTGTGTGCATTTGAAATAACGCTCTGTTAAGACCGGCACTGAGCCATGAAAAGTTAAAACAGTTTTACAGCCGCATTACATTACATAAAGAACGGTGCCCCCAAGCGTTCATTGCACTGTGAGAAGTGTCCTTTTTGCACAGTGGCACATTTTTGCTTGTCAACAAGCGACTAGCGTACGTACGTAGGAACAGACAAATTAGTTGCTTCTAAATACAATGTTAGGAATTTTCCACGTCAACTAGTAAATATGAACTACTACTTTCTAAGTGAGCGTGTGTCCTATATACTTATGTAGTATATGAGACTATATATCCTGCTGTCGCTTGTACTATCTTAATTAATGCCATTTGAATTAATAATAATGAAAATGCAGCACAAGTCACGCGCATTTAGCGTATCTACTAATTGTACACGTTCAACGTATTTATTTGCTCAATATATAATATGAATTGCAAAACATTTTAATACACAAACTTATAAATATTTGATCGCGAAAGTCGAGCAAAAGTATATCCATAAGATAGACTCAATACTTTGCAGTGCAAAAGACAAATACGAGCAACGCATATAAACACTTTGTGTGAAGTCAACAAGTTGCAGCAACACATCAACAAAATCAGGTGAGTCCTAACTACCAGACTGAGTACATGGTTTATTTTTGCTTGGCAGTTTCTAGTTTTTCTTTCTGTTTAAGTTGACTTTGCTGTTTGTTGCCAAGCGTAGCAGTCAAGTCAGTAAGATAGGTCAACACATAAGCTTATTATTTAGTGAAAGTTTATTTATCATGTTTACTGAGCGTTCAGAAAAAATAATTCTTTTAGTTACTCATCTATAAAAAATTTTTTTTTTAAGAAAGTGTTGAAAATACTTTAATATTCTTACATAAAACTTTTTCGATTTTATTGTGTTTTTGAACGAGCAAAAACTAAAAAGTGAACAAAAAAATCTCAAAAAGGTTGGTAAAAATTGCACAATAAAAAGGTTTTTTTTTTTTGGGAATACCTTTGACTTATGGTCAGTAGGAAAGTAGTCTTCTAATCAGCACTTTCGTAACAAGTGAAATGTGGCTGTATTAAAAAAATGTATAACTTTCGAATTAATGAACAGATTTTGTTCTTTTCGTGTTAAATCTTCTCTAAATCGTGCGTATTTTAACAATTTTGTGAAGTTTATCTAAAAACTTCATAAATTTATATGATTTAATAGCTTGATCTGAAGATAAGATGCGGAAAGCATTAATTTTTTTTAGTTCCGAACAGCTTTCAAATTTTGACATTAATTTTAATTTTAATCAGTGATCTCAAAAACCTCTAAAAAAATTAACATTTAAAAAACATTGTTATCGGAAATTTTTATCTAATAATTTAAAAAAAAAAGGTAATTTTTTTCGTATTTTTTTTTAAATTCATATTCTTTACTAGTGACCTAAATAAACCTCTTAAGTTCATTTCAATTAAAACATTTATGGAAAAAAATCGTACATTTTGTTTTTGAAAGTTTGGAAATTTTATTCAGGGAAGTAAAAAGTCTTAATAAATTTTTAAATCCTCTACACTTAATTTTATTAATTAGGATTTTTTATTTTAGAATCGTTATTTTCTACTCTGAAACTTTGATTCAATAATTGAAAAAAAAGGTTCACTATTTCGGATTCGTCATGCTGTTTCTGGGAATTTTTAAATCTCGGTGAACTAAATAACATATGTATATCTATATCTATATTCTCTAAATTTTAACTTTGATTCAATAACTATTAACAAATAGGTTCAATAATTCGGATCCACTATTTTGTATTCAGATTCACCATATCATCATCAGTGACATCTTTAAATTTCTATTTCCACTAAGTTTAAAAAACTTCGACATTTTGTTTTTGGAAATAAAAATTCAATTATAGTAAAAAAAAAATTGGTTCTCCATTTTTAAGTTTTCAGCTATTTTTACTTTATATTAGTGATTTGAAAAATATTTGTATTCGAAATTTTATTTCTATTCAATAATTAAAAAAAATTATTTAGATCATTGGTTTTATGTAATTTTGAAATCGAATTCGTAATCAGTGATCTAAATGATCTGATAACATTTTTTAAAAAATTAGAATATATTTTAGATAAATAAAAAAAAATGGTTCCTTGAGTCTTCCAATTGGTATCAAAAATGTTCAATTCACTGGTAAACAATATTTAAATTTTGTCGAGTGACACAATTTTTTTTTGTGTTTTCTTATTACAGCAGAATTTTAAGAAACAAGAATTATAAAAAAAAATTATATTTCTAGAAACAAAAGAAAAACATTTCTTAATATTATGCCTCTATTCTGGATTATTTGAATTCCGTTTGGTCCCTTTAGATAGTCCAGCAGTAGTTGTATCATTAAATTTTTCCAACCTGTCTCATCGGTTATAGTTCCTAAATTCTCCGAGAAAACATATTGTGAACATATTTTAATTCCATGCTTTGTACGCCAATATGAGCTTCGATAATCAAGTCTGTGTAATTGTCTAAGGTTTTCTAAATCGTTCGCAACTACGGTTTTGAAGTACTGTTAACTTTTCCAAAACGTAAAATTTTTCTTCGAACTTTTTATCTTTTATTAATTTGTTTTTATTGATGTCCTCTTTGATTTCACCATCACTTATTCTGGGTAATTTTTGTTTTAAATACAAAAATCCATTTCCTTTACAAAATTTTTATAAGTTCTAATTTGATATGGCGTGGTGACGATATAACATTACAAGGCTGTCCTCTTCAGCATTCCTTTGTATTTGTCTATTTGAAAAAAGAAATATTTTTACTTTCATATAACCTTGAAGAGGTGGAATATTACAAGTCCGAGTAATAACTGCACAACCACAACAATTCATAATCCGCCAAAAACATTTATTATTGAGTTTTAAAGCGTTGAGTGGAAATCTTAAGTTTTCAACAAGTCTTAGAGACAGAAATGCCCAAAAGTGTTAGACAAGTTTTTTAATATTTGTTTAGTAGAGTTAGAAAACCGAGCTTAGAAACGATTGTAAAAACAAAATGTTCTTCACATACAACTTTTGTGCATAATTTGTCATCCATTAAAATTGGAAAAGAATTAAGCTATTACCAACGAACAGGAAAAAATTGGTCGTTTTTAATTTAGTTAGAAATAAATTAATTGTAAAAAAAATATTACACAAAAGTCCATATCGAACCACAAAATTGCGCCTCCTTTCAGAGTTTTTGTATGAAAAAATAGTTATTGCTTTTACTTACTTACTTACTTATGGCCGCATTTAGGATGGCGCGCCAGCATCCATAGTCTAGAGCGCGCTGGCGCCAATTGTTTTGAATGTTAAGTACGGAGAGATCTCTCCATACCTGCGTGCCCGGTCGTTCTCTATTTCGGCGTCCACCAAACAAGTTTGGGCTCCCCATGTAAACCATGCGACCTGGAGCTCATTCATCCATTCAAATTAGGTGACCAGCCCAGTGCAGCTGCTGGAATTTTATACGCTGGACTATGTGAATCTCATCGATTAGCTCTTCAACTCGTCGCCGACTCTAAACGGACCGAAAATCCTGTGGAGAATCTTTCTTTCTACGACTTCCAATGCTGTTTCATCTGACTCAATCACGGTCTATGCCTCTGCGCCATACATTAGGACCGGGAGTATCAGCGTCTTATAGATTTTTATTTTCGTCTTTCTAATTTGCTTGCTCCGCCCAAAAAATCATCTGTTTGCAAGCGTGAGTCTTCGCCTGATCTCCAGGCAGACGTTGTTGTTGCTGTTTACCTCGGATCCAAGATAGACGAAGTTTTCTACGACACTGAAGTTGAAATTCTTCATCGTCACTGACCGTCCAAGACGCGATGAAGACGTGCGAGAAGTCACCAAGCACTTCGTTTTGTCCTCATTCACCGCTAGACCCATGAGCCGAGACTGTTTTTCAATCTCCGAGAACGCCGTGCTAACTCGCCGTTCCTGTGTACCGATGATATCAATGTCATCGGCGTAAGCGAGCAGCATCACTTCCTTTTGGAAGATCGAGCACGACATATTCTGTATGTATGGGCACTGGCGTAGAATGTGTTCCATCAGGAGATTGAAAAAATCGCACGACAGAGCATCGCCCTGCCTGAAACCTTTCTTGGCATCAAAAGGGTCGGAGAGGATTTTCCCCACCCTGACAACGCTTTGTGTGTTAGATAGCGTCGCCATGCAAAGACGGACAATCTTTGCCGGGATACCTAGTGCAGACAGGGCGTCGAAGAACTTCGCTCTTATCGGCGTGTCGAAAGCGGCTTTGTAATCGACAAATAGGTGGTGAGTGTCTTTGTTGAAATCACGGGTCTTTTCCAAGATTTGGCGTACTGTGAATATTTAGTCACTGGTCGACCTTTTTGGTCTGAAGCCACACTGATATCGTCCAATCAGTGAGTCGGTATATGGCTTCAGCCTATTACACAATACGCCCGACAAAGTCTTATATCCAATGGAAAGGAGACTTATTCCGCGGTAGTTGGCGCAAACAGCGGGGTCTCCTTTCTTAAGGATAGGACAGAGAACACTGAGATTCATCGGACCATATCTTGCATAAAAGTTAGTGCTTACTCCTAAACAACTCTTCGGCGCCGGTCTTAAATAAGTCAGCTAGCAGCCCATCAGAGCCTGCCGCTTTGTTATTTTTCAGTTTTTTAATAACTGAATCGTCCTCGTTATAGTCCGGTGGCTCTACAATAGTGTCATCATTAACTAGTGATTCCGGTGCCTCCGAGTAGGTTTTTCTCTTGTTTATATAGAAATCAAATTTTTTAATTTCTTTAAAATGTCCTTTCGAAGATATGTTAGTCTTATTCCACATATATTTTTCCAAACAATTTGGCATAATAAGGGATTTTCGAAGTAAAAGTGCCTGGTTTCCAATTTTTCCAAGTTTGTTGCTAAATCAAAAAATCAATGAAATGTCTTAAACTGAACAAATGAAAAATCAAAATCTTAATCACTGCAGCCAATTTCAGCGTTTAGAGACAATTTAATTAATTATTTGTTTATTTATTTGAAAAATTATAGAAATTTACCAAATACTGTCAGAGAGATATCAATTTGAAACCAAAGTGCATAAATTTTTAACAACTGTATTTAAGCATTTGTGTGCAGCAGCTTTAAATAAAAAATAAATTTAGGATTTCAAATACCAATGACAGAGTTTTATCAAGATTACCTAATTGTGCTGCTGATGTTTTTGTTTGTGAAATAATAATTACACAGCCGTAGCAGGAGGCGCAATTGTTCTTTCTGTTGTGAAACTCTTAATTTGTCACTTGACTTGTTTACACTAAATAAAGAGCTGAAATAGAATCCGAATCCGAATCCGAGCAGAGATGCAAATTTATATGAACACACATATTTAAAATGTGAGCAGCAGCAAACTCAGCCACAAAAATGAAAATGAAAGTGTGTTATTTTCTAATTTGTGCAAAGGCAAAAACTTTATCGAGCTTGTGGTTGCTGCAGTTCCAGAGGGCGGACAAGAAACTGTGTCGAAGTCAGTCAGATAGACAGCCAGACAGACAGACAGCAAGCCCTGGCGACAGTCAGTCAGTCTGTCTGTCATTCCGTCAGGATATCCTTACAGGATAAATGAGCGCAGTGATAGGAAACAATTTCATTTTGCTAACATCATGACTAGCATGGAGAAAGAGAGACAGAGAAACAGACAGAGACGCGTTGACGTAAGTTGACATTGTTGCAAAACTTTTTGACTCGACTTTTTACATTGCGCAGATAATATATAAAATATTTACATTTAATGCAACAACACTTTACAAGTCAACTTCTGGGGAATTGACTTTAATGCAAAAAAATAATCGAATTCAAATTGTCAACGTCAATTAATTGATTTAAATAAAATATAAAAATAAATTGTTTGCATACTATTCGATGATTGCTTCAAGTAAATTGTAGTAAAGCGTAGTCGAAATGTAATTTGTATTTATTTTATCAATTATTTAATTTAAATAAGGATTTAATGTAAAAATAAATAAAATTATATTCAACTTGGTATAATACGAAACAGTCAATTGGCGCTTCAAAATAATAATCAACGCTGTTCCAATTTTAATTTTTTTTAATAAGTAATTGATTTGACGAAAGACTTAAAGTCTAAACAATTCACAAAAAATTATTTAACAAAGATAAAAGACTGCAGCTTATGTCCTTTTTGGCATCCGTGTATGCAAAGCTCATTAGAGTGAAGCCGCTAGAACCGCCTCCTAAAGATATTTGTAGCCAAAGCCGA
Source organism: Leucophenga maculata (assembly GCA_035044805.1). NCBI lineage: Eukaryota > Metazoa > Arthropoda > Insecta > Diptera > Drosophilidae > Leucophenga > Leucophenga maculata. The sequence goes on from JAWNNP010003385.1 coordinate 1,576,405, forward strand.
TGCTAGCTTGTTGACATGACTCTTTTGCCAGTCATTATACCGGCTTGTGTGACAGATGATCTGCTCACGCAACGAGAAGATTCGCATCAGAAATTACATCTTTATACACGTAACAAGGTAAAAAGGTGCTGTAGCTGAAAGTTTTTTCATCTTCTAAATAAAATATCATTGGATGGCAGTGTTCCATAGACAAATATTATATGTCCAAGAAGTTAAATCTATATCACTAGCTGGTCGCTGTGTACAGTTCTTACTTTGGGTAGCCTATTTCTTCTCCAAACTTTCATCAATCTCCATACTAAATAATGTTAAATATTTTTAAATTAATTTATTCCATATTTTAATAGCTGCCTCATCCTTGTACCTCATGTAAGGCATCGCCTTCTCTTATTTGGATTATTAGTCTTTGTCCTTTCTATATCACAAGTCATACAAATTGGCATGTGCGTCCATGTCCAACATCATGCACAGGTAGCGTGGTAAGTCTACCTGAAGAATGATCGAGTTGTATAGCGAAACTCTTTGACATCGCGCTCTGCTTAGCGCAAACGTGCAGTGCTGAGACTAAGTACTGTTGTCGGTTATGTTCTAGTGGTCTGCCCACCTGCTAAAGCCATACAGAAACTGCTGAGTGAGCTCAGATGTCTCACTAACACTGTAGTTAGCGATGTATAAAGGACAAACCCAATCCCACTGCTGCATCCAAGTAAATACGACCTAAGCAAGAGGTACTGTGTAGCTGGGAGAAATGACATTAGCTTGAAGAGCAATCTTGTATGTCAGACGAAATCCACCGCTTGCTGAACATCCAGAAAGATGGGAGAGCTGTATGGTTTATTTTCAAAGGCCTCGAGGATAAGCTCTACCAATGAATGACTCTATTCTGTTGCATCATAGAGATGCCGAAAATTGTTGGTCTGGTAAGGCAATCTGGACGATACTTACTGCCTGCACTTGCACCAAATATTATTCATTCGAATAATTGATATGAAGCGAGAAGGTTTTCTGGCAGGTTTCTAAATCACAGTAATCACAGAACGCTTCCATTGTGAGAGGATGTGGTGGTTTCAAATCATGGTGTTAAAAATCAGCAGTACGAACAGTATTGGCTTTTATGAACCTTAACCAGTCCGTCTTAAATTCCATTGTAGCCAGTGGCTTTAGTTTCAATTCTGTTAATCTGCAGACGCAATTCATACCACTGGACTTGCGAGCACAAAAAGCTTGAACCGGTCCTACAGCTCATCAGCAAACGCCACTGCTATCTCAGCTTCATACCAAGTGTTATCCTCTTGCTTTATGGCGATCCTCCTGACGTATAGCTTTCAGTTAAAGGTTAATCTTAAGGTTTTTGTTTGCATTGCGGAGAAGCTTTCTTTTGGTGTCATACAGAATTTTTTGACGCGCCGATAATTTTTCTGATCTTGAGTCTCACCAGGTCTATAATCTATGCTTTTAAAAGAATCCTGGGCAACAAGGGTATTGGCAAGAATTTTTGCAGCGTATTTGTGAAAATTTCGCAGTATCATCGATATTACTTGGTGACCTTATTTGTGAGTCTCTAAACAAATAAGATTTGTTTCCGATGTTTCTGTTGAGCTGTACCGAGTTACGGAAGACTCACGAGACAGTGTTGAACGTGTGGACCGGGCTAATGCACCACTGCGCCACCCGAGTGACGCAACTTTATCGTTGCCATATTTGGTTTGGCCAGAGATATTTCAAATATTTCATGGCTTGAAAAGTTAATGGCGGTAAAAGTTTGCTGAAGTCGATTCATAATACACATCATCAAGCTGAAATAGATTGTAAGGAACAAACCACTTAACTGTAAACTTTAGCCCAAATCAGAACAACGATATATGCATGAAAATAATTTGAACCGATTTCGATATACATAATTGTCTCCATTTCAAAATATCATTCTCTATTGAAGATGGTGAATAACAAGAAAAATACATCTTTCACCTCATTAATACGTGCTCTTGCATATCTTTTTGTGCCTAAATGCAAACTTAATAGATTTTCGTTCTGTAATCTTTCAGCTCGATCTTCTTCTGAAGTTCTGTCCATGGTTCAGATATACACACGACCATTTCATTAACAGGTTCGATTGTTATAGCACAAAGACGATGTCTTCATTTTGCTCAATTTCTTCAAATTCTGAAGCACTTTCACTTCAAACATTTCAAGATTTTCCTCCGACAAGTAAATATCATCAATATCGAAATGAACTCCATAGTCATTTCTGAATTAAAAAGTTTATATGATTTTTTAATGAAATGCGACATCATGATTTGTTTCTTAATAGCCTAAAAAAAGTCGATTTCCTCCTCCCCTTTAAAATGATTCAATAACCAAAATTGGATAAATTTTCCTTCCGAAATTACAAGATATTGAAGCAGGCGGTGCTAGGCGTCGAATTGTTAAAATTGCTATGCCATAGTGTTATAATTGTCATATTAATGTGTTATAATTACCATGTCATAGTGTTATAATTGCCTTGACGTAGTGTTATAATTCAAATTTATGAGGCCTGGCGCGCTTATGTTTCACAATTAAATTAAAACTAATTATTTTATGTCTTTTTTTTTTTATTTGTAATTTTTTATTTAATTTTTGTTGTTAATACTCATAAAATCGTTTATCACATTTCACAGCAATGAATCTGATACAGAGCTCTGGGCTATAAAACCGTGTGACCCAATATTTAAAGTCAAACCTTTCAAAATTCTATAAAACAAAAAAAATTAAACATTTTTAAGTTATATAAACTTTAAAGTTAGTTTCGTTGCATTACAAAATCTACGACAAATTAAATATACCAAAAAAATATGCATGAAAAATGGCTAAAATGTGGCAAATAAAAATTACCAATTGTCAATTAATTATTTACAAATATTTTGCTATTAAAGTGTGCAGCAAATTGCTGTTGCTGTCATATAAAATTTATTTAATCTATTTGGTAAATCTGCCAAAAAAGTGCAAAACAAATTTTATATAAATTTTCCAAATAATTTTCTTGTAAAATGTCGTGTTGCATTAAGCCTAGTTGAAAAATCTCTCAATTTAAAATAGCTTTCGGCATAGACATGCGATTTAAACCAAAAATTATTTGGTATTAAAAAATTTATAAAATGCATTTGCCACAAAAGCAGCAGCAGCAGCAAGCAAACAAATACAAACAAATCTATAGACGACGGACGCATATATTGCTTGTAATAAAGATTTTGCGGCAAAAATATCTAAATACGATATACAGCAACAGCAGCAGCAGCAGCAGCAGCAGCAGCAAAGTTGCGTAGAAATATTTTTGATTACTAGCCATAATCTGTTATTACTCTTTTGGTTTGGCTTTTAATATTTAATTTCATTACATGAAAGACAGCAGGACAGACGGACGGACGGATGGACAGCGTGCAATAAGACTTGAGTGCTGCAATATAAACATTCATTACGCATACGCAATATGCGCTGCCTTTTACTTACAGCAGGCAAAGCCATTGAATAATTGAAATGCAAACTTTTTAAATATGCTGATAGAGAGCAAAGTTTCTTTGCCTTCGAATGAATGAACGAACGAACGAATGTTGAAATATTTTCATGCCATGCTCGATTAGTTGCATCGACATATATGATTACTTACCAACCAACCGACCAACAAACCAAGCAATCTATCTGCCTATATTGCTTATAGCTTCAACGATTTTCACCCATTTACAAATTTTTCTTCTTTATGGGGTTCTGTTCTGTTGCTGACTTTAATGCGTTTGGCAGTTTCTGTTTTTGGGTATTTAAAGTGTAAATCTCAAATTACGTTGTCAAGTGCGTTTTATGTTAGACATTGGTCCTTTTCGCTTAGTCTGTTGGACAGTCACTCATTTAGTCTGTACGGTTTGCTTCTATACGTTCGTTTAGCAACAGTACTGCTTATGTGTATGCACAGAGAAGAATTTTCTGATAAATTGAATTAAAATTTTTGGTTTTAAAAAATATTACAAAATGAAAATTTGTATAAATAGGCAGTAAACTTAAAAATAAATGGTAGTTGGTAAGCGCAAAATGGCATTATCTTAATATGCGTCTACTTTCTAACACAATACATTTGACTAACACCATAATCGGTTTACGTGGTAAGGAACAATTGTTGAACACCCATAAAAAGAAACAAGAAAGAAAGTTGCAGTCGAGTAGGCTCGAATATAAGATACCTTGTTTCTAACGATTTTAGTGGACCGATGCATATGGAATATATTCTTAGGAATCATAAAGATACACAATTTGGCATTTCTAGCTAAATAAACAATAACTATAAAAATTATTCATACAAACATTCAGAATTGGATTGGACAGGTTTGTATGGGGGCTAACCCTTTCAGTGGTCCAATCTTGATCTAAAAGGTGTTTCTAGCAAAATAAATAACATAAATAAAATTTTTTCATACTATAACTCAAACCGCTCTAAGGGAGGCGGGCTTAGCGTGTTCATTGAATACCAGTGATCTGTAAAAGGAATAATTGAATCTAAATCTGCAAATTAAAGGCTCTAGATTTTATAATCTTTAAGATACTATCGCCATATAATGATGATCCGCACAAACGATTGAAGTATCATGATTTAGGAATAGGGACCTGAAAGATCTCCAACCTAAGTTGGAAAGTTGGTTGATATCCACGTTAAATACAAGGCTGCAATTCAGGAAAAGGGTTAAAACCTACAGCGCTGCTCTAAAAAAGCATCAATTTGCGAACATCTCCATGAACGCTTCACCAAGAGCATCGCATTTGAACATCTCAACTTATATAAAGCTGCATGGATAGTGCCGATCAAATATTATGCATCCAAATTGGTCATCTTGTAATTGACGGAAAGCGCGCGAGGGCCCAATATCGACTATGAACACTATCTTGTTGCACCCAAGGTACGCACTTAATGCTGATCAAGAATACAAATTCTTTATGATTTCTGTCTCACCTCCTGCTGCCTTTTGCATAAAAACTTAGTATACCCTTTTTCCCTATGGGAACAGAGTAGAAACAAGATTTCGATAAATTGATAACTTTATTTGAAAATGAATAAATTATTTTAGTTCTTTTATGCTACTGCAAAAATATTTGTAGCAGAGTATATTGGGTTTGCTAGATGTCATATGGACAGACATTCATCTGACCGATTGAATGTCTGTCTGTTACAGTGAAAATATCTATAAAGTCATTCGACCTACGAGAGATTGGTTAATCGTACCATTTCCAAGGTTTTCAAAGCTCATTTCATTTTCTAGCAAATATTTCTGATGATGTTCAACATGTTATCTAGACGCATAGTCACTATCGGTGTTGTACAAAACTTCGTCTATCTTCGATCCGAATAAAACCAGCAACAACAACGCCAGCCTGCAGACCAGGCAAAGAGTCACGCTTGCAAATAGATGCTTTTTGCGAAAATCAAGATCTATAAGACGCTGATACTCCCGGTCCTACTGCATGGCGCAGAAGCACGGACCGTGATTGAGTCAGATTAAACAGTGTTGGAAGTCTTTGATAGAAGATTCTTCCGTGTGATGTATACGTGTACCGCGAGATGTATAAATTATTCGATGAGGTTGACATAGTCCAGCGCATACAATTCCAGCGGCTGCATTGGGCTGGTCCCCTCATTCGCATAGATGAAAGAGGTCCAGCACACATGGCTTACATGGGGTTTCCATAATTGATTGAAGGACGTCGCAATAGACCAGGTATGGAAAGATTTCTACGTACTTGGCATTCATAACAACTGGCAGGAATATATATTGCAAATTCAAATAAAATTTTTAGTAGAGCACGGCCACATCTTCTAGCAGGACTACTTTGCAAAAATAGCAATCTCTAAGTCTGTCTGCAAGGTTTGGAATTCTACTTTCATTCATACTATTCGAACTTATATTTGTGTCCAGATTCTTGGGCTTGTCCTGCATCAGTTTGATATATTCTCCAAGAAAAAATACATAAATTTATGTGTCTTCTTTCATGATAATTGTTTGAAAGGCTTCGAATTCCATAAATCTCAAATAAACATGCTTCTATATGCATATAGATTGATAACTCTTTAGTCTATTTATATACAATTTGCTTCGAATTTGCACAGCGAAGTAAAATTGCTATTGAAAAGAATAAAAACTACTATTTTTTTCAGTGTAGCTGTCTCTTTCGTGTTTCTGAATTTGCTTGCTTACAAGCGTCCTTTATCCTCGGACTGCTGTAGCGACTGTGTGCATGTTAAAATTCATGGGCACTCAGTGGTGCATGAAAGTGTTTTGAAAATGTGTGAAGCCTTTGCTTGCGTTGCTCTTGCACCCAACTTTAACCTACAAATTCTATCAACTGCTCTACTCCTCTGTCTTCTGTGTTCTATTTATTTTTCTATTATTTATTTCATTTTTCTTCCGCTTGTCTCGACTTGTTTGCCGATTTGTATAGGATTTTTTTGGTCAATAATTTATATGGGCTCTTCTGCCAAATTAATGTAAAGTGATGTGTAGAATTATTTTGCTGTATAAAGGTTTAAGTTTAAATAATTTTACATATAAAGTTTAAAAAAAAAAATGTATTTGGTGTAGGAGATTAGTTTTTCATATTGCACTGGAAATCGTTTCAAGCTAACTCAACGAAATTATTTAAAAAATCACTTTCTTGCCAAATATATGTAAATCCTCTACAATTTGGTGACATTTCTATTTCAATTTTACAAATCTTTTTACATTGAAGCTCTATTGGAGCGTATCAAAAGTATTTAAACTTTTTTTACAACGATTTAAATGCGCCAAAATTTGGTGCAATATGGAATACATAGTTCTGTCTTGCACAGTAAAACGACAAACAGTCACACAAACAAATAAACAGACATTTACTGAGCCGTTCAGACTGAAATTCGTCTACCCTCATTAACTCCAAAAACCGCGATGTAACAGACAGCAATCTAATGAACAAGCAGTCACAAGCAAGACTGAAGAAAAAAAAAAACAAGCGATAGGACTCTTGTCGAGATGGCTGTCTTTGTGTTGTACACTGCATAGCACAAAATTGCGGAATGTATAAAAAAAAAACAGGATTGGTTCAACTAATTAACAACATTAAAAATTTCGAGACAAGTGATGCGTCATCGACCGGAGCAACTAGTCGGAAGGAGTGATGTCTGGCGAATACGGTGGATGGGGTACGACTTACCATTTTAGCATTTCGAAGTAGGTAGTGCGTGGTTTGAGCATGAGTTGAGTCCGATAGCGTTCCCCGTTATAGTTTCATTCGGTTTGAGTAGCTCTTAGTAGATCTCGCAGTGTTGATCCCACCAAATATAGATCATAAGTCCCATTCGTCTTTGCGAAGGATGTTGGGTTTGTCTTAGTATATCCACTTTCAACGCCAGACACAATGCGATGCAAAACACCCTTACTTTCTAAGCGTTTGCGGCGCAGTTCAATAGCAAAAAATAGCCTTACGACGTCGGCAGCGGCTTCAATTGTATGTCGCCCAGTTTCCAGGCTTTTAGACATTTGCTGACCGTCAACTCATCCATACCCAACGGTTCTGATAACTCCTGAAGCGTTTGGCGTTGGTTCACCTAGAGCAATGATTCTAATTCTTCGTCTTCAAATATCTTGGGTTGACCCTTGTCTTCGAGCTCCAAATTAACACTTTTAAAGCGACCAAACCACCTCCGACAGGATTATTCAGATATAGTATGTTTGCCGTAAACTCCCACTTAGATTTGATGACCCTTCGACGTACTTTTCTTCATATTAATGTAATGAGGAAGAACTCCATGCAAAAAAATACTTTACCTGGTTTGTTGTTCACGTTTCAACCAAAGTATTCAAGCGACTCGACTTTTTTTTAGTGATCTTAAGTGCATAGGACCCTTTGAACCCATCTACTAATAACAGCCACTAATTCAGTACAACAAAAATATTTCAATAAAACAAAGAAAATTATCTGAAAGTTCGAAAATATGTAGTAAAATAAATTTTTTGACAAACTTTTAAAAATAAGGGTGGGCAATGGCTCCCCTTTAACCCTTTGAATACGCCATTAGACGTTCACAGTATTGGTTCATATACTATTCCGGTTATCGGAAATAATTATATGTTTATGGAAAATTTTATGAAAGGTGAGTATCGCTGAAATTTGGCCTAAATCCCATATGCAAATTCTTGATCAACGTGGTACAGGGTATGCTTTTACGATGTCTCTTATTTTGTATTGAAAAATACTTTTAGACCTTTTAGTTGTATTTATAAATAAAATGTGTATGGGAGCGGTACCTTCTAGTGTTCTCTTCACATACATTTTAACTAGTGTACTGTATCTGGTTATATTAAGTCTACATACCAATTTTCAAAGTAATGTCTTAAACTTTGTGGGAATAGAGACATCCCGGTATACATATGACGCCATCACGTCAGCATCAAGGTCAAATCAAAGAAAGGAAGAAATTTATCAATTTTTACTTCCGAATACGCTTTAACCTTTTTCATGTATTAATCTTTCAAGATTAATTAGGGGTCAAACTCTTCTTTCAATCTCTCGACTGGAATGTTTGTTTGGAATGGGTTTTAGAACAATTGCATTTTTCGTTTTTGGATGTCGCTAATTACGATTACGGCTTCTTTATTGCACCATCACGTCAACAACACGGTCAAATCAAGGTCAAAAACCCTAATTCGAATTCTTGTTCCGACCTATCAAGATCGGAAGATTCGATTTTATTCATAGAACTGCTTATAAGATTCGTATAACTAATGCGAATTGCAGAAGATCTACGGACGAATTTTCTTTTGTGCTTATTCGGTGTATCATTTTTTAAAGACCAGCAAAAGTCTGACATCATATTCACATCCCAAACCCTTGATATCTTCTTTTGAATTCTTTCAAATCTTAGTGAAACCTGTCACCCTCTCAAGCTGCTCTCCACTGAAGCTCCCGTATTTTCAAGGAAGTAATTAATGTGGGAATGGAAGAAATAAATTTTTAAATCTAAAAAAAAAATTTTGCGCTCCTTGATGCTGACGTGGCGTTATGCGGACACAGAGATCGTAATTAGCGACCCCAAAAATATACAAGTTAGGAAATTACAGTCGGGCGTAATCGACTGTAAGAGGTCCTGTACCAGTTTAGGTTTCCCGAGCTTATGACCAAGCTTATGACCACTTCCTACTGCACGAATAAGTGCCTCATAAAATATTTTTTTGTGTATGAAAAGAAAAGGGGGGTCGTTCAAATTCAATTGCTTATAAAATCGTCATTTATTATCCGATTTTGATGAACTTTTTGGATTTTGGCTTAAAGGGACGTTATCTCTATAGTGGTATACTTTTGTGCCGAAGAAATTTTAACCTTAAGGGGTGATTTTATGGGAAAGGGGGTGGGGGGTTGGGTTGTTGTGGCAAAATTTTAAAATAAACTTGTAAAATTCCGGAGCAGTCCTAGTCGAATGCAAAAAACACGAAGTCTCTATCTATTACCGTTTCCGAGATCATTTTGTTCATACGGATGGACAGACGGATATGGCTATATCGACGCCAATATCACTCCTAATCATAATGGGGGTAACTTTGGGGGGTCTCCGAGCAGTATTTCTACTTGTTACATACAATTGCGCAAAACCAATAGGCTCTTGTACCTTCGTACAAGGCCTAAAAAGTCATCTAGGTATAGGACAATTGCACTTTGTGGTCCTGCATATTTGTGATAGGTTTCAGAAGCACAAGCAAACAGTTTGAATAGCGTTAGTATTTAGCAATTTTGAGGATTACAAATTTTAACTAAGCATTTATATCTTTCGACTCTGTAGGTCGATTTAGCTGAAATAAATGCTAAATGTTAGCCACAATAAAGCTTTTTATCTAACAGTAATTCGATTTTGAGTCCAATCATTTACTTTTAAGTTATGCGCGCACAAAGAAACAGACAAAAATTTCGTCCACGGTTTTATTATATATTTATATATAATACAATTTTACACCCTACACACATAGAAACATTAACAGAAATATAGCAACAAAACGCTGCTCGAAGCAAATTAACCACGATGCAATGCATCATATAGCTCCGGGCGATATTTCATTAACTTGTACTCAGCAACAGCAAACGGCATGAGTGCGTCGTCGTCCGTCCAAAGCGCACTCGTTCTACAAACTGATTGCCAATGAAATCCTCTTGCAGGACCGCATTATATTGGTTTGAAGCAACAGCGATGGCGTCGCGATTGTAGACTCTGCAGCACTTGAAATATGCTGCGCTTTGCATGTCGACTGCCAAAAGGCTTGCAATGACACACGCACGAAATCCTTTTTTCTGTTGTGATTACTGGCGCCAAATGCCGGCTTTTTTCATTTTTTTATTTTAGTTTTCAAAGCGGCATTTTAGGCGGCCACAGAATTTCTATGTATTGCCGGCTCCGTTTCATTTCTAGATTCGATTTGTTATGCATTTACTTTGACTAGCAGCGTCACCGTTATTACGTAGTTAACTCCTTCCAGTCAAGTTTTCAAGCTTTTCTAGAGCATTTTATTTTCATGGTTAACTTCTTTCAGTCGCGCTTGGTTCTATTTATTGCATGACGCCTACACTAAATTGCGCCCCTTGGTTGCATGTCGCGCTCATTCCGTATAGATTTCATACGCTGCATGCTTTGGTTTTGCAATTACTGGTGGATTCGTTGAACTTACTTGTTCAACAATGTATTGCGAACGGAAAAAAAAACAAAAAAAAAAGAAAAAAAAAAAAATGGCACAAACTTTGCAATGGCAAAAAATAAATTTGGCCAATTTGACGTAGTTTGTTCTGCTGCAGCGATTGTGGTCAAGTTTGCATGTTACTGTGCACATTAAAGAGTGAATGAAAGGGATGGACGGAGTAAGGAACCTCAAATTGAAATGGCGCTTTATTGAAATCTGTTTATACATTTTTAAAGCCCGAAATTAAATGTCATTTGTACAGAGGCATTCTGCATACATGTAAAATAAATATGAAAAGCTGAAAGGTGAATTGAAAAAAAAAATGGATTCACGAATTTTTGCTTTTTTTGGGTCAGTTGTAATCATGTATGTACTAGAATTTTGTACAACGATGTACCAAATTTTATTGAAAAACTTTTTCTAAGTACAAAAGTCCTGTAACATGCGATGAATTTTACGAGCTCAGAGAGCGAAGCGAAGTGCACATTAAATTTTACTGGATTTTAGTGTTGAAATTTTTGTTAGTCAGATTTAGCCAACATGAAAAATCCCTTTGATCTGATTGTAAATTGTGGAGGCAAATATTTGAATTGAAATGCTAAGAGAATAAATATGTCAGAAATATTTTAACTCATTTTATACCGATTTACCTATTTACAAACTATTTTAAGTCTATGGTCCCATTTTGCAATATAATTTTCCCTCTCGATCTTGTCAAAAAATTCGGTTAGAATAAACTGGAACTCATTAGGAGTCGAATATGCTCGAGATAGGTGTGTGTGGTTTCGGTGCACCGTTGTAACTATTTTGATCAAAGTATTAGTTTTACGTCTCGCGAGCTATGCTCCTAAATTAGAAGCAAGGATATGACGAATTCTGTAAAAACACTTCTTTCCTCTATTCCCCCGATTTTGACTAAACTTAAAGCAATTAATTACTTCACCCGACTCCATTAACATGTTTAAAAAATTTCCATCGGAGCGGGTTATACCCCACCCATCATATAAGCGATAAACAAAGCCGCCATATCTTTACAGCCGTTTCAAGTACAGAGTTGAAATATAGTTGAGCTGAAATTCACAGACGAACTTCAGTTCAGCCATGATGGGTCAACAACTGATGTTGCTGATGATGACTGAGATTGATATGGTGCGGGTATATAATCACCGGCTGTTCCCAATACAACCGCCGCTGGCAAAATTTCAACACCGGATGAAGCTGACTGTACGGCAGCAGTGGGTGCCAAGAAATGTTGGTGTACATCTTCGGTTCTCTGAAGTGACTTCATTCCTTTCAACTCATGCTTCAAAACCTCAAAATGTTCTGCACCGATTGAGCTCAAATTTTAACACTATATATAGCCCGCATCAAAGATGGTTATTATCTAAGTTTGTTCAAAATCGTTGGGATCTATATATTTGAATCTATTTGAGGTACAGAGATGCAATTTGGTAGTTGAAATTTAATGAAATAAACAATTTATATCGGTTATCAATAAAATACAGACAGATAGACACAGGAGATATGGCTTTCAAGGCAAGGTCAATTCTGAAGAGTACTTAAGCCAAGCTAGCGTCTTCTCTTGTGTCAGGTTATATTAACTAAAAATACAAAAAAAAAAAACAACAAACAACAAATGCTGAGAAAGAAATATTTATATAACTAACAGACTCGCCCGATGCTACTGTTTCACATTTGCATTTCTATGGTCATTGAATTGGTTTGACAGATACTAATCGATCTTTCTAAATAAACCGATTATTGATTATACATAAACATAATATAGAAAAAAAAAATGGTGTTTTCCGTTTACTTTGCCATTCTATATTCATTGCAAGGGTTTGTCGTTGCGACTAAGATTCTATTTCTTACATTTACAAATATAATTTTTTATAGATTTTTTAACTAATATGTCATTTTATATTTCTGGACTTTCCAACCTTCAAGAGTCTTACTGACCGATTATGAAAAACAATTTTTGAAAATACTTTTAATATTTTTCAGACCACCATAGACGTGTTTTCATTTCAAAATGGCTGCATAAGCAAAAGCAGATAGCAGAACGTCGAAAATAACTGAAAATGCGCATATGCTAATGCCAAATTTTTGTCAGTTGCCAGTTAGCAGTAATGCCGGCAAACCAATGTTGTCGATTCATAATATGCGACATTACTAGCGCCTTACCACACCATCAACAACAACTGCTGCAACCACCACAATAGCATATAGCTCTATCCTGTTTCATGGAATTCATACTAAGTACAACGTGTCGTACTATGTGCACAGGCTGTTTGTCTAGCTGACTGACGGACGAACGGACGGACGGACTGATTTGCTGGCAGTAAAACTTTGCCCATACTCTGCATAAGCGCAATTTCATTTCTTTAGGCGTCGCTTTGTTGTTGCAACTTCTTCAGTTTCAGCAGTATTCTGCATTACTACGTCGCGCCATTGCTCTATTTTATTTATTCGCCGCCGTTGCTCGTATAGAAATATACTCGTATATATATACATATATAGAACCAGCCAGCTAGTCCAAGAGAAAACATCATCATCACGTACATTGTGCTCATTATCACTGTCATTATTTTATTGCCATCATTAGGCTGAGTAGCGGCGGTGAAGTCTGTGGAAAATTTAAGCACTGTGTGTCATCTGTTTGCATAATGCGATTGAAAATAGGCCTGCTACTGAAGGTAACGTGACAATACTTGGAGCGGTAATATATCTTTTCAAAAGTTTTTTTTTTTTTTTCTTGAATCGTTTTATTTGTATTTGCTATTCTATTCTATTTTTATAACTGTAGTTTGTATCCCACACATATACATTTGAGTTTATAAGTATTTAGACTGGTATATTACTTTGTTTGAACTTTTGTGCATTTGGAGATACCACAAGGCATATAGATATTATCCTCAAGTATCGCTCATGTGTGTATGTGTGTGTTAATTTGAGAACTAGTCTATTAGTTTCCTTTAAATTATAGTATTAATTGGAGTTTATTTAAACATCATAGGATGAACGTTACCAACTCATCAACCCCTAACATCCAATAAATATTTTGTTTATTGATTTGCCTTAAGAAATTATACTTTAGGACACCAGTTACTATTCACTTTAGTGCAGTCTAATAAATAAATCTAAATCTGCAAAGAAGACTTAATAGTAACGATCCACAAGATAGAAGATTTAAGCGAATAAAACTATCCTACATCGTTTATCTGCAATGGTCAAGTCATTTTTGTAAGAAGATTCAAGAAGATCGTATGTTGAACATATAAACTTCCTACAAACTATGATATAGGAATCTGTGGAATGGAACATACAGACATTAGAGAAAGGCGTCATTGAAGATTGGTAAGCCCGGTATTAACACGCCGAGCAAGTATATTCCATACGATTTCGATCAGTTTGAGATCTAGGAAGCATGCTAGACAGCCTAAAGAGCTTATAGAACATGATACTAAGAAGGGATTTATATTGTGACTGATATGAAGAACAAGATATCGTCGATCAGTAGAGGCGGAAGCAGATACATACTATTCGTAAATTACGAATTCAATTAGGTGCCATATCGGACCATGTCCGTCTGTCTAGCTATGAGAGACAAGAACTTGGAGACTATAAAAGATCGAGCCCTAAAGTTTGAATATTTAATGTTCCTTTTTTTCTCTTCAGATAGGTTGTATTTATTGAACGTGTCGACCGTTCTCTTAGGGATAGTACACATAAAAACTTGCACCTCCTTTCTGAATTTTTAAATAAAAAAAAATTTTGTTTTTTTTTTTTTAATATAGTTCCACATTGGGTCACTAGAAGCACTAGCGCGTATATCAATTATTCTTATACTTTTGTCACACATTTTATCAAGAATAATTGTTTAAAATATTTAAGACAAATTCAGCCCTTGGGCTTGCTAGCTTTGAAGACCTGAATCGGTTCTGTAATTTGTTACTAAACGCCTATTCGAGCTTTGAATCCGAACGATGAAGGGCGGTGTGCGAGAGACGTTGCCATTTAAAACGTTGTTGGTACTTGCAAAGATTCAGTCCATGGTTCATATTTGGATCAGCGATAGAGCTATAGCAGGGTGTCCCAAAATTTATTCATTAAAAAGAAATGTAATTATTTTCATCAATTAATTACTGCAACTGAAGCACTGTGCATTAAAAATGTATCTAAATATAAAGATCTATTAATTCTAAAGCCAAAATGAAAAACAAATATACAAAGCAACGAATAAGTCGCTTCTATTTTAGCAAAGCAGAGTCACAGATAGAACAACGAATACATGAAAACGGTTTTATTCATAAAATGAGGTTATCATGTGCCTTTTTTCGTACAATTATTTGGGTTGCTTGGCTTTATTCCCTTCAATACTACTGCAACAATCCATTTCTGTGTTTCTTTCTGGGGCTCATATTGTGCTTGTGTATATATAAAAAAAAAAAAAAATCAAAGTGTATATATTTTTTGTTGGCAAATGGATTTAAAAACTTACTTTGGCAAGTAATTTCACATTAAAGTCTTAAATGGGAATGCACAAACGACGAGCAAAGACAACGAGGCAGGCAAATAGATTTGTACAATCCTTGCTGATCCCACTATCTGTGTTTGTGTACAAGTGCAATAGACTGGAAAATGTTTAGATCTATACTCATATGCATTCCACTACACCATACTATCTATCTATCTATCTATCTATCTATCTACATATGCATATTCAGGCGGTATGCTTTGACTGGATGTGCTTACAGCTGGCAAAATTTTGTTTAACATTTCAAGTATCTACAGCTCGCTCTGTATGCATGCGCTGCATCGTTGTAATATGTAATTACGATTTAATTTGTGTAAACATTTCAAATCATTTTCAAACTATCGCTTCCAATATCATAGAAATTATTGTATAAATTACAAGGAAAAAAAAGAGGATATGAATGAACGTTGCAGTTGTGTGTGTGTGTTGGACTATGAGACAAATATTTATGTGTTGATATGGGTTTTATTTTGAATTAAATTATATTCTTTTGTGTTCCGATATGGATTTATTTGGAAAATTTTATTGCCATATGCGTATCACAATCATTTTTTTTAACTTGAATATTAAAAATGAATTTTAAACTTTTTGAAAATGATTGTTTGTGTAGTCAAGTATTCATGTTTCTAACTTTAATAATTTTTGAAATACGTATATTCATACAAATAGATAGTCAGACAGACGGACGTGGCACAAATCCTGCTACGTCTCATATTAAAGAGTATCCATAGGGAAATATTAAATACATATATAACATTTAGGTCAGTAGTTACATTATTTAAAAGTTGGTTTTTTTTTGACAATTTGGAAAGGAGTCTATGGGCCAATTCGTTGTCTTGTTTCGGGTTGGTTTCTCAGACGCATCATGCAATTCAATGGCTGACGCTTGAATACATCCCCAATATTGGGAACATTTATGTTCTTTTTTATGTTGAAAATTCGATTGTTGTATGAAGCATTTAAAATTCTGTGGATGAACTTTGCCTGATTTAAATAAGTTGTTTTCAAATACTTTGATGCCATATCGCTAAGCTGGAACAATTATGGCCCTATCATACCAATTTTTTAAGGATAATTTGTTGTCGTCATGGAGAAGCTAACTCAATTTGACAGTCCTAGCTCTGAGGGATATTATATGCTTACTGAATCAGAGTAGTCTGCCTAGTTAGATGCTGTGGTATTTCTGTTTATGACAATGGCACAGCAGCAGGTCTTGCATGAGGACGTCCGTGCAGTCATTCAATTATAGAGTGTGCGATACGCACTTTTGCTCAGGTTGATACTTATATTCAATTTTTTTGCACACTATCCGACGTCATACAAATATAATTTCAATGTATCATGGAAAGGACGGGCGGTATCGTCAGTAAAGGTGGCTAACATTAAATCATGTGGATCATCCATTAGTATTAAAGAGCCAGTAAGCATGTCATGGAGAAAATGTGAATACAGCGTCGTACCCAGCACACTTCCTTAAAATACCGCAGTTCGGAAGGATTTAACTCTACTGCATCAAGACATCAGTGAAGGAACTCTTCCATAGATAGCTATACTTAAATTGGTTCGGCAAAAGACTTTTAAGTCCAGCGTTAAGTCTAAGACGGCCGCCACCACTTAGTCCTTGGCTTTAAAACCTAGGAGAATGAAGTTCGCCACTGAAAATCCATAGGTTTCCTGGTCACGTTCTTTTATTGTGTCAAACGCCAGCATCCTTGTCAACAGACACTACTCGAACAACTTTGCTATCGCAAGCACTAAGCCGATGTGGCTGTAGGAATCCACTGCCAACAGGTTCTTTGCTGATTTATGGATCATAAAGATTTGAGCCTGTTTCCATTTACTTGGTATGTGACTTACCCGCAGCAGCGCGTTAAATATTAGAACCAGCAAATGTATTCTTCTGCTAGCATGACTTGTAGCGTAAAGTTATTTAGCCCATTTTCGCCTGAGTTCTTCCTGGTTTTATGTGCAGAATTTCCTCGAACAGGAATAGTTAGAAAACTGCCTCAGCTCGTTCTTACAGAAATATGGTCTAGGTACCATCAATATTCCTGATTGGGAGCTTTGAATTGTTTTTCGCTTGCAGCGCTTCGCCAGCGATCAGAGTGAGTACTTTGTCTCGAATCAGAAGGAACTTTTAATAAAATGTATATATTATATTAGACACCCTACGATACTCGCTTCTCTTAATCAGCAACAAAGTATCTATAAAGACGCTATGGAAGAATCATTAATTGTTCAAATCATTAATCTAAAGGGAGCAGCACTAAGCAAAAATGCGTGGGCATCTTCAATGTCCTCAACCTGCAGATAATGTATATCAATCAACATTCAAAGGAAGAATATTGTTTACGAAGCCGTTTAATAAAAAATGATCTTTGCTCTTATTTCGTGATAATTCGTTTCGGTTGGACCATTATTTCGGCTATAAATATTTCTTATTTTGTAAAAAGTTTGACAGGATAGTCGTTAGATGATGTAAATGGTTCAATGTTAAATTTTTGAATATAAGGAAGAGTTCGATCCAAATGTTCGACATTAACTGAATTTAAATGATTGTTCATTTGAAATTTAATTTCGATGGTAGGAATAGTTGTCCAAAATAATTACCACTAGAAGGGTTAGTCTCCATAGAAAACTGTCCCACATTTTTGGATTTTTTCAAGAAGAATGTTTTGTTGTTGTTTATTGCTTTGCGTTAATTCTAAAAAAAAAAAATTTTATGAGGGATCATCAAAAGAGGTGGCTCTCCTACAAAAAGTCAAGTCGATCAAGGCTATAAACAACAAGAACTTGTTGATTATTTAAGAGAGAACTTTCAAGTATTTATATTAAATGTTTACTACACCTTCTTTAGATAGGTAGTGTCAAATGGAGGTGTCAACACTTCTTTGAATACAAACCTACACATCCTCTCTAAGAAAAACGCATATTTCAAAGTTATAAACTATTGACTTCTGCATACTTATCTGTTTTTTTTTTTTTTTTTTTGGAAAAAAGTGCTGTACAAACTATCATTTATCAAAATTTATTTTTTTTTTTTGCATGTAAATCGTTTTGACTTTAGCTAATGCAAATGTCACATGCATCCTGTGTATGAAAATATATTTATGACAATATTTCATCTATTAATCTTTCATTCTCAAATGTAGAGCATATCCGACCGTACTGTTAGCTTGACCTTGCTCTCGACTTAACAGTAAATTTGTATGTGAAAGCGACTGTTGTTGCGCCTTTCACTAAATATTACGCCGTATTAGTGTTTTTCTTTGCATTTCCAATTGGCAATGATGCATTGCAATATTTACTACACAGTAAGCTGCTTACAATTCAACAAACAACTCTAAAAAGTCTCCAATGGGTCTACTTCTTACAATACACTTCAGGTATATCGTATACGAGAGAAAAACATGTATTGAATGAGATTACATAAGCATAAATTAAAACAGCTGCTGCTGCGGCAATCTGTATAAATCGAAATATTTCAAATGTGTTGCCAAAAAAGTTGCAACAAAAAAAAAAAAAAAAAAAAAGAACCCAAAATATTCTCAGTAATTTTTTTTGAACTTCAACTGCTTACTGCGTTACGATAAGGTCAAGAAAACCGGAAACTACCAAGTCTCAACCATGCCAGTTGGCACATAAATCTCGTCTAAAATAACCAAAGGCGCGACACTGCAAATACACAGGAAAAACATATCAAGTACTTTGAAGTTTGATTTTTTGTTTGTTTTCCTTTTGTAGACAGGCGTACAATTTGTGTCTTAAATGTGGCCACTCTGACGCTAAACTTGATGATTATGATGTTTCAGTAGCAATAACAACAATTCTATGGCATGGCGCTTGTTTGCTTTTTGAATGTCCTTAAAGCTTGAAGAAAGAAAGAACGAAAAAAAAGGAAAACAAATATTCGATTGCAAGTAACGCTTGCATTGCTGCTTCTTTGTAAAATAGTAAACGGAAATGCCAACCAACACAAAGAAACATTTCAAAGAACATTTCGTCGAACATTTTGTCCCTTTTCGTCTGCATTGGAGGAAAGCAAAAGGCAAGCCAACAGCGCTGAATTGTGTTCTACTTATAAGTATATTGTACATACTATATACAATAGCGGCAGTCGTAGGATAAAATTGCAGACGTTGGCGTCCTAAGCCTACTTACTTACTACTAACAGATATAGTTAAACACAATGCAGCAGGCACATGGATTTTTCGCCGCTTTTTCTTTTCTTTTCTTTTGTTTTTGTTTTTTTTTTTTTTTTTTTGTATACTTGGCAGAACTTTTGCGACTGTTTACTACATTTTCATTTATATTCTGAATCCATTTTGTGGCTTTAGAAGTTCTTTCGAACAGGCTTTAGAAGCACAAATGACACAGAAGCATCATTAAAAACAAATGCAGTAGATGGATGGCTGTTTTAATGCTGTCAATATGAACTAAATAATATAACAGACTATGGCTGCCATATTGATCCTTTATTCGAAGCATATCCAGACACAAATAAGCAGCACATTTATTATATTCTGCATACATAAATAAATGCATTCTAATAAATAATAATTTATTCTAGACATCATAGCAAAACAGATAAGTCGATTCGATTTATACCTGTTCGTCTGTGCATCCGTTCTTCGTATATGTGAACATCAACTTCCTCGATAGCATCAATGAGTAGAGATAGTTTGTATAGTTCTTAGTCATTTCCTGCATTCAAACAAAAATTATCTTCTCAAATACAGCGTATCTTAAAGTCGAGTATACTCGTTTTGACGATTTTTTAATATTTCATGAAGACTTGTACAATAGAAAGAACATTATTTCTATTCTTAGTCTTTGATTCACCGCTAAATGAATAGATCAAAGGAAAGTCCTTTTTGAGTATAGATAAATATTGTAGAGTGAAAATTAGACAATGTAATATCATTCCTTTACTTAGTGTAAATATTATTAAAATTAGAACACTTATAAAGTATATATATTCTTGATCGGCTGGTGGAAGTAAGTTCTTGTAGCTAGGTCCTTCTGCTGTAAACACATACAAAAAACAACAACTTATTTTTTCATGTGCTTGTGGTGCATACGCGAATTGGACTATAGAAGAATAAGTATGAAAATTACAGTCGGGCGTAACCGACTGTAAGAGGCCCTGTACCAGTACAGGTCGCCTAACAAACACATCAAATGTTTCTATAGCTTTTGACCAAGTAGTGCCAAACAAAAATGTAGGAAATTGATAAGAAAAAATGTTACTGATAAAAAGTATTTTGCTCCTCCCACTACTCACTGTGCCTTATAAAACATGTATGAAAAAAAAACGGAGGACGTAAGTATCATAGGTCGTTCAAGTTCAATTGCTTATAAAATCGTCATTTATTATCCAATTTTGATGAAGTTTTGGGATTTTGGCTTAGAGATACGTTCTATACTGGCGTACTTAATTAAACTTTACTAAACTTGTAAAACTCCAAAGAAGTCCTAGTCGAATGCAAAAAGCACGAAGTCTCTATCTATTACCGTTTACGAGATCCTTTCGTTCATACGGACATACGTACAGACTCACAGACGTAGCGATTTTCTATTACGAACATCCATACAATTCTTTTTTAAATTTTTGAAAAAATAATAATAATACTCCTTTCATATATGGCAATGAAGATCTCATTTTCGATGATTTCAAGCACTTTCTCTTTTAGTAAACTCGAAGGACCTTGACGTTTGTTGTTCTGTGGACCTTTTGTTGAACTGCTTAAAACCCTCTGGCACGGGACTTATAAATCTCTACACAAACTCTAAATGCTCCTTGAGTTTTAAATAGTTTAAAACAAAAGACTCACTTTCTGTGCAATAGTAATATGTTTTCTGAATTCATCTAAGACCTAACTAATTTTTAATGCTAACCAAAGGATGAGTGTTGCTGTTAAACCAAACTGCATTTGCATTTTTTGAGATTTACCGGAGTTTTCGTAATATTTTATATAAGTTCTTTAAAACTTTGGTAATTTTACAAAAATTGGAAAAGGCTTTAGGAGGCAATTTCTAAATTGATGGAGATGAAACTGCATTGCATCGTTTTTCAATGGTCCAGATTAGACCATTAGAAGGAATAGCACCGTACAATTCAGCTATTCCTTTTTGTTTTTAGGCCCTGTACCGAAGGTACAAGAGCCTATTGGGTTTGTGCAAGTGTATGTAACAGGTAGAAATAATGGTCGGAGACCCCCCAAAGTTACCCCCATTATGGTCAGGAGTGATAGAGGAGTCGAAATAGACATGTCCGTCTGTCCGTCTGTCCGTATGTCCGTCTGTCCGTCCGTCCGTCCGTCCGTATGAACGAAAGGATCTCGGAAACGGTAATAGATAGAGACTTCGTGTTTTTTGCATTCGACTAGGACTGCTCCGGAATTTCACAAGTTTATTTTAAAATTTTGCACCTCCCACCCTTCCCCATAAAATCAACCCCCAAGGGTAAAAATTTCTTCGGCACAAAAAAAAGTAAGTATGCCAGTATAGAGATATCGTCCTTCTTAGCCAAAATCCGAAAAGTTCATCAAAATCGGATAATAAATGACGATTTTATAAGCAATTGAATTTGAACGACCCCCCTTTTCTTTTCATTCATATTCGCGCAGTGAGAAGTGGTCATGTGTTTGGTCATAAGCTCGGGAAACATTTAATGTGTTTGTTAAGCGAACTGAACTGGTACAGGGCCTCTTACAGTCGGTTACGCCCGACTGAAATTTCCTTACTTGTTATTAATGTTAATGCGTGAGTACTATTAAAATATTACACATAGGTCTAGTTTGGAATAACAGAATGGTAGTAACCCTTTTTTCTGGATTTTTTAATTAAAATTTATTTGTTCTTGTTGTTAGTTTTGCTTGGAAAGCCAAATTTGGGAAAACTTCTATTAATTTTTATAAAATATCATTCAAGGATCCAGATTGGAATATATTTCACATACACAATTCATAAAATATTTATTCTCCATTACTTTTCCAAATATTTCCGGCGGTGTAGAGGCGAAAGTCTGGCACATAATATTCGGTGATAGAGATTATCATTCAAAATCGGCCTTTATCGAAATGGGTTGTTCAGAGAGAAAATGACACAATAATGCGAGTTGTGGAAATAAGAGTTCTCCTAGGCAATATATCCCACGATTGGATCTAAAAATTATTTATGATGGCTTGAAAACGGTCGAATGTGAAATTAGGTTACGGGTTTAGTTTTCACTTATTTTAGAAGTAATTTTGAATGTAAACAGCTCGTTTGAAGGGCGTGTAGATCTTTAACGAATAAAATCTTCTCCATATCATTTGACAAAGTTATTGTGTGATACGATGTAGTAGATTTTAATGATACACCCGTTATATGTTTATTTTGCCTACATAAGCCTGACGTTCCCTCATAAAGTTTATATTCTATTATGTATGAATTTGCGAAATTTTTTTTTTAATTTCACTAAATTTCGCCAAATTTCGCCAAATTTTTTTATTGTCAAATTTATCAAATTTACTATTTATAAAATTTACTGACTGGCTGACATCAGTAACAAGAACTCAAGTAGCAGAGACATCAAAGATATCGACGAGAGCAAAGAAAATACGTACACGGAGGTAGGTAGGTACTCGTAACAATGAAAAGTGTTATAAAATTCAGTAAGGAAACTGGTTACAATAAGCTAAAGTATTTGCCGCCATTGCTTCTCTACACTCGACGGCTCGAGTTGTTACTGCTGCTTGTCTAGGATTTGGCGTCAGCATGCCGATATTGGCCACGTAATGCATTTAAGTTTTGTCGAGTGCGACAAAATCGACTCAAAGCGATAATGCAAGAGAAGCAAGTATCTTCATGCTGTTGAAAATTTTTCCATAGCATCTTCATTTTATTCGATTTTTTTACGAACGTGGCTTGCATTTAACTTGCTTGCATTTTACAGCAGTCTTGTCTGTCTGTCTGTCTGTCCGTCTGGCTGTCTATCTGTCACATTGCTTGTTGTCTGTGTGTCTTTTGTCTGCCGGATTGATATAGCAGCAAACAAACTGACAGACAGACAGACAGATATATATATATATACTCAGCTAGACGACGACAGTATGTCTTTGAATCAAATCAGGCAGTTGGCACTATTGTTTTTCACAGTTTAGACTTCCGGTCTGACTGTATATGATGGTTTGTCTGTCTGTAGCTGCTTTTGATACTTCATCCACTATATGCGACTTTCGCTTTGCTGTTTTCTTCTGTTTTCTATCTGTCTGTCTCCCTTTTTAGAATATTCTTGCGTTTTACTTTTAAACAGCTATAAATATTGGCCAAGTTAAATGTTGCGTTTAGTATTTCTTTGCTTATCAACGAAATTTGTTCACTCATTTGTAATTTTAGTTGAATTATGGATTGAAGTGTTTCGTATAATAAAAAGTAAATGGAATTTCCATACACTATTCAAAGCTTGATGGTTCTTAAAAAGAGTAGTTACTTTCAACCGATTGTAAAATAAAATAAAGCAGAAGTAACTATTTTCCCTCGATCGATAGGTCTGTACAACTGACCATTTGAACGTTGGGATCTGGACAACTATTAGAGTTAAATTGCGATATTAATATTCTCTTATTCATTCTTTAGATAACTTGTATTCAATGAATATTCTAAAAAAAGAAAATATTTTATATAGACAAGGCTGGAACTCTAGAAGTGGTACGCTTCTACTCGACGTATTCAGTTAGGAACATATAAGCCAATTAAATTTAAGGTTAAAGACGCGTACACTCGACTGCAGTGTTGTACCAATTTTCCCAAGAAGCATATTGTCATTAAGTTTCTTGTTATGTTTCATTATGCAACATAGTCACCTTCTTCTTCTCGATACATTTAGTCTAGCATTTTTCCGGTTTGTTTATTACTTCCAAATAATAGATTTTCTCAAGACCCTCAAAATACATAGTTAACCTCACCATTCGACGCAAATCTCTTTCCGCCCAATTATTTCTTCAAGTTAGGAAACAAGAAACAGTCACAGGTTGTTAAATCTGGAGAGTATGAAGGTTGCATAAGCAGGGTAGCAGTCGGTTTATGTATGTTGGCCATGGTGACTAGACACTATTTTCTTGGGCAAATGCAGTCAAATTTGCTTCAAACCAATAATTAATCTATACAAAAATTCGGAATAATTTTAGTAGGGAATGGTTATACCCTTTTAAAGGTAGTCGATGTGAATAAAACCACGTGCATTCCAAAAAATTTGTGACCATTTTTGGTCAACAGACCTATATTGGCCTTCTTTGGAGCACATTCACCAGGAGCAACCCATTGCCTTGATTATTCCTTGGTATCTGGTGTGATGTGTTGAATTCATGACCGATCGGTTGAGATGGCTCAGCTAACTCAAGCACTTTCATTATCCGTTCTTGGATCATCATGGATTTTATCGACGATTTCTGCCTCTTTTGGGCAACCTGAAAATTCGGCTTCACTTTGCTTCTTAATTATTAAACTTGATGGTGCAGAGTCCCCATAATATTTATCAAACCTTAAATCATATCAAAACCGACAGACTGCAGTAATAAATTTTTATATAAACTAGATCGATGCAAGATGCTTTCAAGTAAAATGCAAATTGAGTAAATTAAATTATTTATTACTTGATTAATTTTATATCATAAAAAAAAAAACCTCAACTCGCAGATAGCTCAATATGTAGCAAACCAGTCGCTTATATGTAGGGAATAAGAAGAAAGAGCACAACAGTGGAGTGTGCTCGACTGCAAGCTACGCTGCACATATGTAAAGAATATTTAATTCCAACAAGGGTTGGAATGATGAACAGGGTAGCAGAACATATTTATGAATAATGTAAAATTTATTCTCTCCAAATTTAATGTTTGTATAATAGTTTCAAACTCTTTTAATTGAAATTTGTAGAAATTTGAAACTATTATGGATAAAAAATATGAGAAATATGTCAGACAACTGTCAATATCTGAACTAGAGTGCTGCTCCTGCACTCATTTTCGTATACCCGAAAACATTCATTCTTTACATTCTTCAGTTCATCTTATGGAACATAGAGCAGATGTTCGAACAGATGTTTGTATTCGTAAGCATCAAGTAAACCGAAATAATAGTCGATCACTTCGGTACCTGAACCGATTATACGAGTATTGAATATTGAACTTAAAAAAAAAAATACATTCCACAAACAGAATATATTCTTTCATGGCTTCAATATGAACCTACCTTTACAAACAATTACATAAACTTAATATACACTTTCTTTGATTGACTGTAGGGTATAAATATAGCAACAAACTTAGCAACAAAACTTAGCGCATACAAATTGTATACAAAGAAGATGAAGACGAAGAAGAAAAAGGAAGACTAAAGACTTCAAGTAGTTGAAAAAGTAACAAGCTAAAGAAAGTAAGAAAAAAAGAAAAATGGAATGAATGGAAGAATAACTGAACAAACGTCGCCGACATCAAAGAGCGGCACACTTAAACTATTTGAATAGTACTTCAAGTAGCAAGCGCACATTGCGCCTGGAAGTATGCTAAGCAAGGCAGCAGCAGCAGCTAAGCAGTTAAGAGTAGCAAAACACGTGCGAACGCTACAGTCGCACTTAACCGAAAGTTAAATATCCTCTAACAATTAGCTAAAAAGAAAAAGAAATTAATAAATATAAATAAAGTATATAAAAATTCGGCATATGTATATCATATCAGTGGTGTACACCTGCCTCTAATTGTTCCATTATAAAGGCTTTTAATTATATAGAATGCTCCAATATAGTAACAGCACTACCAAAATATGTTCAAAATATGTTATAGGTTTGATCCTACATATATGTATAAGAGTAGTCTAAATATGCAAGTTTGTAGATCTTTTTGTTCATATAAACAAATGCATCGACAGACGGATGGCGACATACACTCAAGTTCCGCTCCTGCTCAAGAAAGTATATATAACTTATAGAGTCTGCCACGCCTTCTGCTGCCTGTTACATTAATACTTTTAATTATTTTGATTATAAATTTTTTATTATTTATTGATTTATTTATTTATTTTTCTTTAAAATCTTTGGAAGCATTGTTCATCATTACACTAGAATTTTTCTACAGCAATATACAATGACATAAACTAATTATACCCTTCGATATAGTGTACAAAAAAAAAGAAGCAGCTGTCACAGTTTAGCGAGACGACACTGCTCCACATTGCCATTTAATTCAACATGCAAATATATACATAGTTAAAATCCTTTCCGCCCTACTGCACTACTCATTTCTGTGTTCGTTCATTTCCGGTTCTAAAAAAAGAAAAAATAAGAAATTAAGCTAACAAATGCGCGCTCGAGCGTTATTTGCAAGGTGAATAGTTGTAACACGAACAAAATTTATTGCCAACTAACTTGGTCAACGCTAAACTTTTAATTGGCCTTCGACATGCTTGCAATTATCCAGGCATATACTCGAATTAGTACTACTAAAGTTTTTATGGCTATATCCCATGATTTGCAGGTGTTAGGTAGGCGTATTATGCTAAGAAACTTATAACTTGAAGTTAATTTTTTTGGAGCTTATTTTCTTAAAAGGGTTTATCAAGAAAAGTCAGCCGAATTAGATGGTTATTCTGCGTAGACTCAGTGAATCTATTAACATAAAGACCACATTGCCCATTTTCCAGTTTTGCTTTTCAATAACCCATTTTTTACGCTACAAAAGACCTAGCATACATTGCTTCTACTTGTGACGCTCGACGCCAGTAATTATGCGTTCCATGAAGGTGGTTCCGAATTGGCTCGTATGTAGCTACCTGCTCTCGATACCTTTTTTTGAAGGAAACCATGCTTGAACGCTTTATATCACTCGTAAGTGCGCGTTTTTGACAGAACATATGGCAAATACAAAATTAATCAGATTACGTACGTTGATCAATATTTTCATTCATTATAAAAAAATCATTGCGGTTCACTCCATTTAATCATTGTCACTACTAATTCACGCGGCTTGAGTCCTCGTGGAGCGATAGCGGCAAGATTTTCGAATGAAATCATATGGTTTCAGGATGATGTAGGTAACTGAATTCAGTAATCCGGTGAGCAACGTATGACAATTAGGAATAATCATTAAGGAGGTTTGAGGCACTACTGAAACCACCTTAAAATTCTTACACGAATCGAAATTATTGTTTAGTGATATATTCGTTGGAACTTCATTCCAGCCAACATTTTGCAATCATAGTTGTTGAAGAAAATTCCAATGGAGCATATATTATTGCTGATTTTGATAGACTATCTCGTTTCTTAGATACTTCTCCGTGTGCTGCGAAATAATCAGTCCCAGGATGTCAAGACAATTTTGAAGCTGTTCATGGTATTATCTTCTTCTTGCTAGTGTTATTGTTTGTCCATCTTTAAGATTTTGAGATTCTTCAACACTCAATAAAGTCATCGACGTAAAAAATTTTGTTACAACTGGTATTCATGGACATTTTTTGGGAGAACTTTTATTCTATATTTTATCATATTAAAAAAAATGTAAATAAAATTGTTAAAGCAAACTTAATTGATTGTCACTAGCTAACGAGTTTTGTCAAATAGATTTTGTCAAAATAATTATGCCGACTAGTGTAGGCCTATCCAATCAACAGCAACTAACTCCAATACGAGTATATCAAGCAAGTATGGCTTTGAACAGTACATCAAGTATATATCTTATATCAAAATTAGTTTAAATGAGCCAACTGAATGTTAAATATTCCATAACAGACTCTATAGAACTGTCTGAGTGCAAAGACTATAGCAACATGCCGCATCGTATATTACGTGCCACTTTAGGAGTTCATGCTGTTTAGATTGGCTGCACTCTTTGTTGGCGTGCAAAATGAAAAATGCTTCATAGCCCGCAGGCAGAAACACCTTTATACACGTGTCATTTTTAGTTCTGTACGCTTCTTTCTCCCAAGATCTATTTTATTATGCGCTGTCAACTGCTTAATAGCTGCACTGAAATGCATGAACATGTCTGTTACACGCAGTATACGAGCATAGCATGTGTGGGTTTTATGTGCGCTCACAAAATAACTTTTTTATATACGATATAATGCCAACTCGACTTACTGCCAAGAAGAAACAATAACAAAACACAGAAGTATAGTTGTATAAACCATATTTAGTTCATTTGGACCTTAGAAGGTGGTGCGAAACAACGCCAAATAATTTTTAAAGCTTCAATGTTCTTCTTCAAGTATCTATTGTTGTTGTTGTATTTCTTCACACCATCATCCATGACTGTATTTAAGGATTTATCTGAGTTTGTTTATGTTATTGTTGTTGATAAAGTTCGTAGTTTGCACTTTATTGTTTTGACGTTTTACAACACTAACAACACGCTCCGCTCAGCTCAGCTCAGCACGCACTCACACTGACAGCGAGTAGCTTGAATGCATGCAAGTTTATTGGACTTTTACGTGTCGAGTTGGCAGCCCAGCAGGCAGCTTGCAATAGTCTGAGGAGACTGACTGAGTTTTATGCAATTGTAAAATAACATAGACGAAGATGTATCTCGTAGAAGTTGAAGAGCAGTTGCATACAGAATTCTCTAAAGAAGCAAAAAAAAAAAAAAAAAAAAATCATTCACTCAGCCGTCTGGTTTATATTATTTCGCACTGCATTAAAAGTTTTTGGCCATTGCTAGGCAACAGAGGTGTGCTGCACTAAACGAGTGTAAAACGATTTGATTATTGTGAGGGTGACCTAAATAGTTCTCAGAGTAATAAGCGATGCCATTTTGCTTTTTCAGTTTTTTATGTGACTATCTATGAGCATAATGAATGAAAGCTATGTTATTTAGAAGAAGACGTGAGTCACATCGTGTGCATACTCTTTACTCATTTTTATATTCCATTTTATTATCACTCCAAGTTGTAGCATGATCAGCTGATCGAAAAGCTCTACAGTTGAGCATTGTGAGTTAATTTATTCAATAAATTTTGCACCATGATGTACTGAATTATATAAATATTATTCTAATGCGGACTTCTTTTCACGACTGTTCTACAATCACATCTGTGATCTCTTGACAGCGCGGTGTCCTTTAAGGTTGGTTTTTACTCTGGGGAACAAGAAAATCGTCTAAATCCGACTCTGGATAAGCTTTGTGATACCGATCAGATGACTTGTATTCAATAAATGTGGTTACCATCCCAATCACTAGGGAGGGGTTGGAACTTTCTATGCAAACTTAGTCCAAATTCTAAATTTTTGTAGGAAAAAAGTGTTATTGATATTTGTAAATTTGCTAGAAATGACAATTTTGGTCTACTTTATGTTTATTCTTATAAAGTATTCCACTAGAGTCCACTAGAAGGGGTGAACACAATAAAAGTCTTTTTTCATACAAAAACCTTGAAAGGTGTCAAGGTTTTTGTATGAAAAAAAATTTTATTGTTATTAATTCAGCTAGCGATATTGAATTTGATGTATTTTGTATTAATACTAATAAAATATTCTATTAGGGTTCAAATCACACCACTAAAAAAGACTGCATCCTTCAAAAATTCAAGTCAATATAGACATGACTATCTGCCTTTTTCATTTTTGTTATTTTAGCTAAACTTGTCATGGTGTATGTTGTATCTTACTTTAATTGTAATGAAAAATTCCATATAGATCTGCAGTGAACCATTAGAAGGGTTGTGCCTATACAAATCTGTCTCCCCACTGGAGAAAATTATTTTGTTGTGCTTGAGTTTAGCTTGAAATGAACAATTTGGTGAAGCTTCTACTTATACATGAATTCAGATTGGAAAATATCACCTTTACAAATTTTAGGTTCAAGGTTCGCTGTTCTCTCATTCGAATGATTGTATGAATGGAGACTATAAAATATAGTAACTTCTACTTCTTCCGTCATCTTCCACACTTAAGAAATGCTAGAAATGATCACTTGTTGATATTCTTCATATGAATCTGTTAACTAGTATTTCTTATTGAACACATGGCATCATCGTTTCTGTAGCTGCTGGCGAACATTTTCTGAGATTCAGCAATAATAGATTCTTCGCTCTGGGGACTACTTCGTCGTTTGCTCACTATTAAACTTCTCTTTTCTTTATACGATTGGTTCTTTTATAATATACAGCCATTTTGGAAATTAAATATTGATAACTGATTGAGTAGAAAATGGTGAAGTGCATATGGTGTATATGGTGTATCGGTAAATTATTTAAAAGTATATATTTTATGTGCTAAATATCCTCGAAAGTTTTACTCATCAGTTTTCCGGCTGCCCTCCTATTTGATATCTACAACAACATCAAACTGTTGTCATTATACGCACGGGTGCGGCGCTAAAACTTACACCTTTCAATTGGAATACCAGTATGCAGCACACCTCAACTCTGTAGAAAGAGGAATATATATATAATAGGTGAGGTGTAAGAATGCAAAAGCTGATGATAGCAGAGCGAAAGTTAAGCAAAAGCGGCGTTAGAAATGAGCGCGTGCTATAAAAAAAGGCACCGAAATTTGAGCGGCAAGCAATGAGTCTACCGGTGACGGAAAGCTAAAGGATGCATTGCATTTTAATGAAGATATATGCATGAATAAGTGTTTGAGTAACTTTGGATGTAAGGAAAATGTAAGAGTGCCCAGTAGAACCTAGAAGTATTGTAGTAGTAACAGATTCCGAAGACATTTGGTCTATGTTTGTTCTTAAATCCAATTTGATACGGTTTTAGAAGTATTAATGAATTATTATATCAGTCTGACATTAAAATTTAACAATATTATACACTTTTTTATTAATTGTTCTGAAAAATAATTCTTTTTTCATCAAAATGATATAAAAAAATATCATTTTGATATTAAAATAGATCACTTTGATATGTTGGGAAATATCAATTTGATCTTTTTGAACATGTCACATGATAGCTTTAAAAAAAAATAATACTAAACAAAAAAAAATGTTTATTTTAGAAAAATTATATGAAAATGCCTTATGATATTAAAACAAATCACATTGATATATTCAGAAATATCATTTTCATTTATTCAAACATATCAGATTAATGATTGAATAAATTAAAACTATTCAAACATAGCTAATACATATAAGATTGATAATAAGTTCAAACAGATAAAATGATATTTCCGTAGATATCAAACTGATCTATTTTAATATTAATATGAAATTTTTAATAAGAAAAGTCGATGATATTTATATTAGTGTACTAATATGATGTACTCAGCAACACATTAGTTTCAAAAGTATTTCTAAAAAGCTCTACTGGGTAGCAAGGAAGCGCATATGTACTCATACTTGTATGCGTGTATATTACTTTAAGTATCCTTACGTACGAGCATGCATGCATACGTATGCATTTGTATATGTGTCGATACAGTCTACACGTGTGTGATTTATTTTGCTTGTGGTTTGTGTGCAAAGTTTACTTGTGTGCATTTGCGAGCTGTCATCACGGTGCGCGTGCTCCACTTTAGCCTCCTCCAAATACCTTTCACACTATTCTCCAAGTGCATTGAAGCTAAGCTTCTCAGTCGGAGTTAACATTTTGAAGTTTTTATTGTCCTCCCTGTTGTTGTTGTTGTTGCTGTTAGTGTTGTTAGTGTTGTTTTCCCGATACACGTGCCACCAACTGACAATGCTAACTGAATGTTTGCAACATGTTCCCCTGTCAATTGAGATAGATATATCTACGTGTATCTACAAAATATGTGCAGTAAGTTTTGATTTTGTGAAATGATTTTCAGTGAAAGAACATGAAACTAATATTAATTAATTTATGCTTAATATTTTGGCTTAAGCTACTCAACTAATAGCTTTGTCTGCATATGAAATGAAGTATCATTATATAAAACTATATAAAACGACTTTTCCTTTTGAAATATTAACTAATAACTAATAACTAGAAATCGTACTATGACTATTTTGCAATATAATTGGACAGATTTGTAGTGCTGTTGTGATACGATATATCTCTTATGGACAGTTATTTATAGAAGCAACTCTGAGTTAAGCTCTATATGACTGCTTATGAGCCTTTTATATTTGAGTCGGTTGGTTTTGTATGTAGTGCGTTTATTGAGGATGCTTTTTAAGTTGAGGTATCTACAGTCAGCTAAAGAGAGCTCAAGAGATTCAGCAGATATTAGATTGTTCGTGTAATAACAAACACAATGAGATCTGGAGTTTTTATTGAATCTGAAAGCCAGTATGTTGGTGTACAAAGCGAGACATAGTTAAGCCCATTTTTGGTATTTATAATTGCTTCGTAAAGCTGCTTTTTTTTGGGATTTGAACCTTGAAGAATGCTTATGTTTCGTCTGCGACTACGAAGCAAGTTAAAGTATTCAAGAAACTGATTTTCGGATAGCATAAACCTTGGAGACAAATTAATTGCCGATGGTTTGAGATTAACAATCTATAAAAAAACATTTATTGACGAGTTGCAAATAGTTGCAAATTCTAAAGAGTTATGACTTCTAATGAGTACTCCAGTTCTGTAATGGGCTTTGCCAGCTGAGTGCTTCGTAAAATAGAACGCATAGCCTGGAATTGGAAAATTATATTTAATTAATGTCTCTTACTTCGAGAAAATTTAAGATTTCGTTTTTGTGCCAAGAAACACCATTGGCATTCCAGAGGCATTATATGCTTTGTTGGGCTGCAAGCATCTGAATCCGCACCAGTTCATGCAATGTGCTTTGCATAAATTCCATGAAATTCATCATGCTCTGTTGCATTGATGGTTTCATGAATTCGATGGCATTAATTGATGTATGTATAAGCATTTTGGGGTATTATCTTTGTTGTTGTCGTGGATTTTAGGGCGATGGGCCCATGGATGCAGTGTGGGCAACGGTTTGGGCATATGACTTTGCTTATCCCTGATTTCAAGGCGTAGAAAAAGGAGTCATAAGGCGTGGTTGTGTAAAATGCATAAGTCTGTGCTGTGCGTGCGATTAAGAACGAGATCCAGAATGGGGGAATGGCTATGTATAGGGGCTACTTAAATGATCCGATATGGACAGGACATGAGAAAATATGTAATTCTAGTCAATTTAATAGCAAAAACCAACAATTTGCAAATAAAAACTTAAAAAGGTTAGTTGGTTTGTGTGGAACCTTTCTCATTTAGTGTTTTGATTAGACCTATACAAAACCCAGAAAGGAAGGCTGGATTTGTATTAGGGTAATTCCTTAAAAAGGGTTTCGCGCATTCATCGAATACTATTGTAGTTATTCAGAAGAGAGAAATAGTGAGTCTAAATATCCAAACTTTAAGGTTCTAACTGTCATAATTAAAACCCCACCTCCACGATTTAAATATTGCATATGCTGGTCTCGTTGTGTAATACACAAAAAATTAAAATTTTTACACCAAAAGAAATCAAAGCACAAACTCTGCCCAAATTGAAGGGAACAAGCTAAATCAGCTGCATATGTAAGGCAAACAGACAGCCACACCAAACATATAGACTCAGCCATGTTGGTGATGCTGACAGAGAAAATAAAATTTAATAAAGCGAATGATTTATAACCGTTTGCTATTTGCATATGACGGCGATGCAACCAAAATTTTCCTTTTATTTTTTTTTTTAGGTATGCATGTTGTAACAACTTCAATGGTGCTAAAGCCCATAGATGTCCTATGATGTGATAATACCAATAATAAAGAGCGCAAGCGATGCAGCTCAACTAACTGGCGAAAGTTAAAATTGAAGCTGACACCATGAATGACGATGATGATTTAGCTGACATAGCTTTAGCTGATGCATTGCTGTCGATTTTGATGAAATTTTGAAATTTAAACTGCCAAATATTGATTTTAGCATTTATGTACGCGTATAAACATGCCCTCATATGCGAGTATATAAGTTTATATAATGACATCGAAGATGTGAAAAGCTGCGTTGGTATTTTGTGGAAAATAACTGTTTTTGGTCTTTTAACATAAACAAGCTTTGATTTAACAACTTGGCAAACTATGCGTTTTAACTCACATCTTTTAAAGTTTTTATATGTCCGTAGTTACTCCAATCTATTGAATATTTGGGTATATGTTCCGAAACTCCAAAAAAATAGGCAGCGCTAAATTTATTTCAAATGTTACTGAATAATAGTGTTGGTGTGGTCACTTATCTTTGGGTATAAGCGTGCTGAGGTTTGTAACTTGAGTGAAATATGCGTTTGTTTGTGGCTTACTAAGACAGGAAGCATCATCAAGATCATGGCGTGAAAGGTCATCGTTTCCACAACAATCTAAACTATTCCCATAATAGAAATTATCTAAAATTGTGCGGGATGATTAGTTTCGTCTCAGTACAGAGTTGAAATTTTGTAATGGGAACGGGAGAAGTAATCCCATAATTTTTAGTCCGAAACGGCGGTTATGCTCCTGTGCAAAGGCGCAGAGTAGTAGTGAAGAGTTTAAAGCTGAAATTTACCATCACTACAGCACCTTCCTTTAACCTCATTCTTTCATTTTAAAGCGCCGCAACAAGAATAGCGTAATCTAGGTCTGAGATTTACAATTTTATCTGAACATATTCCCTATACAAATTTAAGGTTCTATAGGGCTACAGGGTATATTGAAATTGAGCACACTCGACTGCAGAATTTTTTATTTTCAAAAACACGTGTTAAATTTCTTTGTGCATAAACTACATAAAAAAATTCCTTTAGTAAAATAGTTATTTGTCAACGTACATAATGTCCTGTGATGTAAGTCCATAGACCATGCAAAAGACATGCACCAGAAGTTCAGCTTATATATGGTGTGCAGAATGGGGACAAAAATATGAACATAGCAAACAACAATTGCATAACCTTACAGAAGCGCCAGCTGATGTCCAATGGTCAATGCAACGTGCATAAAACGCCTTGCATCAACTTACATATATGTATATAGAGCCGTACTATATGTAGGTAGATAGGTAGATATGCCGTGCGGCGGCAAATGCCTTTCAACGCATATTTGAAGTAAGTCAAGCGTGCCATATGTAATGCATAGCCGGCAATCAAATGGCTAAAGTCCACAAAAGTGCACCACACACTTTCTCAGTGGCAGTAAAATGGCATCAGTTGCATACGGCAAAGGGTATTAAAGGCTCTACAACAACAACAACAACAACAAAAAAACAGCAATAGCAACAACAAAAATAAATGCAGCAAAAAGCAGCGCATTTGTGTTCAAACAGACGTGCATGTCACGCCTGTAAGCGGCCTTTGAATGCACCCATCTGTACTGCACCTACATAAATACACGCTACACATCATCATCATGAACTGGTGACGACGAGTCGGTCTTAGTGCTGCAAATGTTGCATGCGTGCAGGTCTTTTGCTGCACTTAATAATAAAGAAAAACCAAAATAAAAAAATTGTTTAAAAGGAAAAAAAAAAAAAATATAAAAAACTATGGTAGAGCTGCTCGACTATTTTGTACACTGCATGGTAGGCTTAAAATTTATTAAATTATGACAATTTTTGAGGTTCGATGAGTATATTTTTTTGTACTACTGTATCGAGTCATGAAATTTGATGAAAAATTTATAAAAGTGCGCAATCTAGAGATTCTGCTTGCATGAATTTGGTTTTTCTTAGTAAAAATGTGTGCTCAGACAGTTGGAAAGTTGGTTGGACGAACATGACTAGATCAGCTTATATACATCTACGTATATAGTTTAAGTAACCTTCGAAACCTAATATACCTTGCAATATTATTATGCAGTGTACCAAAACGCTGGGTACTAAGTGCAAGAAGTGTTGCACGGCCGTCGCCGGAGTCTGTGTATTGCCTGCAATTCAAGCTGAATAAGGCTCATATTTGGCTTATGATGCGCTGATATGATTGCCCGTTGTAAAACCGCGTTTTAAGCGAAATCAAGTTGAAAAAAAAAATTTGTTTTTGTGATACTCTTACATAATGCACTTGACTGCAATGATTGCGGGTGGTAGCATATTGGCCGGTCACAATTGAATACTTTGGACATAGATCGGTGATACACAAATTGAGAGAGTATAACTCAAAAGTTCGTCAAATTTCTAAAATATTTAGAGCACAATTATGTGGTTCTCCCAATAACTTTTACTATTTAACAGTTGCACAGTTTCGAGACTAGACTATCATTCGGAAGGACTAGCCAGTCACGGATGGCATTGCATTTAGCATATAGGAGACAATCAATTCGCTCAAACTTAATTGTTGAAAGAACTGTGGACTAAGTACAGTTCTTAGGCGAAAAGCCTTTTACCAATATAGATAATTTGTCTTTGTTGCTAGTCTGAATGTCGAATTTGATGCGGCCGTCTGTTGTAAAATCTTTCCGAAGATATTTAAAAATATTCGTACGTTTCAGAGGTTTCATAATATTGGGACCTAATTTAAATGTCTTACCTTCAACTATGTTACGCTTAAATTTCCCAGCCCATTTGATGGCAATTGTGAAGCATCCTGCCATTTCGCATAGAACCCCGGGTGAGAAGTTGAAGCAATCCAAAATCTTAATGATGACAAAATGCAAGATGGAGTTAAATGCTTTGGAAATATCTATAAATGCCATATAAACAGACTTAAATTTTCTTAAATGGTGTTCAATATAGATTATAAAAATATGTAGTTATTGGCACAACCATCGGAATCTATGAAACCGCGTTGCCTTATATCATGCGGTAATTCAATTTTAATGCGTTTAGCTAGGTCAAGATGTCTTACCATAACAGATGGCATGATGATCTGCTTAAAATCGCAAAGTTCATGTGCTAAGAGAATTAGGAAGATCCTAAAAAAAAATGTATAAATTAGAAGAGTTAATACATATGTTTAAAAAGACTGTAATTGGTTGTCTACATAGAAAAGGTGAATGCAATTAAATATGACAATAAATGCTACTCCTAAGCGTACTAAAGCTATTATATTTTCTTATATATGAAAGCTCTATAATTTCACCTGCCTTTCGATTTATACTTTACTTGATTCTTAAATGGTGTCTTGCATTGTTTATCGCACAAATTGTATGTTCTCACATTTATTAATAAAAAATTATTATTAAACATATGGGTGGGCATTTGTCTAGTTAAGTTAAATACCACACTTTAACGATTCAGGACTTGCATGCGAAGGAGTTGGCACTAAAAGCATTGGCTAAATCGTGAAAGACAGACAGTTTGACAGACAGCTAGACTATATAGCCGGATTTAAATGGAACTCAGATTGTGTGGAAATATATTAGAGATATAGTTCATATTCCTCAAGCACCTTTATATAGCAACTTTCATATGCACATTTTTTAAGTAAATTTTTGAATTATAAACAAAATTATTAAAATATTTTTTTTTTTTTAAAGCTAAATGAATTTCAAGCTAGTCATAGAATAGATACTTTAATTTTACATTCATTTCATAAAGCAAAAAAACGAAAATTTGTTCGTTTGAAAAATGTGAAAAGTTTTGAGACGAAAAATAAAAAAAAAACATTAAGAAAGCTAGATACATACTACACCAAAAGACTATAAAAACTTTTTAATTATGGCATATATAAATAGTAAAAGGTTTGAGAGATAACCCAGAAAGCCAAATATTAAATAATACAAAAAAAAAAACGCAGCAATTTAAGAAGTTCAAACTGCAGTGGCGACATCACGTACGGAACAATGGCAACCAAATTTACGTAACTATTCATTCGTAGGTATATCCATGCAGTAATATATATTGCGGAAAATTTGCAAGTTGAAGTTCAGCGTCAATGTTAAATTTGGGCCAAAAAATATTAAGAAGAAACTGAAAACTTTAGCTGCATACAAGAAAAAACATTGCTGTGGTTGACTTTTGCTAGTATTATGTGTTTCTCTTACTGTTTGATATATGCGCATGGAAAAAGATACAAATGTATCTACTGCAAAGTTGTCATACGTTTTGTCGGTAAAAGTTTTAACATTTAAGCAATTTTAACAAGCTCTTCTTGGTTTTAAAAGTTTATACTATATAATTGATTTACTCAAAACATTTAAAACTATTGCAAAACACTTTTAAACTCAATTTTGCTTACCTTTAAAGCTAATTAAAATACTTGTTAACACTTAAACGCCTAGACTGTGCTATAGCGTGACTTGACCGAAAACCATATAAATATATAAACTGAAAATAAACTCAATTCTGTACTGTACTGATTGCATTCACAGAGTTAGCAGGCCAAATTGTATTGTGCACGAAAAATGGTTATGGCGGCATGTTACGTGTAAATTTTTATGTTTGAAACATATAACAAAAATTTTACACATTTTACAAGCTAGGAACATCAAATGCAAAGGCTATAAACCACAACAATAATAAAAAAGTAAAACCAGACAAAAAAAGTATTAACTTCGGTAAAAACGAAGTTTTAATAGGCTTCATATGAAGCTTTAAATCGTAAAGTGTAACTTAAAGAAATTTTTTTTTTATACAAACACCCATAAGATGGATGTGAAAGATGTTAAAAGAGATATTTGTTTAAATTAAATAAATGTATTGTTTTCTTGTGGGAGTTATACCTAAAAGTGGCCACATCACGGCAAACTTTAAAAAATATTTCTAACGAACTTCCTTTAAGGGATTACAAACATTGTAACTAACTTATAATACTACAGATTTACACTTTTAGTGAAGAGTACAAACAAATTTAAAAAAAAAACATGTAATAAATTGTAGCGAAAACTTTAAAAACGAGGACCATTTCATGAGTTAATAGAAATAGACATCAAACAAGATAAAGGTTGGAAAGTATTTGTACTAAAGTTTCATAAACTGCCAGACAACAGACATTCTTATCACATTGTCTGGAAATTGTTTGAATTATCTACGAATTATACTTCTTGATTATACACTGATCGCGAACATTTTCATCAGTCACTGTCAAACCATCGGCAGTGTAGAAGAGACTTCGATGGTGTCGGTTAGTGTTGCATCAGAAGTAGACAATACAGACCCCATGAATATATTATTGAGCCGCACCAAGTCGATTTGTCTAGCTGTCTATATGAAAATGAAGAAATTGAAGACTATAATAGATAGGAGCACTACAAATTTAGATATTTAGCTCGTCTTAATCATTTTTCAAATCACTTGTATTCAGCGTCAAACCCCATTAGGGAAGACGCTAGCCTTTAAGGAAAAACATGTTTTTGGTATTGGTCCATTTGTTATCTATCCAGAACTGTTCTCTAGAAGGGGTGTTCCCCATACAAGTCTGTCTTACCTTTCAGAGTTTTTGTATGAAAAAAATATGTTGTTAAATCAGCAAGAAATGGCGACTTTTGTGGCAAACACAATAAAATATTCGATTATGGTCCAACTCGGATGACTAAAAGAAGTAGCATCCCTACAGAAAGTCGATCAACAACAACAAGAACTTGGAGATTAGAAAAGATAGAGTCTTCAAGTTTGGATATTTAATATTCCCTATTTTCTCATCCAATAGGTGGTCTTCTTTAATGGATATTATCCCATAAAGTTTGAATATTTTATATACGCCTATTCCCTCTTCCTAAAAGTGGTTCTCTCTAATGAATAATACCCATAGAAATCTGCCCGACATTAATGAGTTAATTATTATTTATTGATTTTTTTTATTGTTTTTTGTTGATAAAAAAAATTTTGTGTATCTTACTTTAATTCCAATGAAACATACCATAAATGTCCATTTCGAACCACTAGAAGTAGTTTTAGCCTCCATATGAATCTGTCTCTCCTTCTGAGTTTTTGTAAGAAAACTATTTTAGCTTGAAACGAAATTTTTTTTTTATTATTTCTGAAGCTATTGAGTTCTATTCTTACATATTTATGCACAATATTAACTTTATCATTGAAAGAAAAAATTTTTAGACCACCCACTAACAAATATTTATGACAACTCAGCTATGAAAAAGTGGGCTACTTGCGCAAATGCCACTCAATTCGACTCAATTCGTCGGGCATGAATGCACAAACATTAAATGCGCTGCATACTTTAGGGCGCCACACCGCGAAGCACACCGTGAAGAACGTTGGTTGCGCTTGTGCTTGCTAGTAACTTTTCTTAGGCTTTAAGTTTATAGCAGCGAACATCAGCTAAAAACTAGTAAACAATAACGTCAACCGGAACCAGAACCGCAACCTATAAAACCAAAGGAACGTCGAACGACCGTAGTCGCCACCGTAAACTACAAATAAAACATCGAAAGTCAACGCCAATCTAGAACTTCCTGGCCAAGGATTTCTTGCGGCCACTGGGCATCTTTTATACGATTTCCTTCCACTTCCACAATTGCTGCTACTGCTGTTGCTGCAATAGCTTTACCTGCCCCACTGCTCTTTCTGTTTTGTTCTTGTTGATTTTTATACTTACAACATAAACTTTCGAGCTCAAACAAAGGCAGCCGCCAACGACGACGACGACGACGAAGAAGACGACGCCTCAGTCAAAGTCCTAAATATTGAAAATGGTTAAAGGCGTTCGCCGTCCGAGGTAAAATTTAATGGAAAATGAAATCGTTTAAATAATTTAGGTGACTAAACAGCTTGTAATTCAGACGTTCGAAAAGTAAAATATACAAGATATATTCTTCATACCAAAGAAATCGATTAAATTTCATGCATATTCGTATTCCACTGATTACACAATCTGTTGTTGCCCTTTATTTTATTTTTGCACTTGCCACAAATGCTTTCGTATATGATGCACCACTATGTGGCATGTAAGAAAAGTATTTGCATTTCATGGCAGCAGTGCAACAACAATCAGTTCATCGGATCAGTATCTGTTGTACATAATTTGCTCCCAAGTGCTTTGAAAATGTCGAGTCTTCGTCTACAGCGCTGCGTTGTAATATTCATTCATTACGAGTGAGTATTTTTGCAATCAAAAGTTATTCGAAGGCAGAAATGAAAAATGCTGCTGGCGCTGTATGTAAATTAATTTGAAGTAAATAACAAGCACAAAAATTTTATGTGCACTAATTATATGTGTCAGGGTGCATTTATTGAGATCAATGTCGCATATTTTGTGATAAGGAATTATATTCGATTAAAAATACGAATGTATAATTTTCGTTTAGACAGGCTGAGTACATCAAATTTGACTATTAGTCTGTAATCAATTATTTTGAAAGAGATAGACTTTGTGATATAAGATATAATTCCATAGGGAATGACTGTTATTGAAAGTCGAGACGATATTAGTTTGTCAGTCTGTCCGTCTGTCCATCGTTCGTATTTGTGCACAAGAAGCACTCAGAAATCCTAATAGCTAGAGTCTAGCTAGGTCTGGTGAGCAGGCTGGCCAGAACTAGTGCCAGAGACTTGAAGAACCGCCGTCTTTTCATGGTTTGCCAGTGTTGTTAATAGGAAACAATCACAAGGATCTACGACCGGCTAATACGGTAGCTGAGGCATGATTATGGTGTGCTTCTTGGCCAAAACATCATGAAGAAGCAACGATGACTGTTAAAAGTAAAGAAGAATATTTTTAAATTTTATCAAACGTTAAAGCAAATAGTGAATTAGTAATTTTTCATTCTGCATTATAGACTTTTAACCCTAATTCACATTAAATTTAAAATCTAAAAAAAAGTAAAAGAGCAAAGCAAAAATGATGACAAAATAAAATACTATTCCCAAAGAAAGAACTTAGCAATTGACTTTATACGATTTCATTTATAAACGAATAACTTTAATGCAAAGTAAATTACAAAACGGAATTCAACTAAAAGCCTTAGATACTTTGGTTGGTGAAACTAGATGCACTTTGTTTTCTCTTCCACCTCACACCAACTTGGTTGGTTGTAGCTTTAAGACGAAGAAATGGCGCACAAAACCGTTTTGCTGTTTGCTATAGTAAAACAAATTTAATTTATAAAGCGGATGCGTTAAACCACAAAACGACAGGATAATACAATAAGCAGGAAAAAGCGCTTAAAACATGTAGTGAAATGTTTATGAAAGACCAGAAATGCCAACAGGGAAGGAAAAGTAAAACTTTATACTGCAACTGCAACTTTGCAAAGGTGAGGGCGGCAAGAAAATCTGGTAAAACATTCGCCAAGTCAACGTCTGCCCACTTCAGATGTAAACACAAATACAGTCGGCAGCCGAAGGAGCATCATGTCTCAGAAGATTCAGTGTTGTAAGCAAGTTAAAAGTGAGGTCAGTGCATTTGGCGTGTAAAATCAGTTTGTGATGATATGATGTAAGAATTTGTATGCATTTAGAAGTTATTTTCGTGTGATATAAAACTTATTCATTAGAACAACTGTTAAACATTTTAGACACTGTTTGCTAACAAAGTTGAAGTGTGTATGGAGATGCATCATTTTTTAGTATAAAACTTGTCTGGTTTTATACAATTTATACAATAGCAACAAAGAGCTTTGCAAAACACCATTTGTTTTTTTTAAATCAAACGATTTAACTCTGCGTTATGCTCTCTTTTTTCAATATAGACATCTTCCGCATTGAACATTGAAGTATATTGATGTGAAACACTATTGAATCAATTTACATTAAATTCCTACAATAAATATTTCTGCACTATAAATTAAAGAAAACTCGTCGACTCCTTAGAGAGTGATCTGTCTAATGGCCTTAAGCCTTCAACGACGTTTGTGCATAATGACGCTATGAAGTCATTACACCTCCTTAGTCTTCGTAGTCTCGTTGTCAGTCTTGCGCTATACCGACTGGTGTGGCGGGCATTTTGCTTTGCGGAGATCCCAGTGGAGCGTGCTGTTCCGAACGAGACCATGGGCAATCGCTGATCATTCGCAGTGCTTTGTTTTGCATCACGTAGATGCGATCTCGGTGTGTTTTGCCAAAAATACCACAACTTCAGTCCTTACCTCCAGATGGGAGCAACTTCAAGTGTGTAGACAGCTTTCTTTCAGCGCAGGGCCAGTTTGTTTTGTCTGTTTACCAGCCAGCAGAGCTGCCTCATCCTAATGCGACAACGGGTGACCAAGAGTGTGCCGCGCGAACTTCAACCTTTTTTCCAGCGTTAGCCCAAGGTATCTCATTTGTTCGTAGGACTCTTGCGTAGTGTGAAGCACACGTTAATGCACTTAGCCGGATTAAGTATGATGTTCCACTTCTGGGCCCAGTGCTCAAACGTATTTACATACTCTTACACACCGAAAGCCGCATTGAACTCACATTCTGAATTGTACAGAATCGAAATATTATCTGCATATGATGTCATTAGCACTTTTTCCGGTGCCATTATGTCTACACAAGCCTCAGGTAGGACGGCTGTATACAAATATAATTAATATTAATAAAAATATCTCGCACTTTCACCTGGATGCGGTGTTCCTCCCGATAAGATTGGACTACCAGAAAAAAGGGTGTTTGGAGTAGCGTCCAGCATGCCACACTCTATCGAAGGCTTTCTGCACATCGAAAAATATCCCATTGCAGTACTCCTTGTCGTCGAGCGTCTTCAAGACATTGTTCGCCACTCTGTGGATGTGCTCTATTGTGCCATGAACAGATGTAAAGCCGAATTGGTGGACAGTCGTTCCTATACCTCCGACAAAGTAGTTAGGAGAATTATAGGTCGATACGAGTTTGGATGATCCTCAGGCTTGCCAGGCTGGTGGATCATTGTTTTTCTGGCTCTTCTCCATGTGGTGGGAAAATATTGCATCCTCAGCATAGCGTTAAAGTTTAACGTTATGTAGAGGAGCGTCCTTATTGGCAGAGGAGCGTCCTTATTGGCAGAGGAGCGTCCTTATTGGCAGAGCTTTTAGTGTTTTATGACATATATTGTCGTGTCCTGGGGCCTTGCTTATGGACAGCTTCCTGGAGCAATTGTGTGTTTAATACTAAATGAATAAAATATTCGATCCGACTGAAAATTTTTAATAGATTCATTAATGACAAATATTTGGAGGCTACTCTTGAAAATGGGTTAGACACGTCCTTAGATATTTTCGTGAAGTATCTGCTTATAAGAAAGTATGACATCATGTTTTAAGTTGATAATGGCTGCAATGAATAAAATAAGTGCACCTGTGTCACACAATAGAAGTGAAACTTCTTGAGGTATCCTCGTGTATTGCAAATTGCAGAACTTTCAATATCCTTCCATTCGGATTTCATAGTTTAACATTTTTACTTGTTTCTTTTTTTAATACGGCCACTGTCACCTGCTTTCCTCCACGCTTAGGTAGTGTATCAAAGTGTTATTATTTTTTTTCCCCCAAAGCGTACAATTTCATTTGATTTAATTTGCTTTTCGCTCGCTCGCTCGTTCGCTTTAAGTTTCAATTGAATTTCGCATATAATTCGAGTCTCAAGTTTTCATTTTCCTGCAGCAATTGCTTCAAGTACTTTGCGTAATTCTTTGCTTTTTGCTCTGAGTTTATATATTTTTTTTCTG
Source organism: Leucophenga maculata (assembly GCA_035044805.1). Taxonomy (NCBI): domain Eukaryota; kingdom Metazoa; phylum Arthropoda; class Insecta; order Diptera; family Drosophilidae; genus Leucophenga; species Leucophenga maculata. Next base: position 1,621,062 of record JAWNNP010003385.1, read on the forward strand.
CTGTGCTATTGGATTAAATGAACTTTGTTCTATTTGTTATTGTTATTAACTTTTTCGCACAATTGGATTCGGTGTTGTTGTTGTTCTTGTTGTTGTTGGTGCGCAGTTTCCGCTTGATTATATTTTTACACATAATAATAAATGAAGCGTGCACACTGCGTTATGCAAGCCTCATCAATTGCCTTTCGGTCACTGTGTGTGCGATAGTGTGTGTGTGTGCGTGTGTATCTATGTGTTTATAACTATTTATTTATATGTATATGTGTATGTACACTTGTATTTGTGACAATGCAGTTGAAAATCCTGCGCGTGCATTCAAGTAATTCCAGCAGCTCAGTCATTGAACATGAAAAATGCATTTTGCTGGGATTATTTTCAACAAAAATACGGAAGAGAAATAATCAATTTTATTTTCAAATTATTTCCTTCATAATGAAATTCTATTATATCAAATATTCTCGGCATGTAGTCGTCGTACAGGCATTAAGTTCATTTTCTAACATTAACTTTACATTAATGTCACGGTGTGGTGTTTTAGCTAAAAATGTCCTCATTGTATACTGCGAATTTAGTATTGAAGGATATTTACATTGTGAGTGTTTGTTTGTAACGAAGTAAAGAATAGTGTCACGGAAGACTAGCTATATACTCTTGAACACCGAGATGATCCAGCCACTCTCATTTTGGCTGTCGGTAGGAAATATAGCTGCTGGATTTCTCAAAGAAGTTCAATACCCTTTCGCATGCGTTTTAACCAAAGCGCTTTTGGCACTTCGAAGGTGATTCGCCTTAAATGAGCTTGTTGCATGACTTAACAATCTCTTTTGGTATCGGAAAACATGGATCTCGCCATTTATTTTAGATTATACGGAACAAAAAGAAGTCATGGTTGTTTAGCATTGAGAATTCACCATCCCATGTTGCTCTAGCAGAACAGTTTTCACACGGTCAGTACTTCCGAAGAAATAGGCGATCAATCGCGAATAACTTTTGTTGGGATTGGCTTGTTTTGAAAGATTCATACTAACACATATCCAATATTCGTCACGTGGTTCATAAAAATTTATTTTATCATTCGTATATTCTAATATAATACTCCATAGAAGTCTGAATCGGACCATTAAAAGAGGTAGCCCTATACAAATAGTTGAGACAATAAAGATATGTCCGTCTGTATGGTCATACGTATGAACATCACGAACTTGGACCAAATCAAAGATCGAGCCTTTAAGCTTGGACTTTTAGTCTCTTCAATTCCCTCTGCAGCTAATTTGTATTTAATGAAAGTTCCAAACGTTAAGGGTTATTACCCAAAAAACGGAAAAATGATTTTTTTTTTTTTTTGTTTAGCTAAAAGCTAAGAACGCCCAATTTGAAATATCTTCTCAGACTTCCAGAAACAAGTTCGTGAGCACATTTCGTAGTATTCGACATTTTACAGAACAGCATTGATGACCCATATGTGATCTCCATAGGTTGCCATCTTGTCCTTAAGAATTTGAAATATCCTATCGCCGTTAGCTACCTAGAATATTATGCTTTTCTTATATAATTATGTCTAGGGTACCCTAGACTCAACTCAACTCAAAATTTATCATATTATTCTTCTGATAAACCTTAAACTTAGCAGCTAACTTTTTATCAGTTATAGAAATCTTATTGAGAGGCTAATGGATTAATATTGAGTTTATTTCGCTATTATCAAATATGATTGGATTCAGCAGCCCTGCTTGCGATAGGGTTAGTGAGAGGATTACATTGTCTAGGTCATCTATTATAGCCTTTTTTCTAGCTAAGAGTGCTTCCTGTATCTGGTTCTGTGACTTTCGCTTTTTCTATTATTTCGTTTTCTATGAGGTTGTTTACCTGTTCCTGAAACTGTGACTTATTTGTTACCTATTGATTATAATCACTAAACTTGTCTATCTGTATAGTCATCTTTCGAAAGTCCTTATAGTCCGCCGTTCCTAAGGTGTTCACGCTTCGAGTGTTCCCTTGTCGGTCAATTTGTTCTAGCTTTGATTTTATTAGTTTTGTCATATGGCTCTGCGGCTTTTGTTTTACTGATATTGTCGTCACTTATCCTTATGGAGCACCCTGCAATCGGGAAGAAGTAACCCTATTAAATTCGAAGGGAATAATAGAGTCGATAAAAGTTTTCAGGTCGGAACAATACAGATTATTCCAATATAAAAGTTTCCTTTGTATGCACATTTACGCCTTGCTTGAATATTCAATTTACAACGAAATCAAAACGAAGGGTATTAAAATATCAGTGTCACTAATGTTTAATATTTTTCATTCATTTATTTTTTTTCAACTGACTTTGTGTGTATGTGTGTGTATTTGTTCGCGACGAAACGAAATTATGTTAGCCATTATTTTAAGCCAATTTTCTGACAAAAGCGCTTTTAATTCAATTAACACCGTTTAGGATATCACTCTCTACTATTTTTTGGCTTAATGTTTTTTTGTGTACTTGTTGTCGGTTTTTTTGTCGGTGGTTGTTGCTTTTAATAGCCAATTACGTGCTTGGTTTGCATCAGTGTCACTGCCATTCTATGGAAGTGTGCTTGCTCACCAGATGTCCTTCTGTCCAACCATCGCTCAATAGTTCGCTTATAAATTTTCACTACGTGCTTGAATTGCAAACTCTGTGATTTTGTTAATTTAATTGTTTTTGCTTCAATTATTTATTATAAAAATTTATATTTTACATAGAATAAAATATAAAAAAAAAAATTTGGTTGAAATTGCATTAAACTAAAATTTTGTGCGCTTTAACCTTTTTTTTTTTTGTCATAATTAAAAGTTTAGAAAAATGAAGTAATTGGCTTCGTAATGCTTAACTTTAAATTTGTTGAGTAGTATACATTAAGAATTAATTTCAAGGAACCATAAAAACTTAGATGCAGATTAAGCTGTTCGTCCTTCTTCTAACAATGTAGCATCGATATGAGATGATGCTACGACTAGTGGTATTTGCCTTACTTTTGGCCAGTTTCGTCAGATACATCGAGGAGAAAGATTTATCCGTACCCGTCGTAATAAAAATCTGTAAACCGTTTTATTGCTGCTAACATAACTTCCCATCTTCTATTGTGAAACTTCATCGTTGGTATGAGAAACTTTAGCAAACGTTGTAAAGATGGAGGCTATCCATTTTAAAGGTCCGATCTGGGCTGAAGTGGAATATTGCTTATGCACTACAAGATCTTGATTACCTTACGGATAGCCAGACAGACGGACTATTTCGACTAGAATTTCGAAGCTGATGAAGAATATATATACTTTTACGGGGTCTGTCTTGTCTGTTTCTGTCTGTTACATACATTTTCACAAACTTAGAATACCCTTTTTCCCAATGGGTACATGGTATAAAAATACTTAAAAGAACCTTGACAGCCAATGCAAGCATAATTGAATCCGTAATCGATTAAATTTTGAGTTTCCCGTAAAATTCAAACACAAATAGCTTAAGCAAATTTTAGCCGTTTTTCGCATGGAAGTATTTCTTGCATTTTGGGTCATATGGAACACAGCTTATATCACGAATTATGGGTTTGCAGTTCGCTTTTCATTTCAAATGTTTGTGGATATGAAGAACCTTACCAGAAGGACGCCTTAAGGTGTGATTCAGCTTTATAGTGCTCCTAAATATACCAATAGCCTGGCACTTGTAGGAGAGTGATGTAAAACTTATCGGTGAACTCATTAATAGATCTGCGGCAGCTGTTGACAGTCATTGACCATGTCATTACATCAAGCATTATAGCAGAAAATTTAAATGTCTGTTGACCGAAGGCCTAGGATCTTTATTGCAACACTGAAGCGATGTAGAAGTCAGATCCATTAACATATTTACCAAATTTCATTTCTGTACCTCAAATAGATGCAGACAAATTTTGAGCCGAAATATATATATTGAAATTTTGTTCCATCACAAGTTTTGAGAAATCAGTAGAAGTACTGAATGCTTTCATTGAGAAAAATTTGCTTCTGTTACAATTAATGTGGAAAAAAATGGAAGAATAAAATATGTCACTTGTATAAAATATCATCCTATTAACAACCTTAAAGAAAACTAAACTCTATATCAACCCATTCGAAATGGATAGGTTGAAAAACCATAAATTTAGTGCTTGTTCTCCACTGATATATTCGAAACATCTTTTTTGCGCTTTTACGCTTCTTTGTTTAAGCAGAATAATGCATATGCAGAATATTAACTCAGTAATATTTTACAATCGTAAACCTCTTCAACGTCTGATACACATCCGTCTGTTGTCTATAAATAGCAACTCATACGCACCGATGTAAATTAAATTGCCAGCATATGGCTGGCAAATATAATCAGCAAAATATCTGACAATAAAAATATTTTTATGCTGTTAACGTCGACATGATGCTATGCTGCATTTAAAATACAAGTAAATAACTGAAGTCCTATGTGCAGCAACTAATAAAGCTACTTGCATAAAAATTACAAAAATAATAAAAAAAAAAAAAAAAGAATGAAAATTGAATGCCTTACAAATGCACAGCCTTATGGCATGCAAATGTCGTACATACAAATAATATTGCTCATACGAGCTGTTGTCGTGCATAAAACTGCTAAGGAAATACCTGAAATGCCACGCTTACAAATACAGCTACACAAATATTGCAGCATGACAAATAAATACGTGTAGCTGGAGAACAGACTTCAGCATGCTAATGGAATACTTACGCGCCGCGCGTCTAGATGGCAAAAGTTTTTGCGCTTTTATTTAGTTATTTCCCCCATCAAATGCCATATCAGACATGCGGTAAAAGTTTTCAGCATTGAGCTGAGTTCATAATACATAATTGATTTAGACATAAAACAAACACACACCGACAGGCTGATAGAGAACCAAAGGATATAGCTGAAGGAAGTCTTAAACAATAACAGCTTCCTTGGCGTATTGAAAATATGATTTGCAAATACACAGAATCAGAATCAAAAAAATTAAGTCATGCATAGCAAATAAAAGAAATACTGAAAAATAAGTTTGACTATGAAGTAACTACTGGAAAGTCGAATTTAGGTGAACCGCAAATAGTTTATTTACATATTAAATGAAGTGCAGTGGAAAGAAATACTGTTTTGTTTTGATTTGATTTAAAAGAAACCGAATAAATGCTTGTGACAGAATATTAACTTCGACAACATATCATTTTAGGCACGCATTGAATTGCGAAATTGAAAGATTTTAAAGACATCAAATAAATATGTAATATGCTCAATAAATCGATCGATCGCCGGCTAGCACCACCGAAGATTCTGGTATTACTGCGCCAACCGGGAGTATCAGCGTCTTATTGATCTTGATTTTTGTCTTTTATCCCAAAACATCTTCTATTTGCTAGAGTGATTCTTCGCCTGAACTCCACGCTGACGTTGTCGTGCTGGTTATTTCGAATTCAAGATAGACGAAATTTTCTACATCATTTTCTACGGTATGCGAAAAGACTTGTCCTCATTTACAGCTAGACCCATGAGCCGAGACTGTTTTTTAAACTCCGAGAACGCCTACGTACTGATGATATCAATGTCCTTGGCGTACGCGAGCAGCATCACTCTTCTTTAGAAGATTGAACGTGGCCTATTATGCATGTACGGGCACTGTCGTAGAATGTATTCCATCAGCAGATTGAAAAAATCGCACGAAAGCGCATCACCCTGCCTGAAAGCTCTCTTTGTATCAAAGGGGACGGGGAGGTTTTTCTCCACCCTCACAACGCAAATATCATAGGTTCGAAAAGCGCAACAGCATACAGTTTGAATTAGTGTTTATAAAATTTTAGCTTACTAATTTAACTTATGTCTTATCTTTTGACTTCGCAGTTCGATTTTGATGAAATAAACGCTAAATGTTACTCAAAATAAAGCTTCTTAAATTTCAGTAAGTCTATTGATTCCAATCAGTGGCTTTTATGTGATGCGCGCACTAACAAACAGACAAACACTTTTCTACAATTTTATTAAATATAGATTCACAACATTATGCTATAAAGTTAAGCATTGTCCGTCAAATTTACGTTCCATATGAATGCATAATTCTAAAAGATGTCTTTGAATATTTGCATGGAGATTAATACAGCAAATTCTATTTACAATTCTTACTTTCACATTGTGAATGTCTAAATGAAAACCACAAAAAACATAAGTTTTACCTTAATTTTACATAATTGCTTGAACTATAACAACTGAATTCTAATTATTACCACAAAGTTTTAATTGACCGAAGAAGTGTTTTACAAATTTTGGTTTATAAACCAAAATTAACTTATTGCATAAGATACAATAAGATGTATGTACATCAAACTGCAACGTTTATAGACCACAAAACCAAGCGCTTATTACAAGCAACTTTTCGATTCGATGAAGTGTATTAATCAACTAGGAATACATATTAGCTTTCACTTTTGTTCTCAACCTCACTTCAAGAACCACAAAAATTTTAATAACCTCAAATCGCAAATGTCAACTGTGTATGTATGCACGAGCTTGCTTTTTATTGTCCTAGCGATGTCACGAATAACTGCGATGACAGCTAAATGTGTCACATGACACATACAGCAGGCAGACGAACAGACTGGATAGTTGGTATGTCCGTCCGTCTGTCTGTCTGTCTGTCTGTCAGAGTTTATTTGTCTTATGTTGCCTAGCAACTTACACTTTCTCAGTTTGAGACAAGTTGTTCTGCGTTTTTGGCAAACTAACAAGCAGATTCCTGCATCAAATGTCAGGACAATGCAAAATTCACCATTTTGTTGTTTTGCTTTACTTTGCCTGCTGCGTATTTCATAATTTTATTAATTAACATTTCAAATAAGTTGACAGCGCTGTAACGGCGGGCGACGCTTGAAGAACTTGGCAACAAATTGTTGCAATGCTTTGTTGTAATAAATATTTTTAGTAAATAAAATATTTTATTGTATTCGTGCATGATGAAAGCATATACATATCAACTATCATGAAAATTGTTTGTTGTTATTTAGCTTCAAATTAAATTTAAATTAAGTTTGCGGCCAGAAAATCATGCCTGAGCTAAGAGCACTTTTAAAAAAGTTTTTAGTTTAAAATAATATTAAATTATTAGTACTATACGATGACGATTTCTGCTGCTACGCCTCCATTTTGTTTACTACAGAAAAAATAAAGTTTTTTTAATTAATCCCTTGCCTAATGGCATTACTACTTTAAAGGCAATAACCCATAAAAATGATTCATGCGGTATTTGCTTCAGTTTGAAATTCAGTCAAGTGAGCCTCGAAGTTTTATATGTGTTGAAGTTACCCCTCCAAAATGAGTCAAGTGTTTTGTAAGCTGCTTAAATGTTAGAAATAAATATATACTACCTCGTGGTAGCGTGAATGTAACCTGAATGCGGATGCAGTTCTCTGGATCACTAACACTTCTGCACTTCAATCAATGGACAGTCTACAGAATTCTCTAAATTCAAAGACCAGCGCAAAGATGCTGCATTCATATTCACCCCTCAAGCTTTGTGCCGTCTCAATAGAAATATTTATTTTTATTAATTTATTATGAAAAGAAGTGAATACCAAAATATAAAAATAAAGCTAGCTGATGACTAGGGATGGCGTTGCCTTGTTGGTGTAATAGACAATATCACTGTGAGCTTGAGACAACAAGCTTCTTGTCAAAAATCGTAATAGGGATAGAGCAGTTCCTTTAAATTTATTGGATTAAACACCTGAAGTTTGAATATCCGCATCTTTTCCTATATAAACTTTAATTACTGGAAGTTACGTTTGTATGTGGTTCGCCAATTTTAAAACATTTATTATTGCTCTAATTCAATTCCTCTAATTAGTTTTGTTTGGGAGCGGTATTTGCAAGTGACTACATCATAATCATTCCAAGGTGATGCAGAACATTATTAGCCTTCATACCGAATTTCAGTTCGAAGTCTTCTGATTCATATTGACAGAGAACAGACAGATAGACAGACGAATATGACTTGTGACATTTGTGGATGACACCGTTTCAATCTCTGGTAGTGGGATTTGAACTTTCCTCATTCAGTCGTTGGATTCGAGTTGGACCGAAGTCGTTCTATATACCTTCTCACTTGTGATTGGACGACGTCACAGACTTTAGAAACTGCCAGGTCCTTTTCCATGTCCCAATGGGGATTTTTTTTTTTTTTTTTTTGAGGCCAGCAGCCACTCCATTTTTTAGCTTTAGAAAAGATCTTTCTCTGCTCCATAGTGAAGCGTCCCGCAAACGGAAGCCTCCTATACAGTATGACGTCGACGTATTTGTGGGCACGTATATGCTTCATGATGGAGCCTAGCTACCCGCGTAAATGCACCTCCAACACCCTTATAAGTTCGAACCGCTGAGGGGTGCATAAGGCCCTTTAGCATGCTCAGATGACCACACTGCCAATCCCTGTCAAAAGCTTGCTGAATATCCAAGAGCACAGCCACAGAATATTCCTTATATTCCATCGCTTCAAGATCGAAGTTGACAACTTGGTAAAGTTGTTCCGGACTGCAGTGACTTTTACGAAAAGAAAAGTGCCACTTTGGGATTCTCTGATTAATGCTTTCTAGTTGCAGAGTTCGGCTCAAAATTAGTCTTTCTATTATTTTACCTAGGGCATGTAAGAGGCTAATCGAACTGGCTTAGGGATCATAGTAATGAGCACGGATTTTCACACCCTTTGTTATTAAAGAGCAAGATTATAAATAACAGTGCTCTGTTAGGGATTCGTTTAGGCGTTTTGTTATCCAAAAGATCTTCATCTGGTAATTTTTTAGACTTCGACTTTTTAATCTGTCGCCTTGCCTCCTGAAGGGTAACTGGATTTAACGGCAGGGACATGTTGTAACAAGACTCCACTTTCTTAACGACTGATATCAGATCAAATGGTACAAATCAGCTCTCCAAATTATCGGCAAAGACCTCTGCCTTTTCTTTAGTAGAATGGCATCAGCTGCCTTTGATTGGAACTTTCGGGATAACCTGTTTCCTAAAAAGTCTCGTAAAATCACAGAGAGAGAGAAGTTGGATGATTCATCAGGACCAGCACTAGCCAGAATGTTGTCAATTGGATTTCTTTCTTCCTAGTGAGATCCTTTTGAAGGCAATTAGAAGAACTTTTGTAGCTTTGGTGGACACGTTCGTAGCCCTCCTTTTCAGACGTAAAAGTGCAGCCATTGTTGTAAGCATTTGAATCGACCGGAAGCTAGAAAAACATTGAGTAGCAAATTCTGCAGCTTATCTTAAGTTGTCCATGAAAATATTTATGGCATCATCAACATCCTCTGGACTGTTTATATTGATGTTGAGATTTTTTTTCTCTATTTAGCTTAGTCTTTAATGGTTCAACTGAACAGAAAACGTTGTCTTTGCGGCTTACAATTTTAGTCCAAGATTGCTGGGATAAGCAGGTGATCTGAAGAGACTTACAATAGCGTTTCAATAGCGAGCCTATTGCCAATAGATTTTTTGCTTTCTACTTAGGTTTTGCTTCACAAATCGTTTAAGTTAAAGAAGTGGGTGTATGCAGTTACGAAGTGTTTTAAACCCGAATTTCCAAATGGAAGCATGATATTTAGTTCTAAGTAGGATTTAAAGCGTTCCTTAACAACTCCCTGAAATATTTTCGAGAAGCACCCAAGCAAGAAGAGTCATATTTGTGAATGAAAAATAACCAGCTTTTAAACATGATCTAAAAGTTTTGGTAGATAGAAACGTTATTTTTTTTTTGGTAGGATTTTTGTGCAGATATTCAAAAAAACAAATATTTATTAAATTTTTAAGCTAAAAAATTGCTAGAAACTAACGCTATTCAAACTGTTTGCTAGCGCTTTTCAAACCTTCGACTTATACAGCGTGCTACTCAAACTGTACGCAAAAGGCAAATCAGTCTGATGAATGAAACTTAACATCGAGTATCTGCTTTAAAGCTAGAACTTTCGCTTTTAACACATGGAAAAAAAATAAAACTCTTTTGATGCGCATTCAATTGTTTTGTATTTAGAGAAATGGCACACAACTGAAGTACACTACGCACATTCAACAGTCAACGATGAAGAAGTAGCTTTGAATCCTTTATACGCCAGTACTGCAATCGGTGTATGCACGTGAGGTGTATACAAGGTGAAAAGCAAACCGTACAAAAATGTAGACAAATAATTTAATGTTACCGAGAAGAATACTTGCTAGAAGCAACCGTGTACAGCAGAGCAAGTAAATAGCTACGGAAGCTGGTCTACTATTTTGTGTAGCAGTTAGTTGTAAGTGGCATACCAGAACGACAGGCAGACGGACAGACAGACATAGCGCATCGATGACGACAACGACGACGACGAAGACAACAGCAGTCAGTGACACCTACGCGCAATGGTGTCACCTACTAAGCTGAAGGGTACGTAAAATGACTAAGCTCGGGCGTGTAGCAGGCAAGTAATGTAACTCGTACGAAGTAGGCACAGCACAGCACTGTGAAGTAAAGTAAACTAACCTGAGTTGAGATGAAGTGGTTTAAAGCATGCAGGATGTGGTAGACACATAGACAAAGTGACAGACGAGTTTTGATTTCCTGCTCCTACATATGGGTCTTATGCGCGGTAAGTATGTCAGCGGCAGTAACAAAACCAAAAACAAATAATGCTAACAGTAAAATCGACAAGAAATGTATGCACCCTCTTCTCCTTTCGTTTTCCATGTACCACTTAAATTGTAGTCTACTTCTGTGCATAGCTACGTCAGGCGGCATTATCTCATATGCATACTTGTATGTCGGCAGAAATAGCGGCAAGCAGGATTTCTATATACTGCATCTGTATGCAGATCATATGGAGAAAATGTAGATGGCAACAATTACTGGCCTATATATGGTGGAAGTGAAAAATATGAGTAAAGATTCTATGAACATGTCAAAATGTTAGGCAAACAATAATGAAGACAAAAAACATGAAGATTGCGAAAGGTTCATTAACATCAGAAAAGAACAGAAAAGTGAAATTCGCTTGTTTACACATTTATAGATTAAAACAAATTTAGAGTCGCTAGGGACCTCTTTGTTTTGTAAACTATGAGAAAAGTAAAAATTAACAGAACCTATTAATCGAGGCCAACAATATAACAGCAGAATGTTTTCTAGCGGTCTATATAGGCTAAACAGAGAAAAAGAAGAGTAATCTTCAGAAAATCCGGTATGAACATTAAATTAAATTAAACTGAGCAAACTTCATTGCTCAACAGCTTTAAAATACGTCTCTGCATAGAACTAATAAGATTTTGAAGCATTGTAGTGCCAAATTGAGTCCATTTTAGAACAATGGCTTCCTTTAAGTTTTTAAGACGACCCAATTTTTAAATGAATAGAATGCTTCAGGTTTTCGATGAGATATAGATTCCCAGACTGTGGTTTGAGTGGCAGCAAAACAAGTCTTTGAGCTGTATGGATCGGAGCATTATTCTGTTGAAAGATCCATTCGTCCCCAAAATAACTTTCTCCGAAAGCTCTACGAAGGTTTCAGCGTTCATTCTATAAGTTTTAAAGCACATTGGAGACTTTCCTTTGGAATTGCTTAAGACTTTGAACATCGCGATAAAAATTACGATTCCCGTCTGATCCTTTTCTCATCGCTAAATATTACATTTCTCCACTGCAAGTTCCATAACTTAAATTCGAGCTGTTTTATTTTCAGGAAGCAGCTTTGATTTTAGTTTTTGTTCCATAAAAGGTGTTCGAAGCCTTGTAGAATTTTTTGTACTCCAAGGGGTGATATCGGAAGTGATTAGTTACGTCGAATTTGCGATGCGTCAATATTTTTATTGATTGCAAAAAATTTAATACTTCGGACATCACGATAGATCTAGCTAACGGTAAACATAACGAGAAAACCTGGTGGTACTTTCCAATTTTTTTGCTCCAAGAGAGCTCTTGACAATCGAAATATGGGCGGAGGTAGGTGAGAAAAAATAAATTTTTATTTATTTATTTTGAGCACCTTACTAAGATGCCCTTTAACCGTCGTTCGGTCATGACCGCATTTAGGACGGCGCACAAACTGCTTCAGTTTTGTGCACTCTGGGGTCATTTGGTTTGAATGACGAGATCACAGAGATCTCTCCATTTCTGATCATATCAACGCATGCCCCCTCTCCGTCCTCTATTGCGTCGTCCTCCAATCAAGTTTGGGGCTTCCCATGTAAACCAAGATTGCTAAAGCTCTTTCATCCATTGAAATGAGGTGACCAACCCAATGCAGCAGGAATTTATCTCATACAGCTCGCGGTTCATACAGGACCAAAGCTCGTCACCGACTCTAAAACGACCAAAACTTTTGCGGAGAAAGACTTCCAACACCGTTTTATCTGACTCAATTACGGTTCATGTCTCTGTGCTATACAATAGGACCGGGAGTATAAGCGACTTATAGATTCTTAGAGAGTGGGCTTTACTTCTAATTTGCTTGCTCAGCCTAAAATAGCAAGCGTGATTCTTCGTCTGATCTACAGGCTGACGCTGTTATTGATGGTTGTTTAGGATCCAAGACAGATGAAGCTTTCTACAACATTGAAGTTGTAAGTACCAAGTACTTCGTCTTAGCCCCATATACCGTTAGACCTATAAACCGAGAATGTTTTTCAATCTCTGAGAACGCTTTGCTGACTCACCGTTCCTTCGTACCGATGCTATCAATGTCATCGGCGTAAGCGAGCAGCATCACTTCCTTTTGGAAGATCGAGCACGACATATTCTGTATGTACGGGCACTGGCGTAGGATGCATTCCATCAGGAGATTGAAAAAATCGCACGATAGAGCATCGCCCTGCCTGAAACCTCTCTTGGTATCAATACGCGCGACAGAATCTTATATCCGATGGAAAGTAGACTTATTCCCCGGTAGTTGGCGCCAACAGCGGGGTCTCCTTTCTTAAAGATAGGACCGAGAACACTGCGATTCCAGTGATTGGACATGCGTTCATCGGACCATCTTTTTCATAAAAGTTGGTGCATACTGCTAACCAACTCTTCGCTGCCGGTCTTAAATAACTCAGCTGGCAGCCCATCAGAGCCTGCCGCTTTGTTATTTTTCAGCTTTTTAATAACTGAATCGACCTCGTTATAGTCCGGTGGGTCTACAATAGTGCCATTTAGTGGTGATTCCAGTGACATTTCTCTATCGGCGGAATTGTGCGCTTCATCGCCTCCGAGTAGGTTAGAAAAATGACTGCTCCATAATGTCAGTTCATCCGTAACCAGATTTCCATTTTCATCTTTACCAAAACATTTTTATCAGTAAAAATATTAAGACCAAATATCAACGTAGCACTAGCACTAGATCTTCATATGCTTTAATACTTAAAAAAACTTCTCAGCTTACAGCTCAAATGACCTAAAAATACGGCATAGTACTAAAAAAATTTGAGAGGTTTAACAACATAACCGTACGCGCTAACTACGCAACTATTTCCATTTCATATTTGGTTACATTTGTAAGAGTGCCTGCATTCGCGTGAAGAATTATGACAAATGTATTTAAGATGTCCTTCTGCCTCAAGTTAAGCGTAATGGTATTCCTTTGTGTGAACTTGGTCGCTTTTAAATTTAACTTTCACTAATGTACGCGCAATTGTTGCAACTTATTGTAGTACATTATTATTATTATTTTTCATGTATCCTTTTTCACTTATACGGACAACAAGCTACATCATTATGTTCCGTTGAGGTACATATTTAACATGTTTAACAATGTTCATTCACTGCTCGAAATGGCGGCGGAATTATTTCTTTATCTACCAAGCCACGTTTTTGTGGCGACACTGATTGAGTTGTAAATTTCAATCGTTGTGCTATCCTGCGCCATCGATGCCGTTAAGTAAACGTTTAACTGTTTACCACTTGACGCCATTTTGCCGGAAGTGGAAGTGTATGCATGTAAGAACTCTCATTACGTATACGCAGTGAACTTGCCAACTAAATGTTGTTAATTGTGAGTGCGTGTGAGAGTGTGTGAGTGCGTGAGCTTGTTTCAAGTGTATGTACACGTACGTGTACGTGTATGTTGAAGTGTCAACATTAACGCAATCACGCACACAAGCACTCACGCACTTTCTGTCATGCATTTGTTTTAATTAATTTTTTTTAAACCCTGTAAAAGTATTTTATGTAAGCAGGTTATGTGAATATTATGTTGCTGATATAAAATATATAAAATTGAAAAGTCAGCGAAATTCTATTCAAATCGGATCGAAATCGAAACTCATACACCATGTCCAATATAATTTCTAGCATATGTATTTCGTTTCTATATTTCTTTTTCATTTCACCAACCAATATACCCTTAATCTAGGTGCAGGGTATGCTATACGCATTCACCTGAACTTAACTTTTATCTGTATTTTTTTTTCTCTTTTTAACAAGCTGTAATTATAGTCTGCCATGCTGGAATTGTAATTAATAAAAAGTAATTAAGTTAAGTAAATAATTTACTTTTTCGCGTACTGTTCGCATGGAGTCGTCAAAAAATAATAAGATTGTTTACATCGTTAAGTGTGAATGGCTGCTTCATTTAAGTTGTCAGTGCAAATTAAAATTGCGATTTTTTTTTTTAAGAAATATTAAATTGCAATTTACATAAGTTGGAGAAAGTGTCTGAACTGTCATTTAATTTATTTATTATATAATATGTGTATATAATAAAAATTTATAAACTTTGATGTCTCTTGTGAGTTATTTTGTCTAAAAATATCTGAATTTACATCATAATACATCTAACTCATGCTAAGGAAAATTTTGCAGCATAAACTATTTCCCACAAAGTAGTTTCAACTCAACCCTGTGTAGCTCTGTATATGTATGCTTTCTTTACTTCATATCGCTAGAACGCATCGCAAATAAATAAAAAATGTTCCAGTTTATAGCGCACGTTAAAAGTATTTTATATACTCGTATCTATTAATTGCTACGCTGCGAGTTTTTAATAGTACCCGCAATTTCTTATGCCTCCTGTCACACACACACTCTAGACCACTTGAATGTGCTTTTTAATAACTTAAAAATATCTGCGATGCGAAAGAAAGCAAGTAAAAAAAAATCCATATATATGTATAAAGAGTAGAGACAAAATTACCATAAACTTTATGTTGCCAACGAAAGCCATAAAAAAATGTAGCTAGTAATTCATTGTGCCATATTTTTATGTAGCCTTGTGCATCCTTACCCGCTGGATTTCAATTTCGATACCAATTCATTTTCAACTTTTTTCTGCTCTGCACACTTTGGCCAAGTGGCATGCAGCAAGACATTTCGTATAAAGAGAAGTGTGTGCTGTTGCAGTTGCATGTGAATTATTTGAAAATAAAGTGCGAGTAATTGTGCTGATGTGCTTCCGTTGCTGTTTTAAGAATCATAAACATAATTTATAAATCGATTGTCTGGCAATTAATTTGCTCAGTTAATTAAAAACACTCAAAAGGCAAATGAATAATGCATGAATAACGACTTAAAAAAAAAAAAACAATTTGTTGAGCTAGAAGAATTAGTGTGACTCATAAAGAATTTTAATTTTGTACAGTATCACCTATCACAGGTTTAATCGCTGTCACTATGCGAATCGTCTACAAACATCTAATGTGGTTCGATGAAATCGTATCTAATTAATCGTTTCGAAAGAGGCTGCTCATGTTGAAAAATAAATATTAGATCCATTAAAGAAATTCGCTAAGATGTTCCGGGATGAGATTATGTTTGTTACTACCTCTTTTGATGAGAAAGATCACACTCGTAAATTTTTCTTTGTCCTTCGACATGAACAAAAAAGAGCTACCAACCATTAATCGTAAAACGTTCAAAGAAGATATGACGCGAAGTCTTTATAGTCGTTTGGTTTTCTAAGATTTTCCAATTATACTGTTAAATTTTCTTAAATATTCCGGACTTAACGACAAAAACTATTTGCGAATCATAAAGTGTATGGGAAAATAATGTTGTTAGTTTTACTAATTTCCTTTCAATTTCTTCATATTTTTCCACTTTTTGTCTCTTCCTTGAACTTTTAAAAATATTTTAAAAAAAAATATATTTTTGTGAGTGTAACAAATGTCAATAGATACAACAAAAGTTTCTCAATCTCGCGACAGTGAATACGCTAACTTCAAGATCAGCTTCATTCACTTTTTAGTCGTAAGGCAACCAGAGATGCCATAAATATTTTCGTACTTTTATCCTTTGTAATTATTATTAGGATCTGTAGCTTAGGTACAAGAGCTTATTGGTTTTGTGTAAATGTATGTAACAGGTAGAAATAATGTTCGGAGACCCCCAAAATTACCCGCATTATGTTTAGGAGTGATAGAGGAGTTGTCCGTTTGGCCGTCCATATGAACGAAAGGATCTCGGTAACGATAATAGATAGAGACTTCGTGTTTTTTGCCGGAATTTTACAAGTTTATTTTAAAATTGTAAAAAATTGTATTTGATTGTAAAGATTCCTGTTCAGAAACTCCAATTTGTTTAGCAAATTTGGGATCTTCATAATTGACATTTGGTCTTAGATTTGCTCATTCGATTTTTTTTTTGGCAGATGAGATTTTAACGAAATATTTCAAATATTATCACTTGTATATGATATACCTAACAACGATTACTTTTTAAAACAGCTTTTTTAATTCTTATTAAGACATAGTCAAGAAATATCATCTCAAATGATGTAATTCTTGCACTTAACCTTTTTACATTTAATGTATACTAAACGAAAACATTTTAATTTCTCTTTTTTACAGCTGTGTAAATCCCAAGTTAAATATATAAAATGATGACCACATCGCCGCAGGACTTCTTTGGCAATCCCTATGCACTCTTTCGCGGTCCGCCAAGTGCGATGCGACCGCGTGAATCCCCATTGCATACATATGCGCTTGATTTGCAGACAGCAAACAAACGCAGTGGCAGCAGCAGCAGCAGTGTCATTGGAGCGGGCTGTGGCATGCACACAGAGACGGATGTGCGTCCACAAGCACCACCGCCGCCATTGCCGCCACCGCCGCCATTACCACCGACACCGCCGAGGTAAGGTTTGCTAAAAAAGCAACGATATGCAGCTTCAATCAACAGACGCGTCTAACAACAAGCAACACAATTTAACAAAATCAAAATCAAATACTTTATCAAAAAACCAAATAGAAAACATCAAATCAAACTAAAGAGAAGCATACAGATGACATGTGAGAAGATTATATGAAAACTAAGCATTAAAACATATATTTTTTTGTATTTTTTTTAAGCATTTGTGTTTTTTTTTTAAAGTGTTCTATAAAGAATTTTTTTTTTACTAAGCCCTTTAAAATTAACGGCCAATGAGAGTTATTTAAATATGATATATAAGATATATATATATGTAGTCAATAGACTTATTTGGTTGGTTTTACAAAAAAAAAAAAAAGGAACTATACATATTAAACAACAGAATGGACTACACCCAACTAGGTTGCCGATAAGTAAGTGTTTGCTACGCTATTATATTTAAGAATTAGATTAATTAGTTTAGTAATAAGCTTAAAAATTGTAAGAAATGACGCCAAATATTAGATTTAATATACCAAAAATAATGGTAAAAGCTATTGCAGAGCACACCATGAGACACTTGTACTTAGACTTAGAATTAATTTAAGTTTAGTAAAAGCATTTAATATCAAACAGAGCTAATAAGTACATCATATCAGTTACTAATAAATATTTATATAATATACGAATTTTAAATAATATAATGGATTATACCTGATACGTACTCGTATAATCTACAAAGATAAAGCTTATATTCTAATATGAAGGATGTGTTGTATGCCATATACATGTACTTCAATAAATTGTAGTAGTTTGAAAATAACTTAAGAACGAAGCAGCTAAACTTATGGGACCACAGCGTCCATGAAACGAAAATGCAACACCGCATATGTATAACTAAGATTAATAACTATATACAATATTAAAATACATTTACAAATTATGCTGCTTTAGGCGCTTAAGGCGTAGTAGTTTTTGAATAGCTTTTTACAATATTATGCAAAAATTCTAAAGCGTAGACTTATAAATATTATAGTAGCAGCTTTTGCCTAGAAAACTATTTACTATAAAGCATTAATCAAACAATAACTAATTAAATTAGCATTACATTAAAATACATATATACATAGGTATACGAGAAGTTTAACCTCTAAAATACTAGACAGACTATAAACTAATGTGCTAATTATTCCTAGAACCATATTGAAAAAACAATAACTTAATATTTTCTAAAAACAAAAAAAAATATTTAATATATACAATAAGCTTAGAAAGCATTACATTTTTGCAATAATTAAATAATTAAATATATCAAACTAATATAGCTTAACAAAATGAATAATAGTAGTGCAACCAAAAAAAAAAAAAATAAAAAAATTATATATTTTAAATTACATTCAATAATGAAGTTTCAGTCGAACTAAAAGTTACTAAATGAGAGCACATTTGTAAAATTTGCAAATTTACCAAGAGTACAAAAAATTAAAAGCTTGTAAAATGCACAGAATTAGCTTAAAATAAGGATATAAAATAAGTTTATAAATAATCAAGGACATATGGCAACCGAGAATAATGTCAACTATCAACAAATTAATTAATTACTTATACATCAATCAACATATAAACAATTTGGATCAGCTGACATTCACAACGAATTGACAGTCACAGCAAAGGAACAACTTTACTTCTTCTTCTTAATTAATTAATTAATTACTTATACATCAAACAACATATAAACAATTTGTAGCAGCTGACCGTCACAACGAATTGACAGTCACAGCAATGGAACAACTTTACTTCTTCTTCTTAATTAATTAATTAATTACTTATACATCAAACAACATATAAACAATTTGTAGCAGCTGACCGTCACAACGAATTGACAGTCACAGCAATGGAACAACTTTACTTCTTCTTCTTCTTCTACTACTACTTCAATCAACATATTAGACACACAGACAGAAATATTAAAATATGCAAGTAAACTTTTACATTTAAAATATAAATAAATTAAAAACTAGCCAACCAACCAAAAAGTAATAATAATTAATAATTAATCAAAAAAAAAAATCAAAAAATTTGCCAATTGACTACATAGTACATTATTAGCTTCTCTTAAAATATTCACAAAACTAACTTAATAATAACTCTAATCGAATATTTTTTTTTTAATCTAAATACCTAAAACATATTTATTTAGTTATACGATTATATTCGTATATATATATAATCTCTTCAATCAACTCACAACTCACAAAAAAAAAAAAATCAAACCATGTATACTGCCAACAACAATAAAATGGGTAAGTGTGCTTCCAATAAAATGATTTTTATAGATTTAAGAAAAATCCATATAAATTTTTCGAATTACTCCTATTTAAGCCTACGCATGTTTGGCATGTGTACTCGAAATGATATTGAGTCAACTATATCCCAGACGCGTTAGTTTTCCTGTTTGGTGAACTGCGTGGAAAATAATCATTTTTAAAAACAATTACTTATCGGTCTTGAATATAGCGTTTACAAAATAATTAACTAGGTCTAGACTGCATGTTGTCAGTAAGTTCCATAAATGGATACACATAAAAAACATCGTTTAGAACAACGAAGACTTTTCAAATTTCGTGCGCCAGGTACATTCGAATTTGTATATTTTCTTTTTTGTTACATTGGTGAGTTTTTGAAGAACATTTCGACCAACGTTTTTGCAAATATTTTTTTTCCAATCGCAAATAATAGGCCACAAGATATTTTTCTTCCTTAAATAAGCATATTAGTCTTTTTTTTTAAGTCCATCGTTTATCCAATTTTTTATTGATGCCAAATAATAGCTTTTCTCAATGCACCAAGATATATTTTTCACCAAATAAACTTAATATCTCAACATTATCTTCTTTTAGCTCGATACATTCCGTCTAGCATTACCCCATTTTGTCTTCGTCCCAAGTAATCAAATATTCAAAGAACCAACCAATTTTTTTTTTTTTACAAATAAGCTGAATTCCTACAACATAGTCTCCTTTAAGCTTAATACATTCTGTACAGCGTTTTCGGAATTTTGGTATATTTTTTTTTGGCAAATATTAGGTCTTTGCAAAGCTTCTTAAAATAGGCGTTTGTTTCAGTGGTGATCTCATCATTCTAAAATTTCTTACCGCCCACTCATTTCTACAGGTTTGGAAATTGAAAATAGTCAAAGGCGACTAAATTTTCTTCTTTAGCCCTTTTCAAGGTACACAGTATCTGGATTGTTCCTTGCTCTCGGGTGTGGTGTAATGGAATTTTATTTCATCCAAGGTAAGAAAACGGCGTAGAAACTCCATAGAAAATGGTGCAGAATCTCCATAGTATTTATGAAGGCTTTTCTTTTGGGCAAATGGAACTCAATGGAATGGAATGGAAATTGATGGCAGTATTCCGCGAGAATTTCGAAAAGCAACTGACTTATCAAACCACTCTTGTATACATGGGATCATATATATTGCCATGATCAGCATTTCCATTTGGTTGTTAAAGGATGAAAAAAGATAAACGTAGTCTTTTCTAGGGTATTTTTAGTTCAGGAGAAAGCCTAAAAATGGTGGTTTTTTTGAAGAACTTCAGTAAACCTTTTTAATAGTGATTCGAATAATCTCCATAACAATTTTCTTTACTGCTTCAAAGTTTTCATCGGTCGATGACGTATAGTGTTGTCCAGAGCGAGCATTGCCATTAATATTTTCTTGAACTTCTGTGAAGGGCTTGTACCACTTAAACATTTTTTTTTTATATATTTTTTTTTTTTTTTTGAGATTTTATATTTTTTTGCAATTTTAAAATTTTATGGAGATCTGTTTCGCCAGGTCCTTCAGTGAAAATTTTGACAGACTTTTCAGGCATTCAAAGAATAGTTCTTCAAGAAATCGGGTGCTTTGGAAGAGTGCAGGGAAATCACATAAAAAATGTTGGATATTCTTCTCTTTATCACCACAACACCACCGCCCATATTACAGTGTACTGTTCTGATTCCTGTCAAAATGCTGATCCTGTTATTGCTAAAGCAGAGTGCAGACATCCACTTTATTTAACATCTCCAGAACCAGAGGTATTTAGAGACACGCTACATTATCCTGCCAAGCGGAATTAAAGCTGAGTTGCCAGTTACTCTGAAAAACACCAGCTCTTATGCCTTCATCAGTCTTCGATCCATCTGTGTAGACTGTGTTGCTTTACTATGTGTAGAATGTTGAGTTGGCCTCCAACAATTACCCTGAGCAAATGTAGCTCACTGAGGTTTATTTCATGTTTTTTTTTTCCGGCGTGGGCTTTAAAGATTCTTATAGGTTTTGAAACAACAGTTTGGGGTAGGATCTCAATTACTCAGTTATACTTCGACTTTCTTAGTACGTTGTGGAGGTTAACTACATGAGATTAGGTTAGTTTAGGCCTGATGACCGCAGTATAAAATCAGTGAGTAATATAATCAGTGAGTAATAAACTCGGTATCTTATATTTTCGTGTGAAGAATACTAGTTTGGTATTTTGTGTTGAGCCCAAGACCAGTCCGTTCCGTCCATCTAAGTGTAGTATAAATTTCAAGATATTCCTGATTGTGGGTAAAAATTTATCCGTAACTATTAGAGCTAGGCCGTTACCCTACATCGACTTCGTTTTGGGAGCAAGATTTCACATTCTTAAATATAACTCTTCATGTAGGGTGATTCTTGTGAGCTTTCCAGACAGAGTTTGAAATTCAACACTTGACAGCGAAGCATGTTACTTAGCAGCCTGTAATTGCGGTGAGTGTGTGCGATTTTGGCAAGCGAGAGCGTCATATAACGTAATATTATTTTTTCATAGTCTTTTACGCTCAAATAATATAGTACATGAAGAGATTTTAATAGTCTTTTAAAAGGAAGTCATGCCGATGCCAAAGCATCTTCTCATACATCATGACATACTCATGGGAAATCCAACGTCTAGCGAAATATGCACGTATGTACTTACTTCCATATTATCAATGCCGAACTTAAAAAAATGAAATGTATAAAAATGCTTTAAGGATTTAAGACCTTGTAAGTGTATCTGAGTCCATAGCCTAGTCATATTGTATGTAATAACACGCATGGCACGCATAGTTAAACATTTACTTAACACAACACAATGCACAACGCAGTGAAGTGCAATTGAAGGGGATCCAAAGGACTGCAAAGGGAGTGCATTGTATTGAAGGCAAACGTGCAACCGACTAAGGGATCGACAAACTGACGCAGTGGCGACATGTAATAGAAACGAAATAGGCCGGCAACTCGATGTAATGTTAGGCTGGAAGGACTTGCAGGCAGGCAGGCAGGCTGCCTTTCCGCCACTTTGACTAACATATTTTCAAAGCAAGTCCAAAGCATGTTGAAATTGCTAGCAGAGGCGTAGTGATGTAAACTTTTACAAAGGGTTAGATACTTCTAAAATGATATGATGCCTACTTGTTCCGCACATGTTTACTAGAATGGTTATCCACCTCCTTTTCATTTTCATTGTGTAATATGTAATAATGAAATATGTGCAACTGTGTATGTGTGTGTGTGTGTGTGTGTGTGTGTATGTGTGTATGGGTAAGTTTGTCTGCACGTTGTGCACACTGCACTCAGTGCCGCAAGACATTTCATGGCCTCCATGTCAACTCCCTTGTCACATACTCGTATAGAGCTAGACGGCAGCTTCATTTCAGCTGCTCACAATTTGCAGTGGACAAAACGTTTAGTTGGCAGGCGGCCATGTCGACTTCGGCAGTCACTTTATATGCTTGAGAGAATTTTTGTAGCGATTCAACAATGCTTAATTTAAGCGTGTCGTTGTAGTAGTAGTGTAGTGTAAAGAGCGCTAAAAAAAATCGGTATGAGCGCATGTTGGGTGCGTACTGTAAGCCTAGCAGTGTAAGAACTCTCAAAGGACTACAAAAGAAAAAGTTTGAGCCCTATTTTTATATCTCATTATTGATTTAAATTGCATTTCACAGTTATAGTCTCACAGAGACATAAATTTTATCTATAAGATTAGATTAAGATTATAAGATAAGTTAGATGAGAAGGAATGCTGTTGTCGCGTATGCACGACTTCTAGATATCACCTACCCACATTGAACCAAAATTTCGTGTAAGGCATATAGTTCTATCTGAATTCGTGTGAAATATTTTATAGGGATTAGTGTAGCATACTCGAAATTTTTCGTTTTGTGATATATTAAACCTTAACTAAATGTATTTCTCACAAAACCTCTGGAGGGTGTACAGATTTTTGTGGGATCTACTACTTCTAGTAGTCCTATATGGACTTATATGTGAAAATGTGATTAAAATTTATCATTTTTAGCTAAAATAAAAAAAAAAAACTAAAATTTTTTCATCTAAAGGTATGGGCATGGGTATTACCCCTTAGAGATGGTGGGCTCGTTTATTGAATTCTAGTTATCGGAACAGTTAATATTAGAGACTAAATATCCAAAGCTGAAAGTTCTATATTTTATAGTCTCCAAGTTCTTGTTGTTCATAGGGACAGCCAAGCCAGACAGTCGTACAAATCTATATCGACTCGATTTTTTGTAAGCAATTGGTCCAGTTTTGGATATTTATGAAACATATAATTAGGATTGCAGTCGGGCGTAACCGATCCACTTCTCACTGCACGAATAAGTGCTTTATAAAACATTTTTTTATGCATGAAAAGAAAAGGGAGGACGGAAGTATCATAGGTCGTTCAAATTCAATTGCTTATAAAATCGTCATTTACTATCCGATTTTGATGAAGTCCTGGGATTTTGGCTTGGAGAGTCGTTATCTCTTCACTGGCATTTTTTTGTATAAAAATTAAGTGCTACCATCACATTCTGTGGGCGCCTTAGAGATGTGCGATATTACATTTATACACCACTTACACCACTGTCCTTTGACAGTTTACTGCCGAGGTAGGTAAAGGAAGATAGTTATTGTCTTTGCGCCAATAGTCTCAGCTTCGCCTTGTAGAAGTTGAGCTTAAGACGAATTAATTTAGCAGGGAAGTGTTTGATATAAAGCATATGTCGTCTGCATGGTCTAGATCGCACAGTTTCTCATTGATTCGCCATTGCAGGTCACCAGGTATTTCTGTGTTATTTATTTTTTCAGAACGGTTTTCCAAATAAGGGTGAATAGTATTTAATTCGTCAAGATTGCATTCCTTAAGATTGCATATGAGTCCCAGAATCTTGTTCTTTAGCAGTGAGATCGTCACTGTTCGTTCGATCTCCATTACGCCGACTGTTCGACTGTGATGCATGGTGATTTTATGTGATCTACGCAGAATTTCCTTGACCTGAAGCTACTTTGCTATCTACACAGCAGAAATTTACGAGTTAGTTGAAGGGTACACCTTTTTTGGGTTAATATTGCTATCAGAGGTGAAAATGATAAATATCTATATTAGCTTCTGTCCATTTATTTGGATAGCATTTATGATCCCGTTTATGCAGTTTGTGGGCCCGGCAGTATACCGAATTCTTTGATTTCTGAGGCTATCTTATTCTTTGGATGAAGTTCCGTTGTGATGTTTGTATTCGGATTGCGCCTACACTGCGGAATATTTACTTGCTCTGTTTGTTGCCTTGGTTTTTTTTTTGGAACATGAAAACTTTTTTTGAGTGAGAGATTTGCTTCTCTTCAGACGAAAGAAGTGTGACATCGCTTTGTACCAACAAGCCTCTTCATACCACT
Organism: Leucophenga maculata; assembly: GCA_035044805.1. Classification (NCBI taxonomy): domain Eukaryota; kingdom Metazoa; phylum Arthropoda; class Insecta; order Diptera; family Drosophilidae; genus Leucophenga; species Leucophenga maculata. Next base: position 1,645,867 of record JAWNNP010003385.1, read on the forward strand.
ATTAAAACATGTTTCGTAGGTGTGTAGAATTTTTAACCCGGTTAGTAAGAAACTTATTCTGCTGCAGTTAGCGCGAACAGTGGACAGTGAACAGTCCATTCATAAAAATTGGACAAAGGATACAGAGATGACAATCATTGGACGTGCTTTCATTCATTTTAACCAGAAGTTTAGCGCGTATGATGCTCTCAAAGATAGTTTGGAAATCAAAAAGCAGTTGGAGAAATTTAATTTTATATTGCTCTCTGTTGGATACGCTACGCCAGTTTTGATGCTTCCGAGAGGAAGCGAATTTTAATGGTTCCACTCTGAATTCATTTTTGATAGCTAAAGATCGGGCGTCACAATATTATTGATATTATATTTGAGGCTTAGTTCCGAAAATAGTTCATCCCATTGTTAGAATTAGATCGATGTGGCCACTAGAAAGTACAGCAATCATTCAAAATAATTTAAGGAAATTAAATTAAAATAACTAAATTAAAGCATTTTTTTTAGTAAACCAAGCAAGTTTAGTTTGAAGTGAAATATTCAGATGGTCTGAAAGTTCAAAACGCAAAGGAGACATCATCGGCCACACAAAGTATATACATATATATTTCATTTGCTTGATAATCCAACTGTATGTCCATCTATCTACCACCTGGTAGTTGTTTAGCTCCGTTTTTTCCATTAATATAATTGCTTGTGCTACATTTTAAGTTCAGATTAAAATAACCCAAAATCCCAAAATTAACAGAAACATTTAGTTTGACTACATATTAAGACTAAAATATTTATTTTTTACTATAATACAATACAATCTTGACTAAAATAAATTTGAGCGAGTCAGCTAGCAATGAAGTACTCCACACAATAAGTTACTGTTCAGAAGAGCTTCTCGCGCTTCTCTTAATTCAATTCACTCCACATTGCAGTGCTTGTTTCTCGTGTCACAAATGTGACTTTTTTACTTTATACATTAAAACTGCACAGTGTGCTCCGCTCTATACAAACATAGAAATTCTACTGCAATGCTTCGAAGCATTAGAGTGCAACTTTGTTGCTTTAGGCTATGAATGCATTCATACGAAAGACCAGCAGCATACATACACTCGCATTTCTTAGCCTACTTTGACCCATTTCAGCAAATGCATTCGTGCATTCGTAACAAAGAACGTTAAAAAAAAAAAAAATTATATATACGAAATCTGAACAAAAAAAAAAAAAAAATAATAAAGAAAAAACCGGCATCACAAATGCATAAAATGTGTTGTTTCTGCTTATGTAATTAATTGTTATAACTTTAGTATGCAGCGATGCATATGCATCATTTTAGAAAAGGTGTATATATGCAGAAAATAATGCAACCAACCATCATTATATAACAATGTATTATACAGAATAAGTACGATTTTTAAGAAGGGGACTAAATAGCTTAAAAATGGCATTTTTACTTTTGGAAAAAACAAAGTGCTTACATAATTTTTTATAATATGTAAAAAAATATATTTTTAATATAGACTTTCCAAAATGAAATAAAAAATATTTAAATAAAAATTGGTCTCCCTGCCTGCTGCCAGCGCTTTTAATATTATCTGTGCATAAGCTCTTCCAGCTTTTTGCTTCTAAAAGAGCCTCAGTGGTTTATACAATAATTTCACTAGTTAATAGCTAACGAGCAGTAGTTAGCTAAATCGTTAGATTTTGTTTCTTTTACTATTTCAAGTGTTGCAACGCTGAAACCTCTTGGGTAACTAAGAGCTAACGACAAGTAGTTTGCGAAACGCATTACCAAATTTATATTAAATTTAGAAATGAGATAAATAAATGCAAGTGGTTTGATTTTTCAATTATAAAGTCAAATGCATTTGTTATTAACTTAGATGAAATAATAAATCAGTGAATATTTTCATTGAAAATATTCACCAAAATCAATTCATATGTTTTTTTACTTTGCTGAACTGCATTTGCATTGAACTGTGCATTTTAAAGTAGCCAACTGCAATTTGCAAGTCCAATAAGCCAAAGGGCAGATGACCTTCGTGGGCGGTGGCCAGCAGGCAGGCAGGCATCCTTTGATTTACAATTGGCAGAGAAGTTCATAAATAAATCAATCGAAGTATAAAAGTTTATACATATATGCAATATATTTTCGAGTGTCTTTGTTTATTTATTTGAAAGTTAAGTCAATATTAAATTTTAATGCTTATACATACAAAATTTTACAAGTAATGCGAAGGATAATGCCGGATTGATTTCGTACAAACAGATTTTATTGAATATTTTAAGAGTTTTGGTTTAAAATCAAAGCCAAAAGCCACAGCAGGTGTTAAAATATTTTTGATAACTTTTTATTAAATTTATAAAATTTTGACATTTTGTCATTGCGAGTCCGTTTTATGTTTTTCTTCATCACATATGATACGCAATCAGCAGTAAATCATCAAAGTATATATCTATTCGATGTTCTTTAAATCTATCCATCTGAACGCCCTGCGGCACCTGACAACTGCGGTTGATGCATTGCTTCGCATACACTCGTAGTACTACACTCTGTCCAAAAATGAATTATATTTGTCGCAATAGCTAAATAATAATGATTTGTGTGCAAGTCTAAATAAGCAAATGCAAAATGGAAAATAGCCCGAAGCAAATTTTAAGCACTACACAACACGGCAAATCTATCTGTGTTCTGAGCAGTGAGAAGTAGTCATTTTGTCTATGTACGGAAATGTCTAAGACATGCAAAAGTCTTTCTTAAAGTGTAAAATCCATTCGCATTCGTTTGTTAAGAAAATATACTAAAGAAGTCTTATATATATAATATTTCTTAGTTGATGTGCGTCTCTGTGTGTTTGTGTGTGAAAGTCTTTGGAGAATATATTTTATATTCATTGTGGCATTTTAAATGGCGACAAAAGTTAATTATATTTGCATAAAGATAAACTCAGTTGATTCAGTTTGAGTTATTTGCCAGAAAAATCGTTTGAGAAATTAAATAAATAATTTACTCTAACAGCAAAATATTTTGGATTATGAAATATCTTAGGCTGAAAACTGAGAAAATTTTAACAATTTTATACACCATCTTAGCTGAAAACTTTATAAATTTTATATACAAATAGTAAAAAGATTTTTTTTTTTTTTTTTTTTTAATAGTTACAATCACTTTAATATAATAATTCAGCAAGCATTTGCCTTAATATTTGATTATGGTACATGTCTGTATCAATATTTCATTGATTTCTTTATTGTGAGCTACACCTATGCCTATACGATAAACAATTTTTGAGCGTTATGTCCATAGTATCGAAGCTATTCCTAAAATTGACCTGAGTTACATACGAAACTAAAAACTTTGGGTGTTCTACCTTTTATAGTTTCTGAGTTGTCGATATATGGGCATTCACACATGTTATAGAAGAACAAATAAATAGACTAGCGTAGCTATATCGACCTGATGCTGAACAAGTATGTTAGGTCACACTCACCCTTTCTTTCTAAGCTTCAAGTGTTTTTTTTTTCTTGCCAATAAACCGTATAAAGTGTCGTTATATCCCAAGTCATTGCAATTTGCTTTACTTTAAACTCATGACATAAAATTGCTTGACATCAAATGCTTGATATCAAGATGGTTGACGACAACATGCTTGTCGGCAACATGCTAGATGTCAACATGCTTGAAGTCCACATGCTTGAAGTCGACATGCTTGCCGGCAACTTGCTTGACATCAAATTGCTTGTCTTCAAATTGCTCGACGTCAAATTGCTTGACATCAAATCGCTTGACATGAAATTGTTTGACGTCGAATTGCTTGACATCAAATCGCTTGACATCAAATTGCTTGACGTCAAATTGCTTGACATCAAATTGCTTGTCTTCAAATTGCTCGACGTCAAATTGCTTGACATCAAATCGCTTGACATGAAATTGTTTGACGTCGAATTGCTTGACATCAAACTGCATGACTTCAAATTACTGGACATAAAATTACTTGACATTAAATAGCTTGACCACACATTGCTTGACATCCAATTGAATTACTTAAACGACTTGCTGTCAAACTACTTGCCTTCAAATTGCTTGACATCAAAATGCTTGAAAACAAATTGCTTGACATACATTTTTTTTGTTTAAAAGCCATGAATGAATTCTCTGCCTATCGTTTGAAATCTTCTCTACGACAATAGTCTCTAACCCAGGGCGCAGAATCTGCATTCATGGAATGTTTTCTATGTCGGCTGTGGTACAGCAGTATTCTCAAGCTTAGTATTCTTAGTTTTTTAGGCCCTGTACCGAAGGTACAAGAGCCTATTGGGTTTGTGCAAATGTATGTAACAGGTAGAAATAATGGTCGGAGACCCCCCAAAGTTACCACCATTATGGTCAGGAATGAAAGAGGAGTCGATATAGCCATGTCCGTCTGTCCGTCTGTCCGTCTGTATGAACGAAAGGATCTCGGAAACGGTAATAGACTAATTCGACTAGGATTGCTCCGGAATTTCACAAGTTTATTTTGAAATTTTGCCCCTCCCCCCCCTTCCCCATAAAATCACCCCTTAGGGTGAAAATTTCTTCGGCACAAAACTAATATAGAGATAACGTCTCTCTAAGCAAAAATCCAAAAAGTTCATCAAAATCGGATAATAAATGGCGATTTTATAAGCAATTGAATTTGAACAACCCCCCTTTTCTGTTCATTCATATTCGCGCAGTGAGAAGTGGTCATGTGTTTGGTCATAAGCTCGGGAAACATTTAATATGTTTGTTAGGCGACCTGAACTGGTACAGGGCCTCTTACAGTCGGTTACGCCCGACTGTATTTCCTTACTTGTTGTATCCTAATGTTGTTGTTTATTTCAGTCACTCTGTTGTCAAACTCTCCTTCTAAAAGTGTGGCTTTCATGTATATTCTCTCTCAGCCTGCTTTCTATGCATCTTAGTCTCGATTTAAAGGCCTCCGATGCAGTACTGTCAACCTAAAATGCTTTCATTTAATTTTTTTTTTAGTAAAGCTGATAGGACTAAATGCTTAGAGTAGGGTTGTATTCTTTTTTTCCATCTTTTGAGTACAACCATTTATTGCTGAATTTCTGGAGCTCTTTAAATAATATTTAATTTCATATTCTAGAGAAAATCATTAATAGATTGTACACCCATGCAGCATTGTCGATGACAACACAACATTTTAACTTTACTTCATATACGCTGCACTACAACACCTTGACTCTATGCAGTAAACATCTATTTCGCACGTCGACTTCCCGCCTAATTACTGCGGTTTAGGCTGTGCAGTCGAAGTTATTGCATTTATTATTGATTTTGAGCGCACTAAAGTGGAACAAAGTTAAACTTTAACTTATTGGCAACATATGGCACTATTAGCAGCAGAAGGAGCATTACATGTAGTTACACACTCGTGCATGCTCGCTCGTATGTAGGTGAGTTTGAAGTGGCTTCAGGTCAACTTAGTCAGTTGGCAATATCCGTTTCCGCTTTTACATTTTCATTCCGAGTTACAAAGCATTGGGCGACGACGGTACCAATTACACTTGACACTATTTATTGGTGCAATATTGTTGTTTGCAATTGTATTCATGCGAAATTATACTACTTACTCCTTGTGCATAATTTTTAATTAAAGGTTTCGTCTTCCAAACACATGTCTTTTCATTAGATTTTCCTTATCAGCATGCGTGCAGCTAGTGTCTTCTGCTATTTCTTGGGTAGTAGGAGGTATGTTCTATAGAAAGATTGAGTTAAACACGGTAGGGATTACAAGGATTGCATACAGTACAAACTTTAGACGAGTGTAGGCTGAATGGTTTTGTTACAAAGGAACAAATAGCGGAAAATATTAATTTCTATAGGTTTCAGAAAGTAATGGAGATGGAATTTGAGGATATATAGTAGATTTAAATCAGAGGAAAAACTAAATATTAAAAAAAAGATACATATAATCGGTCAAAAATTAGTAATCGGTGAAAAATTAGCAGTCTGTCTGCAAACAAATAAACAAAAAATTAAGACGAACAAGTAATTATTAAAATTTAAAGAAAAAAAAAACAACACACTGAACCAAAAGCACTTAACTTCAAATTATATAGCTTGATTCAATTTTAATTCCATTAAGAAATTATTTTCGTTTAGTAAAAATGAAATTAAGTAATTATTACTTTTAATCCTTATAATTTTAGTTCGCACACGCAACACTTTTTGAAATTATAATAAAAACTAAATAAACAGGAAAGAATGTTGTAGCTTAGTGTGATAGATTAAGAGATGTCCTGTACCCTAGAAAAACTTAAATTGGTATGGTAGATATTTTCCTAACTGAATATTACTGTATTCTGTCGTTTAAAGCTGAAGTAAACCAAAAAACTAGTTGTTTTTCTTAAAAAATCCGGAAAGGAGGACAGATTCGGTTTGAAGGCTACGCCTGCTAGTGTTAGAATTGAAATAATATGCAACAGATTTTGCTTTTTAGTTAAAATATCCAAAAAGCAAAATTTATTCTCTGAAAAATGCATTAAAAGGATTAGATTTTTATGAATATAGCTTCTTAAAGAGGGGGTGGACAAAGGTTTTAAATATTACTATCTGAAGACGCAATATTGAAGAATAAATATCTAAAATTGAAGGCTCTATCTTTTATAGTCGCATTTTCCTTCATAGTTTATAGCCAGACAGACGGACATATCTATATCGATTTGGCTTTTTGTAGATGTTCAAAAGGGACCTTAATGAAATATTTTATTAGGATTGAACCAAAATACATAAAATTTAGCATTTGTTGCGAATTAAAAAAAATCAAAATTTTGTTCATATAAATACTCAGAATGCTGGGGCATGATGGCTACACCTTCTGGTGGTCCGATCTGGACGTACGTAAAATTTGATTTTCTAGCTAAAATAAACAACAATAATTAAATTTTTTTCTTACAAAAATGAGCGTAGGGGTTCCGAGCTCCATGTCATTGAATACAACTTAACTTAATACAGAATAAAAGAATCTAAATATTTAGACTTGAAAGCTCTAACTCGTATAGTCTGAAGAACTTGAAAGTTCTTATTGTTGTACAGCCAGACAGACAGACAGACATATCTATATCGATTCAACTTTGGATGCAGATCACGAATATTTATGCGTTATGAGATCTACTCCACATCCTTCTATCTTTTACCCTATGGGTATAGGGTATAAAAAATGCGTTTCGAAAAGTTATGCAACGATTCGTTTTTCAAATCGCTTAACAGGAACGAAAAGGCGTATCAAATTCTGTGCTTAAACCCATATTCAATCAACATCATAAGTCAATTCGAAATAAAAAATAAAAAAAATATGTCACCCCTCTGTCAGCGTTTTCCGCTATATAAACCTGCCACCCATTCAAACAAACAGATACTTATTATTCAGTTAGAAGTTATGGTGTCACCTCCCTGACAAAGCCAAAATCGTCTACATTGGATCTTCATACAAATACTCGCACTAGATTGTAATGTGGGCCACTTTCACTTTCTCACTGAATTGATGATAATGCAAGTCTTCGTATATGCTGCTCTGCATGTCATGTCTGGAGCCTTGTCTCGAATATTCTCTTTTTAAATCTTTTAATGACGTTGTAAAAGACAAGTCCTTGATGTGGTCCATCAAAAAATGTTTTTTCATACACTGAACCCATAGGTTAATAGGTTATACCAAGTTTGTGCAAACGTATGTGACAGAAGGCGAGACAGACCTCATAAAGTGTAAAATTTCTTGATCAGCATCAAAAGTCGAGTCGATATACACGTGTTCCTCTATTCGTCTGTCTGACTGACCGTATGAACCAAAAATATTTTTGAGACTATGAGAGATAGTTATCAAATTTGGTTACTTCTCCTGTTGGATCGAAACCCCGTGTAATGTGTATGTCATGCACATCCGTCAGAATTAAGGTTTTGGTGGACCATCAGTTGCACCCCTCTGATGATTGACTGTGCTAGTTCTTGTTGTATAACAGTCGCTTTATCCTTTTTATTGACTTTTCTTGTTTGTTGTGGATATAACTGCTTCAGTTGGTGCAAACCTGCAAACCAAAAAGGTAGCTAAATCGCTTGAACTGACGACCAGTAGTTAGCGAATCGCTAGTGCATTGGTACCACTCCAATATAATTCTAGTCACAATCTGTGAATGTGAGTAGACTTTCTATATTAAAAAGGGAAAAACATTTTAATTATTTTGGCCAAACGTAATAATATGTAGTTTATAAGTCAAGCCATTAATTTTTAAGTTAATATTACATTTCTGAAGACATCTATAGTGTGACACAACACATTTGATGATCCTACTTGCTGAGGTGCGCCTTCGCCGATTGCACACTTTCTGTTGTAACCTGTTTCTATTTGCATTGGTATGTGTTGCATAAGTGTATTGCACAAGTTGCGGCAACAACGTTTAGTTGGACACGCATAACTACAAAATTTGCTAAGCAACACCAACTAACATCAGTCAGTCTCTCCGTCAGTCACTTTGTCTATAGTTTTTTTTTTATGTTGATCCAGAACTACTACTTCACACACTGACTACGGCAATATCCTCTGTTGCGTTGTACGCTGCCGAGGGCTAAGTATCCTTAGCATCCTTTCCCTTACCTAGTTGCTAACGCATATCCAAACCTTCTGCTGGTGCTGCTGCATCATCATCATTATCATCGCAACACATTGCAGTGCCTTTCATTGCGTTGCATTTAGGTTCGTTCGAATGGTGTTAGAGCATATCCTGAGGCCAGTCGCTTGTCATTATTATTAAGACAGCGATGTCAACTGCTACACTACGTTGGTTGGTTGGTTGTTGTCCGACAGTCATGAAGATTTCTCATACTCACTTGAACAGCAGGTTTGTGTGTGCCTGTGTGTAGCTGCCTAGGTCCAATGCCTGTTCTTGTATGCGAAGTGTACACTTCAAGCTAAGGCGTCGTTGTCGACATGCACGTTTGGTGGCACTGCTGCCATTGCTGTCTTCTACAGTCAACATCATTGCTTCCGGTAGCAGTTTAGTTCAATTTAATGTTGTATTCTGTAGAATTTAGTCTCGTATGCTATAATATATTGCGTAAGCAAACTCATTTTATTATTAACATTTTTTCGTCTACTGTTTTCTTGCCGAACTCTTTACAACTTGTATGTCAACAGGAACACATTCAAACAGTAATTGTGTGTAATTAGTCTGAATAGAATTACTTCAAAGCGATTAATAACCAAGAAAACTCAAAGTGGATGTGTGTCTAGCAGCTGCTCTAGACTTTCTGTAATAATTTTGTTGGCTCTAAGGTTAGCTTGGTGTAAGTTCTGTTTTAGCTCGAAATTGCAATGAAGCAGGTAAAACAATTTTAAGCTGTTGTAGTAACCTAAGAAAAATAATAACTAATTAACTTCATTATGTTCAAATTAAGGCTTAGCAGTGTAGCTGAAGTCAGAACAGATAGGATTGCCAGAGCAAGTCTGTGTTTACAGGATGACAAACAAAAAAAAAATACATACAATCTCTATTCACTTTTTAAAATACTTTCTTAAGGTCAGTCATATATCAACACTTGTTGAGGTTAAAAAAATTTATAGAATCATTTTTTTGATTAAAAATTTAAAAATGATTTAATTTAATTAAAAAAAAATTTAAAAAAAAAAAAATTCAATCAAAAACTTAGTTGAATCAAAAAAAAAAAAAAAACAAATAAATTAAATTTAATTAAATTAAAAAAAGGAAGAAATACTGTTTAATCAAAAAGTTTATTTAGTCACATAAAATTAAAAATATATTAAATTTAGTTTTTAAAATAATACAATTTATTTTTAATTAAACAGTTCAATTAGTTACAAATAATAATGAAAAATAAATTTAATTTAAAAAAAAAAAAATTAATTTTAAAAATCTGAAAGAAAACATAAAGTTTAAAATTTTATAAAAAAAAATTTAATTTATCACAAATAATTTAAAAAAACAATTATTAAATTAAAAAATATTTTTTATCAAAAAGTTGTTTTTTATTACAAAAACTAAATTTAATTTTAAGAATCTGAAAGAAAAAATTTTAAAATCCAAAAATTAATTTAATTACATAAAATTACAAAAAAAAAATAATAAATTAAATTTGATTAAAAACTTAATAAAAAAAAATAAACTTTTTAATCAAAAAAAATCCCTTAATAAAAAAAATAAACTTTTTAATCAAAAAAAATCCCAAAATCCAAAAATCCTACTAATATTATAAATGCGAAAGTTTGTATGTGTGGATGTACGTATGTATGGATGTTCCTTTCTTACGGCTAAACCGCTCAACCAATTCGTCTGCATTTTGGTATAGAGATAGATGGGATGATGGAAAAGAACATAGGCTACGTTTTGACACAATCGGAGGAGGCATTGCTACTCCCCCCATATAAGCGATGATCAAAATTTGTCATATCTTTGCATCCATTTAAGATACATAGATGAAATTTGGTGTACATGTTAAGAGGATGAGGAGAAGTCAACCTGTTAAGTTTGGACAAAATCGGAGGGGCGTTAAGAGGATCATGAGAAGTAAACGGGTTAAGTTTGGTAAAAATTAGAGGGGCGGTACACCACTCCCCGTATACTTTCACAAATGAGGCAAAATAAGAAAAGTAATTAGATATGCTACTTTTTATCGGAAGATCAGCGGACGAAGTCGCGGGTTAAAGCTAGTGTTTCATACAAACAAGCTTACAAAGTGCTTGTATAATAGCTTCAGCTAGTTATTTATGAGATCAATCTTGAGATCTATCTAAAATAAAACTTTGGCTTTGGCTTTACGGGATGTAGCATTTCCACTTTTGATTTGAGCTTCTTCTTTGCTAAAAGTTCTCTTCGACTGGGTGAATGAGGCCAGTATATACAGCCAGTAACACTCAATGCTCATCTGAAAAAAATAAATATAACACGATATATGAAAATTCTGACCATCTAATATATAAGAGGATCTCTACCTTCCGTTTCATTGGGATTTTGAAAATGCTATCCCATTAATACAATAGCATCCGTTCTGTTCGGTTAACGTTAGCAATTTTGTTAAGCAAGTTGACTTGTTGGTGTGGAAGATTCTGAATAAGTTGTAAATAAAGAAGTTCATAAATATCTCTTGCTCCAAAGCTTTTGAATTTGTGCAAAACCAAACCATTTTGAACCTTGAAACGTGCAATGTTGAGATTCTTGTGACTTTCAAGGTCACTTATTGAGAAAATCTTTCGGGATAATGTTCTTTTATCAGCAAACAGTTGTCAATTGCTGGTGAAGACTTTACTTGGCTGTACATATTTTTTTGAATATTGGAATAGTCAGATATCTATAGAAGAAGAAGGTTGATGAGCTTTTGGTATGTTAGGGAAAACAGTTGAGATTGATTCGTTGTTAAGAAGAATTGTTTTAATTAAAATTTATGCATTTTTCCAATCAAACTGTAGGGGTACTCAATTCGACATTATCCACAGTTTGTAAAACGTTCTTCAAATTGTAGTATCGTGTTCTAAGCCTTAGTGTAGTGAATTAGTGTAATTCATGAGAGTATGTAATTTTATAAATAGGCCTATCATGCCAAATCGAGTCAAACGCTGCCTTTATGTTAAAGAGGACCATTCTGGTTGATTTAGATTGGTTAAATTTTTATCTAATAAGTTTCTTAATTCTGAATGCGATTATTCTGATTATTTTGTATGGAACAAAGCCCAAATTGTTACACAAGCAGTTTCAGATTATTTTAAGAACTGCCCAAACCCGTAGCGCAATTAACTTATAAATAACTTTAAGTTAAAAACTTAATATTAAAGTTCATCAACGCGCAGCATTGCATGCAGGCGCGATTTCTCTTTATCATGAATCACGTGTCGTATACGCGTTATGAATAATTTAACATTTTTGTAAACTGCGATTTGTATGCAAACTCTTTTTATAATCCACGCTAACTTTTATGGCCTTTGGCCTTGCAAACTATTATAGTATTTAGCTTATTTCATATATATCGGAATTTTTTTTCTATTATTGGTTTATAATCCATTTATTACAAAACATTTTCTGAAAGCCTTTGGGCAAATTTCAACAAAAAAAAAAAACAAAAAACCGAATGTATATAGTCCTTGTAATTGTTTGCGCTATATAAATATTGATTAGCATTAATTGAATTGCATATATGAGCAGAAATATTTACTATGAATTTAAATAATTTATATAAAATTCTTAATTACAAGTATTACAGCACAAATTGAAATGTTTTAACTAAATACAAATGTTGGTTCTTTGTCCTTTTTTTTTTGTTTGCTAACACTAATCCGTTTATGAGCATATCGCATGCAAAGTGAAAGCCAAGCATATCCTGCCATTTTACAAAGCGTAGTACTGTAATTCCTGCGGAAATTCGCGCGTGCCTGCATATTAAAAGAGTCTTTATTACATATTTTATGCAAGCGCCTTCGTTTGTGCAATCTTAAGGTTCAGCTGCACGCGCGCAGCATGGCATGTCGACAAGTGAGAAGAAGGAGGAATTCATTTTGACTTATGTTAAATCGGTTGATTATATATCATTCATACGAGCAAAGAAATTAGCTAAAAATAGAGAATTTTTATTGCCTACTTTCCGGCGCAAGTATGCCACGACACTTTAACCCCTAAAAGTATGTAATGCATTGGCATTATTTCAACTGACCAAATGACATTGACAACAGCGACAACACCAAAGCAAAGCAAAATACTGCAGAAGTAAAAAAGAAAAAAAAAAAACATATCCACACGAAGTATATGTATATGCAATATTTATAATCTAATTAACTTATTACATGCATCGGGTCTACCTTGCAACCCATTCCGCTCACATGCATACAATTCTTCTGAATACTTTGTAGCTACTGAAACAAAGAAGAGACCGACTACGAAACAATTTAAAATGTTGCTTTAAAGCCAAAAGGCAAAAATATTAAAGCCGATTTAGTAATTTTTTGTTTTTCGTTTTATTTTCGGTCTGCCTAGCGCCAAGTAGCGCCAACTACTTACAAACGCCGACAGGCAAAACCCTCTTTTGGGGCTACAACCTTCAACTGTCACCATACTGTGCCCATTGCGCATTCATTCAAACATCCGCTACTAAACTTATCATTATGCAGAATGCAATATATATGACATAGGTAGACAGACAAACTAATATAGAAATTCTCATACATAGCGGGTTCGATGCATATTAAAATTTGCCACCTTTGGCGCCAATTGGCAACACACAACTGTAGCTTCAAGCACTCAATCAGAGCTTTGAGTGTTGTGCGGTTTTCTTTGTCGATTATTGAGTGTTGCTTGGGAAGCAACTCATACTACAGCTGTTTGTGATGTATTCATTTTATGAACAGCTGTTTGCTGTCTTAACTCATTACTGCTCTGGGCGTAAATTTAATATTTAACTGAATACAAAGAAATACGTTGGCTTGTGTAAACTTCTCGTACAGCAGCAAATTTAATTTTAGTTAAAATATACATCCAGGTATGGTGGTATGTTGTAGCTAAATCATGAGATGAGATGAAAGGCTGCATTCAAGTTTCCAAAAATTTTCTATAAACATTTTTGTATATTTAGATTGTCCTATGAAAACTTGTACTCAATGCAGGTGTGAACCTCTTGCGAAGGCTGCCTTTTAAATTTGTAGCATAAAAGTGTAAGAAGGATAATGCAAAATATTCTCCATGAAGATCATGCATTTGAATCAATTATTAAACACTTTTGCCACTCTGAAGTTTGGTACCTCTAAAATGCGGTCTTTGAATGCTTCAACAGTGTCTTCTGGTGCCATAAAACGTTGACCTCACAATTAATTTTTGAATGTCGGGAGATAAACTCAGAGCTATGAGTTGGCATTTAATTTCGAAGCTTTCAGAAGTTTTTACCGTCCAAAAATGCTGTCGATGTTTGAGAGCTCGCATTGTGGTGCTGAAGTACGATCCGTATACGGCGAATGGTTTTCTGCAATTCTTGGAAAACTTCTTTCAAATAACTACCATTCAAAATTTACCGTTCTATTTTTCATCAGTTTACACGCGTCTTTTTTGTTTTTTTTTTTTTTTAAGCGATGAGAATAAATCTACTTGATGCTCAAATGTGTTCCCAGTAATGTCCAAGAGTGCCTCAATATCACAATATATAACAAGCTTTCATTATCAGTTCACGCACAAAGTACATTATACATTGCGCAGTCACTAATGGGTTAACAATTGCACTACTGTCTTTCATTTTATTTATTTACTATGTTGCGCCTACTTCAACCTATATAAACACGTTAATAAATTATTAAGCAAGAATATAAGCTTTAATGCTTTTAACTCTTCGTTGCATCGCTGACATGTGGCCACTTTCCTAGCCTAGGGCAATAAATTTATTCTTATACTCAATTTGAGTACCTTTTCCGATTGGCTCAATATGGGCTTTTCATATTTTGCTCAAATTTTCTTCACTTTCTTTTGTTTTATTTATTTTTGCAAAGTTTTCACTCATATGGAAAGTATTATTTGAGGAAAAGCACAAACGTTTACAATTATTTAACTATGTTCGGACGCTAGTTTTATGTTTCGACAGTAACGGAGAGGACGTCGCGAGATTCTAATACTAGAATAATTAAGCGCTTTGAAATTTTTGTGTCATTTGAGATACTTTTACGAATTATTTGTGTCTTTAGAGAATTTAGTGAAGTAAAGATACAATAGTTTAAGAAATAAATTAATTTAATTATTTTGATAAGTTTTAATTTAAAAAAAAAATGCTGCTAAGAAACAGGTGAGTTGCTATGATTGAATGCTTTGAGTGTTAAATTATAGATTAAGGGCAGTTAAGAAAAAATAAAGTAAAATTAAGGTGTTTAACAATTTAGTGAAGAATACAAAATTTAATAATTAAATAAAGTGAATTTTCCGTGTAACTCAAAGGAATATAGATTTTAAACTCCGATGATTTATTGAGGGATTTGAATCTGTGCATCTGTGAATTTTTATAATTTTTTTTTATTTTATGAAAGTCAGCTTTTTGTACAGCACCATGTCGACCCATTGAATAGGAAAATACTTGTAATACATACATCAAGGACTAAATGAACGTAGGCAAGACTTCTTTCTCTTTATAAAATATGCATAATATTTAATATATAATGACTAATTAAAAACTATGAGTTCTAGCTACTAAGCCATCAGCTCGACTTTTTTCTATTGATTTTACAGTTAATGAAAGAGTTTACCAATTTTGAGAAATTAAATTATTTGCTTACTTACTTACTTACTTAAATGGCCGTCAACCGTCTACCGGTCATGGCCGCGTCCAGGAAAGCGCGCCAGCCTCCATAATCCTGTGCGCGCTGGCGCCAGTCGTTCTGAATGCCAAGTACGGAGAGATCTCTCCATACCTGGTCATTCCATCGAGTGCCCGGTCGTCCTCTATGTCGGCGTCCACCAATCAAGTTTGGGCCCCCCATGTAAACCATGCGTGCTGGAGCTCCTTCGTCCATTCGAATGAGGTGCCCAGCCCAGTGCAGCCGCTGGAATTTTATGCGCTGGACTATGTCAACCTCATTGAATAGCTCGTACAGCTCGCGGTTCA
>JAWNNP010003386.1:0-26128 GCA_035044805.1 Leucophenga maculata
AGTTCCATAGACCAGTTTTATATGAATTGGTTTTATTTTTGATGTGTTTGATGCTGTGATACGTAATCTGTGATACGTAATTAAAATTGTTTTCCATTGTCATAATCCGTTTGGTCTGCAAACTCGTTGCCTGTTATATCGCAGAGTCCAGGAACCCATAGAACAAGTAGTTTATTGTTATTTGTGACATTATATTTCTAATAGCTGTAAGTGTAGTAGTTTTGGTTATTAGTGTTATCAATTGCTTTTAATGATAATAGGGAGGTGTGAATTAAAATTAGAGCCCTCTTTCCAGCGGAAAAAATTTCCATCCCCGATACTGCTGTATTCGGCAGAAACATGGACCCTGATAGAATCGGATAAGTCGACTTTGGCAGTTCCATGTGAACCACTAGCTTTATGTGCTATTGGATGAGCTTACCATAGTCTAGCGTATAAAATTACAGTCTTATTCGGATAGATAACTGACAGACCCGCACACCTAGTTTATATGGGAACCTAAACTTAATTGGTGAAAGACGAAGTAGCGGGCGATCGTACTTGACATAAACAACTGGCATAAGAGCGCACAGTATTATAGCGGCTAGTGTGTTTTTCATCTAAGTAAAATTATGTGTGTATTCTACTGTGTCCAGTTGCATTCAAAATTTAATTCAAAACACGACCTACCCTACAGTAATAGTACTCATAGTACAACCGACACACAAAGAAAAAGCGCATTGCGTTTCATATTGTGACGAAACTAAATAGTGTCGCACAACTTAGATATAATTAATATTTTAATTTATGAAATGTAATATTTTGTATATATGGTAGTTTAGTTTAACACAACATTCTTAATTTAAGTTTTGGAACCAATGACCCAACACGCGAGCAGGTGACCACACAATGACCCTGATCGCGAATAAGTGCCCGAAGCCATGACCATTCCTTCAACAGATGGCCTCATTGATGGGACAGCTGTTAAAAACAGCTGTTGTTAACAGCTGCCGATAATACTTTCCGATTCAAATCGGTAATACTTTCCGATTCAAAACCGATAGACTGAAAAACATGACCGGCACATAGTATAAAAGGCGCGACGCAATGCAAATTCAGGCATTCAATTTCGGACAGCAGTCCAGTAAGCATCTACGGGTAAGACGAGTGTGGTGTAGTAAGAGGTAAGCGTTTATGAGTATTAGCCTATGTGGCTAATTGCTCCTCGAGTGCCGTTCAAGTATTAGCCTATGTGGCTAATAGCTTCGCGATCGAATCAATCCGTGAGTGTTTTTTATGAGTATTAGCCTATGTGGCTAATAGCTCCGCGAGTGCCGTTCAAGTATTAGCCTATGTGGCTAATATTTACGCGTTCGACTAGTTCCGCTTTCAAATAGCTCCGCGATCGAAGATACCCCGCGAGGGACGTTCAGTAAATTCTACAACACGAGACAAGACACAGACTCACAAGGCACGAGACAATACACACACATGCACATACTCATGCACTCAATATATCGTTGATGTACACGCGTACACTTGCACGCTTACGCTAACACGCTCACGCTGACTCGCTTACGCTAACACGCTTCGAAGGGCACTTCATCCATCAATCTACACGTTGGGCTCAGAGGGATCACCAAAACTACACCATCAATGCGTAACATTTATGAATAAACTAATTATAAATAATCAACACTGTCTATTCTCTTTGGACCATCCGGCGAGCTTTACCCCAGCTATAAATAACTTAATTGGAACGTAAAATATATATGTAAAAAAGTATACATTTATGCTGAAGTAAGCATCTCGTGTTTTTTTGTTTTCGTATTTATACAAAAAATCACTACCAATGTGTAATCTGTTACGTTTGCTTCGCTAATTAAATGTAAACAAAGCATACACTCCAAATCAACATAAGAGCAGGTAACTCATGACCAGATCTCGCAAATAACAATTGACCGTTATTCGTTGTCCGTAAATAAGTCTCATTGACAGACTAATTGAGCAAAAAGTCAGAGATGAACCGTTCACTTCGTCTCTTAAGTCAAACGGTCTGCGCTCAACGAATAACCGAAATTATTGTTTCTCTTTTGTTGCGGAAAGTCGCTGACTTTTTTGAGGCGAGCGACGAAAATAAAAGTCTTGCGTTTGTATGCGTTTGTGTAAATAACTTGCAGGTTACAGATTTTTTCCAACAGTTTTACGGAAAAGAGAGGGCAATATTGGCAGCAAGACAAAGTGAACAAGACAAAGCAAAAAGACAGTTTGCACTGAGCATTTAATTTTTTCGGTCATCTGTTGACTCTCAATGTGCGAGCGCTCAATTGAATCGGTCTCTTCAAAGGGTTATTGAAAGACCGTAACACGCATAGCTCATCCTATAACACACAACCGAAAACCAAAACGAAGACAAACGAAGTGTTCTGCTCAGAGCGAGAGCTAGTGTGCTTGAATTTTTCGGTTATGTTAGTGAACAGACCGCAAAGAGAAAAACGGTTAACTCTTATTTGTGAGCTCTGCTCATGACCAAACTCTGCTTGATACAAAATCAGATGAGAGCGATCATGGTGAGAGCAATAATTTATCATGACGAGGGAGGTGGGGAACTAAGTGTTTAATGTGGTGAATAAATCCAGCTGCTGATAGAGTGGGCATGGTGTTTCATCTAAAATAATGTAGTGGGAATTGCTGCGATTCTAATACTCAAAGCCGATGGTCCTACATTTGGATATGTATCTGCATAGGTAATAAATTACATCATACAATTAGACCTAGGTTATTGACCCTAATATGGCTTGAGCTTGAAAACTAATCAAGGACTTAAGGTGAATTGCCCAAAAGCGGAAAATTCTTGGAAATGGGGATGGATGTTGTTGTCTGATTCGGTTTATTACATTATAGAACACTTACCTGTGGATGCCAAAAATTTAATCACAATCAGTCTGGTAAATGCTTCGTAGAAGAAAGACGTTCTAAAATATTGTGCGTTTTTTTCTCAGAATTTAAATAATAGTTTGAATAATATTAATACTATTAATAATTATTAGCGCAAGTTACATGATGTAAGTGAAAAAAATCTATAAATTATTTTATTATTTAGTGGCACAAAGTCAACTGAATGTAGAAACAGTTTTTTTTTTTTGATTTTAGTGACAAAAAAAGGAAAAATTATAAAAAAGGCGAGATAAAACCGTAAGTAGAAGATGACCTGAAAAAGAATACATGTAACAGGAGAAATAAATAAAATTAAAATAAATAATCTCTATCGTCTTAGTGTAGCCCCTAAATTCAATTGGCAACTACTGCGGCGACATTTTTAAAATAAATTAATAGGAGGATACCGCACGACCACCAAAACACCCAGTTCCAGTAGCCAGCTAGCCCACGAGGGCCACAGGTTTTTATGAAATCAATAACCAAAATTAAAATTTAGCCAAAACGAAAATAACAAAAGTCCTGGTACTGCAACAAAGTAACAAAAGGCTTAACACTACCAAAAATTTGGAGGCCAAAGAAATAAAGGAAGAGGGGATAGAAAGAGTACCCATATTCAGAAAATTATTATAAATAAAACATTTATTACAAAAAAAAAGGGGTTATGTAAGAAGAGTCGTTCAGTACGTCGAGTCCTATTTAGTGATTTATATTCACAATTTATCTTCGTAGTTTTTTCTTACACTTTAATAAGTGTAAGAATATTGTTCAGAATCCATATATACATATTTCATAACGAATCATAATTTTATTTAAGATAGCTTTAAGTATTTATTACCATTCCAATCATTTATTTGTAGTTTTTTTATTTGATTGTGATATTGTAAAGGAAAAAAAAAGTTTATGTGGGAAAATTTAAAATCAACAACACCACCAAGCGAATTTGATGAGGCTTACAAATCCATTAGAGCGCTCTGACAGGAAATATAGGCTTAATCAAATCTGCATGAAAGGGTACAGTAATCGAATAATTTTTTCTATGTTTCCCTAACTATACTGATTTTTGTTCCTCTAAGATTCGAAACGTTTTATTAGGTTGTTCAAAAAATATCTAGCTTTAATTCAATTTGCGTGTTTTTTTTTTTGTATTTCTCAACGCTAAAACGGTCATATTTTAAAATGCTTAGAAAGTGATGTTGAATCTGTGTTAATGTTATTTTGTCGGATGGGCAATTTCCGATAACTCTGCCACATTAATTGGAACGTAAAATCCATAAAAAAAGGAATCTTGTTGAAAGCAAACATGATTCAAGGTACACACAGGTTTTACGACGAGACCACAATTTTTATAAAATTGTGAGAACTAGGAAGCAACAAATGGCGCCCAATGGTAGGCACGGTTATTACAAATTGTGCTTATAAAAGTCGACACTCAATATTACTAATAGTACTTGAAATATTATTCATTTTAAAAATATATTAGAGTATAGTTTATTGGTGCAGAAGAATTTATGTAGGTTGGACCGTGGATTTAGCCGTTCTGCTCGAGTTCGTTGCTGCCGTAGCCTAGTAAATAAGTTTAGCATAAAGACGAGAACATTCCATTTAAGTGTTCCGACATACAAGTGCTTACTGAACCGTGGATGGAGCCGTTCTGCTCGAGTCCATTGCTGCAGTAGGTCTGTTTTTAAGAGCATCAAGGGAAGAGTTCGATAGAGATTTTCACTGAATTTGAAAAGATTTCACGTTAGAGATTTTTCACATTTAGTGATATCATAGAAGTAAAATGGAATATTGAGGTATCAAGTATCGTTGGTCCTACATGGTATATTCTATCCAGTTGCCTGGTATTTAATACACATAACTTAAGATCAGCATGCACTTTAAACGATAGAGCTGATCGAATGAGTGATTCTTATTTCTTGTTTAATAGCTCAAAAATATTTAATTTGTTTTCTGTTGTATTGTGGCCATTACAAATGTAGCGCGAGAAATTAATAGATGTGTATGTTTAGATAATTATAGTGATAAGCGTTCCGACGGTAGTTGTGAGATATTTCCCACCCAATTTTGTTTTAAAATATAGTGCTGAGGATAAAAAGAAAAATTGAAAGAAGCATGGATTTTTTTAAAAATAGAGGATTAGAGAATCTACACCGATAACCAGACTGTTTGCAGCGCCGGTCACTCGGCCAAAAAGTAACAAATACAGGACGAGAGGACTAGTTCGATGGAAAGAAGAATGAGATCAACCGAGGATGACGTGCCTGGCCCAAGCGGATTAGGTACAAAGTCGTGAAGCGAGGCGTATTTCACTAAGGCAGCAGGAGGTGTCACCCTGACAGTGATTGTATCAGGAATAGGTACGGAGATTAAGTGTCCAGCTAAAATTCAGTCTGAATTGAAGTCGGCAGTGAATCTGGCAGTATCTCAAGCGTACGAGACCTACCAAGCATCGTTTGGCGAGGCTCTGGAAGGCATACATGGATAATTAGCCGAGGACATGAAGTCATTTATGAAAGAGGTTAATGACACTATGCTTCAGTTTACAGCGAACCAAACATCTCTACCGTCGGTTGGTTCGAGTAGATTCGAGGGGGAGTATCGAGAATCCGATCGAAACAATAGGGAATATTGATATCAAACTGCCAGGGGAAATATTCCAGAACCGGACCGATACAGTCAACCAGGCAGACAGGCAGGATATGAAAGAAATAGATTTAGTCAATATAACACAATGCAAAACAGAACGGAGATCCCTCGAAGATGCAGGTTTAAGATTTTATTTTTCGTATAGAATATCTTCAGGTCTATCAGGTATCTTGGGCAGATATTTTGCGAGATTTTCATACATTGGTAGTAGGAGCGGCTCGAGATTGTTTCTGGCTCCATGTTAAAACACAAGGGGTGCAAGATTGGCCATCGTTACGCTTCGCCTTACAGACACGTTTCTAAAGTCGTAGAACTGATTTTGAAAACTGGTGTGATATGATGGAGAGACGCCAAGGTCCGGATGAGTCCATAGATATTTGTATTCCCAATATGCTTATGCTCAGATCAAAGCTTAACCATCCCATATCAGACTTCGAGCTGATCAAGATGATAAAAACAAACATCAGGGAAAATATAGCAAGAATTTTATATCCCATGTGTATATACAGTTTGGAACATCTGCGATCTGAATTCCATGACGCAGAAAGACTCTTCCAATCCCAGCATAGACGTGCTGTTCCGCTACAAAACTCTCCCATGGTTATAAATGCACGCACAGATAGGGGAAGATTCCATGTGAACGAAGTGCAAGGCGTAGATATTCCGGCTGTGGAAAATAATATTGTGAATTGTGAAGTGGAAGAAATAAGAAAGGCCAGGATCTCCGTCAGATTAATCGAAACTTATCTGCTGGAATTGCAAGTCTCAGGGTCACACATACTTTGAGTGCGAATCTCCACAACGGAGAATTTTTTGCTATAAATGTGGCCGAGATGGAGTGGTTTTACCGAAGTGTCCGAATTGCTGGCCGAGAAATGCCTCGAGGAGGAGCAATCTCCGTGAACCCAACATTGGAAACGAGCACCTAGATTCGGATAGCAGTGATAGGCCCTCGGAAAAAGAACGTGTTGTTAGTATATATAAGAATAAGATAATGGGAAATATAAATTTAGTTAATAATATATCTAGATGTAGTAGTGATCAAGTATTTCGAAAGAAACCATATAATGAGAGACTTAAGAATTATAAGATAGTTGGGGCACGAATATTTGGAGAACCAATAGAATACAGGGCAAGCAAAAACGCACTACGTGCGCGTAAGAGACACGCAAACCGTTAAGAGTCACGAAAAGTAGAAACCTGTACCATATCAGCCGAAGCGAAAGGCGATACGCAGAGGTTGAAATAGCTGGACAAGAGTTATTAGGGCTCTTAGACACGGGTGCTTCTGTCAGTGTGCTCGGTCGAAATTGTGTCGATATAGTAAACAGATTTTGCCATTTCATTCTTATGTGAAAAAGGCAGGAGACTTTAAGCACAAAGTGATAGACAAAATACTCATACCCATTGGCTACAAAGAAAAATTTATTGAGATGGTTGTGTATCTGTGTCCAAGCTTAGAACAAGAACTCTATCTGGGTTGGGGTTTTTGGCGCCGTTTTGAGTTGGCCCCAAAGATACTCGAAAAACCTATAGATATCATACCAGAGAGCGAACCAATAGAGCCTCATATATTGACACAGGAACAACAAATGGAGCTAGATAAAGTGAAAAGCAAATTTATTAGTTTTGAGCAACACGGTTTTGGAAAGACTACTGTTGAAAAGCATACCATAGAATTAACAAAAGAAGCAACCCTTGTAAAGGAGAGTTTTTACCCCGTGTCTCCTGCAGTGCAAGAATTGCTTTTTTCCAGAAGTTGAAGCATTGCTAGAGCATAGCGAAAGTACGTGGAGTAGCCACACAACATTGGTTCGAAAACCTGGAAAAAACCGACTATGTTTAGACGCAAGAAAATTTAACAATGTCACGGTTAAAGATGCATACCCGTTGCAAAGTATTGAATCAGTTCTTAGCAGGGTAGGAGAGACTATGTTCATTAGTAGAGTAGACTTGAAACACGCTTCTTGGCAGATAGAGTTGGACGAAGACAGTAGAAAGTATACCACTTTCACTATACCCGGACGTCCGCTATATCAGTTTCGAGTCATGGCATTCGGGCTATGCAATACTGCTCAACGATTATGCAAAGTGATGGACAAAATAATTCCACAACATTTAAAAAACAATGTATTTGTTTACTTAGATGATTTATTGGTAATATCTCGGGATTTCTCAGTGAAGTGGCCGAATGCCTTACAATAGCTAATCTTACCATTGGATTACAAAAGTCTAAATTCTGTTTTAAACAGCTGAAATATTTGCGTTTCAATATAGGGGCAGGGTCTTTACGGACGGATACGGAAAAGGTGTCAGCAATATTGAAGATTTGAACTCCGAGTTCCATCAGGCAAGTGAGAAGTTTTTGAGTTCGGCTGGATGGTACCAACGTTTTATAAAAAACTTTTCGGCTTTAGCAGCTCCACTAACTGATTGTTTAAAAGCGAAAACTAAGATTAAGTTGATAGAGGCGGCAAATAAATCGTTTGAGGATTTGAAGAGGGGACTAACACTTTTATATACAATGTGACGCGTGTAATATAGGCGTTGGGGCAGTGTTGTTCCTAATCGACGATGATGGAAACTACCGACCAATTGCTTTTTATTCCCAAAAAATACGGGTAGCCCAGTTAAATTACAGCGTCACGGAGAAAGAGTGTTTGGCAGCAGTGAAGGCTGTCGAAAGGTTCCGGCCATATGTTGAGTTAATGCCATTTACGGTAATAACGGACCACTCAAGTCTTCAGTGGCTAAATAAATTAATTATAGTCGACTAGCGCGGTGGTCATTAGCTTTACAATCGTATGATTTTACGATAGAACACCGAAAAGGTAGTGAAAATGTGGTGGCAGTCATGCTGTCGCAAGCGGCGAATGGACTACAGATTGAAGAAATTGATTTTCTAGATTTCGAAACCACAGAAATTGAGTCAGAAGAGTATCTCGAAAGAATCAAAATGGTAAATGATAATGTTGATGAATTTCCCGATCTATAAGTACGGGACGGGTTGTTGTTCAAACGAACAGAGTTTACTCGGAATCAACTGGGGAAATTTAGCTGGAAATTGTGCATTCCTGCAACGCTGACTTGTGAGTTCATTCGAAAAGCTCAAGAAGGCGATGAAGCAATTCACGGGGGTGTTGCAAAAACTTAAGGCCGTCTTAAGCATTTTTATTATTGGCCCAGAATGGTTACGCAGAATGCAAACCAAATAACCGAATATACAAAACAAAAATTTTATGAGTTTATTGATACATCTTTGTATATTAAACATGTGTGCGCTGCATTGATCGTTTTGTCATTTAAGTACATAATTTATGGATCAAAAATTTAATCTTAAGAAGCGCCCGCTCAGCTTGCACACATCTTATCGTACATCGTGTTTATTATTTCACGCACAAGCAGCGGGAACAATATATTTAAATATGTCTTAACAGATTTTCTAGGAAGATATCCCCGGTCAAAAAAAGGACATGCTTACCTGTTTATTGCGCTAGATCACTTTACGAAATTTGTATGGCTCCAGGCAATGAAAAGAGCAACAACGGCCAACGTCATACAATTCTTGGAATCTGAGATATTTTGTCAATTTGGTGTTCCGGAAGTGATCCATACCGCTTCTGACATTACGCTTTTTACACTACGGTTTTAGTGTAGACACGAAAAACCACAGAGTGTTGTTACGTTTGCTTCGCTTATTAAATGTAAACAAAGCATACACTCCAAACCAACATAAGGGCAGGTAACTCATGACAAAACTCTGCTTGATACAAAATCAGATGAGAGCGATCATGGTGAGAGCAATAATATATCATGACGAGGGAGGTGGGGAACTAAGTGTTAAATGTGGTGAATAAATCCAGCTGCTGAGAGAGTGGGCATGGTGTTTCATCTAAAATAATGTAGTGGGAATTGCTGCGATTCTAATACTCAAAGCCGAGGGTCCTACATTTGGATATGTATCTGCATAGGTAGTAAATAATAAGGACTTAAGGTGAATTGCCCAAAAGCGGGAAAATTCTTGGAAATGGGGATGGTTGTTGTTGTCTGATTCGGTTTATTACATTAGAGATCACTTACCTGTGGGTGCCAAAAATTTAATCACAATCAGTCTGGTAAATGCTTCACAGAAGAAAGACGTTGTAGAATAGTGTGCGTTGTTTTCTCAGAATTTAAATAATAGTTTGAATAATATTAATACTATTAATAATTATTAGCGCAAGTTACATGATGTAAGTGAAAAAAATCTATAAATTATTTTATTATTTAGTGGCACAAAGTCAACTGCATGTAGAAGCATTTTTTTTTGATTTAAGTGACAAAAAATTTTAAAAAAGGTGAGATAAAACCGTTAGTAGAAGATGATCTGAAAAAGAAAACATGTAACAGGAGAAATAAATAAATAACGGACCAAAAGTCCTGGTACTGCAACAAAAAAAAGAAACAACAAAAGGCTTAACACTACCAAAAATTTGGAGGCCAAAAAAAAAAAAGGAAGAGGGGATAGAAAGAATACCCATATTCAGAAAATTATTATAAATAGAACATTTATTACAAATAAAAAAAAAAATGGGGTTATGTTAAAAGAGTCGTTCAGTGCGTCGAGTCCTATTTAGTGATTTATATTCACAATTTATCTTCGAAGTTTTTTTTTATATTTTAATAAGTGTAAGAATATTGTTCAGAATTCATATCTACATATTTCATATTTCATAACGAATCATAATTTTAGTTTAAGATAGCTGTGGGGCTATCGACGTTCTGATAGCATGCAAAAATGTTCCGAAGTGCTTTTCAATAAAACCAAGCAATTTTTTGTATTAATTTAAATCACTATTTATTTAGTTTTATTGCCGATATGATCAAATATAATTAATGCTTTGCGCGATTCGATTTAATATATACGCGTTGTGCTCAGCTTGCGTTCGCTTTGTAACTTTAACTCCAACTAACTATTAGGATATTTTAAACAGAGCGACTAGGCTAATACAATGTGTAGAGTATGCATATTATAAGAGAATAGCAGTTTAAAAATTAGTTTGCCGCGCAGGGCGAAATGTATTTACTGCAAATAAATAATTAGGATGCGACTTGGTCGTTATTGTTGTCACCTACTGCTCCCAACAATAGCTTTGAGTATTTATTACTATTCCAATCGTTTATTTGTAGTTTTTTTTATTTGATTTGATTCGTTAGAGAGTTTGATTAGGCTAACGAATCCATTAGAGCGCTCTGACAGGAAATATGGGCTTAATTAAATCTGCATGAAAGGGTACAATAATCGAATAATTTTTTTTATGTTTCCCTAACTATACTGATTTTTTTTCCTCTAAGATTCGAAACGTTTTATTAGTTTGTTTATGGTTGTTCAAAAAATATCTAGCTTTAATTCAATTGGCGTGTATATCTCAGCACTAAAACGGTCATATTTTAAAATGTTTAGAAAGTGATGTTGAATCTGTGTTAATGTTATTTTGTCGAGTGGGCAATTCCCGATAACTCTGCCACATTAATTGGAACGTAAAATCCATGAAAAAGGGAATCTTGTTTAAAGGAAATATGATTCATGGTACGGTGGGGTGCGCGGGGATTTTTCCACCTAATCCCCATCAAATGTCATGGTCACAATTATCAGTCCGTTTTGTGTTTCCCCCAGTCAATACCGATTGTTTTATTTTGAAAACGTATCGGAGTATTGCAGTGGTAGGGGAGTTAATTGTTCGCGATTGGCGGTCGAACCCGCCTGAGAAATGCTGAGCCAAAATTAGCCGGTGCGCACACATGTTTTATGACGAGACCACAATTTTCATAAAATTGTGAGAAGCAGGATGGAACAAATCATAAATTAATTGGTGAGCAATAGCAACTAAGGTTATCAATCTGCATATAGCAACTAAGTTTCTAGGTAAAACGGCCAACATAAAATTTATCAATAAATTGTCTGTCATTTAAAAGAGAATCTGACCGTGACTTGTTATTGAGAAAACTCTTAGTTGCAGGCAGGGTATGCTTAACAAGGTAGGAGCGCTTTACTCTCTCGTCAACTAAAATTTTAAGAGAGGTAGAAAGAGCAAAAGAAAGAAGCCAACAAAACTTGTAGTTTAAAACTAATAAATGCAATTTTTTATTTTACGTGAGTGTGTGCGTGTGTGTAAAAACATAGGGCAATCAAGCGTGAAGACGACCTCTTCTTTTGACTATCGCAAGCAAACTAAAATTTTGGTTGCCAGAAAAGGAAATGACTAGTCTAGCGCTCCTACCTGGTTAGGTATTCCCAGGTTGAAATAATAAAAAGTTGGCGGATATCTTATCTCTGTTTTTCATAAATTTCTCTTACTCATGAGAGCTTTAGAACAAGATAGAGGTGAGAAAGAAAGATATAAAGTAAATATTAAATGTTCGTGCCGTTCTTGTTATTTTTCTGCTTCTGAATAATATTCTTTAAGAATAAAAACCAAATGTATGTCAGAATCAAGAAAAAGAATGTACACTCTTCCGCTACAGATCCACTCACCACGACAGCCACTTACATACTAAATAAAATAAAACAACATTTCAGAGAGCAGTCTGCAATTGTCTATCACTTTATTATTTCACCATGTGCTTGCTGTTTTACTTTTCTCTCAGAAAGAAGTTAAGTTGCATTCCAGGTTCAAGTGGCTGGATGTGTATTCTAAGGAATAAACTATCAATACCCACTTGACCAAATAATCGCGCGCGATATCGTATACGAATGTCAAATCGAATAAAAAACGAAAAAAACATTCGCGCTCGAATTCGCATTGTATTCGATTTTCATTCTCTAACGATTCATCAGTCGCTCAGTTTGTGGCAGGCGAACTATCATACGCGAAGGTTCGCGCGCGATATCGCGCTCAAATGTCAAAACGCAAGTTAAGCGAGTTTCATTTTCATTTGTTCCTATTCTTATTTTTCATAAAATAAAATATAAATTAATTATTTATGAATTGTCTGATTGAGATTGATTTAGTTTAATTTTTTTTTGCTGCATTGGAAGCTACTTTTAATATCCGACCATGCCGGTGCTTTCTCTTGTTTGGCATTTTTTAATTTTTACACTAAAACAATTAACATAACACAACAACAGTTTAGGCAATCACTTCATAACAATAACTCACATAAAATAATAAATATTTACCTATTTTAAGTTATAAAAAATGAATATGAATAATAAAAATGAATTTGCTTAAAAAATATTTTAAAAGCACGCGCACCTGCTGCTGATTGAAAAAACAACCAAACTCTTTTACCGTATCAATTCCAAGCGTTTAACGGCGTCAAACGTCAAGTACTCTTTTTTATTCTCTGCCTGTTACAATTCCACGAGAGTGATTGAGAGAAAAACTGACTTTCGATTTAGCTTCGCTTGAAGCGAACATTCGCTTGTGTGTCAGGTGGGAAACCATATTCCAAGTTTATGTGTGTTTGTGGACAAGGTTGTTCGATGAGTTTAAATTCACATTTAATGTTGGAATTTCAGGCAGCATTCAGAAAATAAAATCAACTTGTGGAAAAAAAGAGAGATGCACTTTACTATTTTTATTTTGCAATAGCATGCCGAAAACCACTAAACCATACACAGATACATCATTTAACTTCTATCGAAAAGGCGAACAGAAAGCATTCACTAATTTCAAATTTTAATCACTGAAAGCGGAAGCGGTGAGATTAGTTATTAAATGTCTAATCACACGGGTCACTAGGCATCTTCCAAACACAGATCTGGATATAACAGCCAAACTTGCAGACTAACTGGTTATCTAAGTTTTTTTTAATGAAATCGTAAATTGTAGAAATACGAGAGCAATTTTGAAAAAAGCGTGCAATGTTTTGTTATCAGTCCTCATGCTCAGAGCATAAGGTTTGGCTTTTCTTATTTATTTAATTGAGATTGTTAAGATACTATTTCGTTTTGTACCGCTTCAACTCTAATTAAAATTAAAAAAAAAAAAAAAAAAAATGTTTGCATGTTTTATTCCAAAATTACTCGCCTTTCCCGTTCGGGCACCGCCGGTTTTCTCCTAAAACTGTGTTTCACTTAGCAGCACCTCCATATTCCACGTGACCATTTGGCGTACCTTAAACAGGTCAAAACATATAGTCAGAGGTGTTATGAAAAGAGCTCCAACTTTGCTACCTCGACATAAGGCAACACGGATTCAATTAGCTTTGTATAACTTGCACACTTCTAGAGACTCCGTGAGGACTTTTTAAAACTTCATACGGAATGTGTTTAAAATCATTTTTACTCTATCAGGTTATTTTTTCTGTCGCAGACGTTTAATTTGGATGATTTTCAAGGGATTTAGGCACTGTTGGAGGGATCTAAGAAAGGAACTACTCATACTGTCTGAGCAAAATTTCGGTGTAGGATGCGTAATGGTGTGTTTTTTTTTGATCTCATACTTTGGCTCAGCGCTTCGTGTCCAGAATATATGGAGGTGTTGGATTACAGTCTGCTCCCACTTTTAACTGAAAACATGGAGCAACCATACATTTTTATGCGTGTCAACTCCCGGAATCATACAAATCGTCAGACGGGTGCATATTTCGAAACATTTTCATTGGATAATATAGAACTAAATCAAATACAGAATTTATGAGACATATTAGCCTGAAGAATTCATACCGATAATGTACAATTGTAAAATGTGGTGTTAATATTCATTTATATTCATTGGTATTCATATATATTAATTCATATTCATTCATGTTCATTCATATTAATACATAATCATTCATATTCAACCATATTGATTCATAAGCATTCACATTAGTATTAGGGGAAAAAGAAAAAAAACAACTCACAATAAATAAAGAAACTTAATTACCCTACCATTAAGGGTAAAAATATTGAGTAAAAATTGTTACTATTGTTTAAAGTAATATCAATAAAAAAAACAAATTGTGGTGTCGAGTCGTGTATACTCGTAGTAGTTGAGATGGGAAGATTGACTACTGGTGTTTTGTTTGGGTCGACCTGTTTATAGTGTTGATTTCCATAGACTAGTTTTATATGAATTGGTTCTTTGTATTGCATATGTCTGCGTAATTAAAATTACTTTCCTTTGTTGTTTTCCGTTTGGTCTGTAAATTCGTTGCTTATTTTATCGCAGAATTCAGGAACTCATAGAAGTATGTAGTTATTTGATAACACTATATATCTAATAGCTATAAGTTTAGTAGTGTTGGTTATTAATGTTACCAATTGGTATTAATGATGATATGGAGCCCTCTCTCGAACGACAAAAATTCCCATCCCCTGATAGAATGGGATAATTCGCCTTTGGGAATTCGCTGTAATCATGTAATTATAACACATTACGACGCATTTGGGGTACACTTCTCTTCACTTTCTCATTTCGAGTAGTGCATCCAGCCTCGTTGCTCTTTTCAGAGAACGTCTTTACAACTCATTATTTTATTCCGAGTTCTTTTCTTTTAATTATTATATT
The DNA here is from genome assembly GCA_035044805.1 of Leucophenga maculata. Lineage (NCBI taxonomy): Eukaryota > Metazoa > Arthropoda > Insecta > Diptera > Drosophilidae > Leucophenga > Leucophenga maculata. Next base: position 15,045 of record JAWNNP010003386.1, read on the forward strand.
TTCCCAGAGGTAGTCTTAAAAAAGTTATTTGACTATATATTTCGGCTCATATTTTAAATTTTGTTTGCGTGTTTTCCCAAACTTAAATTATCAGGCATGCCACAGAAAACTCTAGTGTTTTGCCAAATCACTCAAAAACTTACACCATGCCACAAAACTCCGAGCGTTTTCAATTTCGTAGTTCATACACTAGCGTTTTCGAACATGGCACCATAGGGTACACATTTTAAAAAATAATTATTCCGAATTTTAATTTATTATTGTAGTTTCCAACCAAAAAAAATTTGAATTTGTTGCCCTCCAAACTAAAATGCTTACTTGGCAGCTCTAGCAGTTTTACTTACTTTTACGTTGAAAAGTGAATGGCTGCTCAAAATCAAAACAAATGATTCGTAATGTATTGCTATAAAAAATGAACAAAAATTACAAATTGTGAAAGAGTTTGATAAAAAAAACTCTATCACCAAGCTCTTTGTGATAGAAGAGCTAAGGAAAAATTTCATTTTGTTTAAATTTTTACTGATTGTTCTTCTATTTCTATTTGCGTTCGTCTTCTTTGCTTAGAGAAATACATTTCTCGTCGCTGCCACCTGACCGAAGTAAAATTGTCGCCAATTGTTTCACAAAATGCGCAAAAATACACTATTGCTTACAGTTAAAATAATTGCATCTAAAATTAATTGTTTTTAACTAAACATTAAGTTCGAAATTCACTTAAAAAATCTTTATACATGGTGGCACCAGCGAAATGCAAATCTCTATTGCTGTCAGTAGTGAAAGCCAAATTCAACTAGTGTTTTGCGAGTTGATTTAGTTAAATTATAATTTATTATTTAAAACATATAAAATAATTAATTATTTGAATGTAGTTTGATCAAGAATTGAATTGATTGACGTCTGTGGCAAAAGCGAAATTGAAACGAAATTCGAGCGAAGGGAGTTTTCTGTGGCATGCCTGAAGAGTTCCGGTTTTTTGCTGGATATCTTAGAATACAATCTCCGTAATATATGTCACAACTATCAGACAACAGATGGAAGCTGATCAAGAATATTCATGTACATTAAGGCGAGTACATTTTTGTTCACTAAAATCGTCCACCAGAATCGGAATCTACGAAGAATTCTAGAAAATTTCACCATGAAACTATGTGTCTAAAATCAATTCCTAGCTTCTGCTGAGAAGCATATAGATTTCAGGTGGAGGTATTTTGAAGTATTCAGGTATTTTAAAAAAAATAATATATTTTCCAATCATGTTGGGCTCAATTCTGATTCATCTTATAAAAAAAAAACGAAATAAGCTGAACAAGCCATGTACTGATGCTCATTTAAGAAAGTGAGAGCCAAAAGTCTGTAGTATTTAAAATAGTCAGGTTAAGGTCTAAAATTTGAATTATATATCCTTAAAACTCCAAAAAAATTTTGACAATACAACAAAAGTAGGCTTGGCATGAGAAAGGGCGTCACTTAACAGTCATAAATTTAATTTGATTCAAAAAAATATGTTTTTCATACACTAATTACGAAACTTTTAAAGATAAGCTTTAGAAAGAGAAGAATGCCAAAGCTTTTATGAAGGTCTGCATCTTATAACAGTTTCTTTTATTGAAACCGGTCCAGTCGATCACAGAATTGAGCGTTTGGCTATAGGGGAGCAGCTTATAGATGATGATTCCCTGGCAATCCCACTAAACACACAGCAAAACCTTCATGACCGTCAATCCGGGCTTGGCAACCATTTGAACCGATTCGCCACCCTTCTCCTACGACCGTTTGCGCTTCACGTTGTCGTAAGTGGCCCACTTTTCATCGCCATTCACCATTCGCTTCAGAAACGGGTCGATTTTGTTGGATTCAGCAGTGATTCGCAGATGGAAATTCGGTCCATGAGTTTTTTGGTGTCAATTCGTGAGGCATCCAAATATCAAGTATCATATGACTGATATTCAGCTCCCGGGCGGATACGGCTGCTACTATAGCAGTCTATCTCGAACACTTCCTTGGTTTTATCGACTTCTTCGACGGCAGGACATCCGGAGCGTGGTGCATCTTCCGCTTCCTCCACACCAGAATGGAATCGAGTGAACCACTGTTGTGCTACGCGAATTGAACAAGTTTCGGCCCCGTAAACATCACAAAATTTTGTTGGCCGCTGCCAATGTGTTTTTGTCTTTCAGGTAGTAAAAATTGAAACATGGCGAATTTCTTTCTTCGAGACCTCTATGTTCGACGCGCTCTAGCTCACAACTAAATTGTCCAAGCGCAATGCTGCCAAAACAGCGTAATACTAGACACCTTTCAAACGCCGTACAGTACGCCCATATACGACGAACACTTCACGAGATATACCTAATTGAAAAAATAAAGAGTGCGAAATACGAAGACTTTTTTTTCAACCCTACATTTGGCTTTCAAAAAAGAAACGTGTGGTTATTTCGATTAAAAAACGTTTGAAAATAAGTTATATAAAGTTATGGCATCATCAGCGATGTCAATTGACTCTACCAGTTTGCAAATGTATAGCCTTATAAGGATGTCTGCGGCAAGTTTTAATACAAAGCACACATCGCAAATATCCGTGGCTGCTAATAAATAAAAAGAGCATTATAAAAAGGCTTAATACAGACCTAAAAAAAAAAAGCAAAAATAGGTTAAAATGTATCTAGAACAAGTTCATGTTACTGAATTTGAGATAACCTTAAATGAACTATTTTATGTTGTTAAGTGCGGTTGCAAAAAAACAATGCCATTTTCCTGTGGATTAATTTCGAATGACTTTAAAATGTTCATCATTGACCAACACATCCGCAGGAGGAATACAATTCCCGAATGCGTGGTAAATATCGTCTATCAACAGTGAAGCCAATTGCCAGATAACTTTGATCCTTCGTATAGACCCGAATCTTCGCCCATGAATGTAGAATGTGGAATCAAATCTGCAATTTCAGCTGCTAGAGATCAACAAAAGGGGACCTTACCCTCAAAAATACGATGCAATAATTTCGACAGAAAATATTTTGTTAGCAATGCTTTTCAAAGAAAGGAAATCTGTCCGTGAAAAAGCTATTAATAAAATTATGTATTATCGCGAGAAATTATATGACCTAACTAATCTTATAAGAATCGCATTAATTTCGAATTAAATGCATTTAGTTTACTTTGATAACACAGGGCCACAAAATGAAATTGAGATGGACCTTCTCTGAGTCAAGTTGATCTTTATGTTTTTGGGGTCGCTGAATACGATCCCGGTGTCCAATTGCCCCATTAGGTCAAAATCAAGGTCAAGCATCAAGGATTTGACCGCAAAATGACCTTTAAAGGTCGGGTCAAAAAATAGGTCAAGACTTATTCGGATGTAAAATTTTCCGCTCTTTCAGAATCTAGGGTCAAAAAAATGCTATCAGTCAAATTTAGGTGCTTGACCTTTATTTGACCTGATGGGGTAATGTGGATACCGGGGTCGTATTCAGCGACCCTAAAAACATAAATTCAACTGGTTTAAGATCCATTCCTAGCTAAAAGGGAAGCCGAAATATCAAAAGAAGGATTCCATCGCAAAATGACCTCCGTATGACCTTTAAAGGTCGGGTCAAAATATAGGTCAAGACTTATTCGGACATAAAATTTCCCGCTCTTTCAGAATCTAGGGTCAAAAAAATTCTATCAGTCAAATTTAGATGCTTGACCTTTATTTGACCTAATGGGGTAATGTGGATACCGGGGTCGTATTCAGCGACTCCAAAAACATAAAGATCAATTTGACTCAGACAAGGTCCACCTCAATTTTATTTTGTGGCCCTGTGTAATGAGAACATCTTTTTTGAACATCCATTTACTGCAAGCATCCCACACGAACACTTGTTGGAGTACATAAAACCTGCTGAAATACAACTACCAGATCTGGGAATTCCATCGCACATTCAGGGAACCAAACGATGTGTGCAGTTGTTAACGTATGTCTCACGACGCGTTATGCCGCAGAATTGAGGTGATGTTACATCATTGATTTAAGAAAGTCGTTCCAAAAATCCTCAAATTGACTTTAAAAACAGAGAAATAAGTAATTTTTTTCTTTGAGAATTTTTATTGTTTGCTTTCTCTATATAAAACATAAATTTTATAAATATGGGGGGGCGGTAGTGGGCTCTAGCTTTATCCATAGTAGATCGTAACTTAACTGGTGCAAAAAAACAATTGTTTACATAATTTTTGATAAAAAAAAAACGATGTTGGAAAAAAAACGATATTTTACGTATGACCGCTAAGTGACGCCCTTTCTCTTGCCACGTCTACTTTTATTTTGTCTAAATTTTCTTTGGAGTTTAAAGGATAAGTATTTCAAATTTCAGACCTATACTTCACTACGTAAAAAAGTTAGACTTTTGGATCCCACTTTCTTAAATGAGCCTCAAAGATGGCTTGTTCAGATCATTTCGTCAAAAAAATTTATAAAACTTTTTACACACAGATGAATCAGAATTAATTAACTGATTGGAAAATGTGTTATTTTTTGTTATGCTTCACAGCGGGAGCTAGGAAGTGATTTTAGACATAGTTTCAAGGAGAAATTTTCTTAGAATTCGTCGTAGATTCCGATTCTGGTGAACGATTACCACGTTTTTTATCACCCAAACAAATGGACCCGCCCTAATGGACTCTACGATGATTTCTTTAATGTATTATAAACTGATAACTAGAGACAGGATTATATGCAACATAAAAAGCTTGTTATATGCATACAAATATTCATGAAAAATGCTTGAAATATGCACGAAAACTGGCAGAATATGCGAAATTAAATGAAATAAGAGTTAACCGTTTTTCTCTTTGCGGTCTGTTCACTAACATAACCGAAAAATTCAAGCACACTCGCTCTCGCAGAACACTTCGTTTGTCTTCGTTTTGGTTTTCGGTTGAGTGTTATCGGATGGCTAAAATATGCAAATGCATTTGCGAATATGCAAATGCATATAATCCGGTCTCTACTGATAACACATGATATTTTTTTTTATGTTAATGTGTTTTGTTAGGCTCTCCTGCCCAATTCGTGTGTAATATGCTATGACCCTAATTTGATTTATAAGTAAAAGATAATATGAATATTTTTAATTATCATGCCGTTTCAAGCTTCTTTATTATTTAATGTTGAAACTCTACGGTCTAGCGGTTGTATGTGTACATTTATTTCGTGAATGTATATCATTGTTAATATACTTATGTACATATGATGTTGAATGAATATTTCACAACACAATTTTAAAATACCTTAATATACGGAAAATATGCAACTAATGGTAAACATTAGGTTTTACATTTCTTTAAAAATGTGCGAGATTGTAAAAATATGGTGTCCAAAAGCATATTGAAAGATATTATCCCGCCATTGTGTTTTAAAGCATGAATCGCTAGCTAATATGGCCGGGGGCGATTTCCAGTGTCACTGCGTATTGGACCACCGTCGCGGCGATTGCCATTGCCACCTCCGCGCACGCCACCGCCCCCTCGACCACCACCATCACCACTATAGCGAGAGAAGCCACCGGTACTACCTCCACCAGCGCTATTACCACGATCTTTGTTCTGGTATCCGCCGCCACTGTTACGATCGTTACCCCCGCCATACGATCCGGCACCATAGTTACCACCATTAAACCCACCGGCACCGAAACCGGTATTGTTCACGCTTGCGCAGTCATCACCTCCATCAGATTTTGGCGTTTTGCATCTGAAAATAGGTTTATGATATTTTTTTTTTACAATTACGTCTTAGTCGTACCTATTGCATTCGTTTCGCCAAGCGAAATTGGTGTTATAGCAGCTACTGCACTTCCAGTCACCATCACGCGGTTGAACATTGTTACTGCCACCGCCAGTAGTTCCACCGCCAAATCTACCACGTCCACCAGTACCGCTACTGCGTCCATCAAAATCACTTCCTCCACCACCACGATCAAACCGGTTGGTCCCACCTCGATCACCACCACCACGATTACGTCCACCAAAACTGCCGCGTCCACCACTTTTGTTCCAATTGTTCTGTCGCTGCGCCAGTGACACTTTAATAGTACATCCATTGAAATCACGTCCATCAAACCATTCGATAGCTGACTGAGCAGCATTAACGTCGTCATATGTAACAGTAGCTTCTCCTTTTGAAACACCGGTTTCCTTGTGTTTATAGAGCCATATCTTTGGCTTTAATGTACGTTTGTCCTTCTGAAATAGATTTAAAAAAATATGAAACAAAGCAATTAGTTGAGTCAATAATCTAAATAAATTTACAGTGCTATTCTATTCGACGAAAAACACAACCCTTCACTTATTTTTCAATATATAAATGCTTGCTATTTAGATCATATATATATATATATATATATATATATATATATATATATATATATATATATATATATATATATATATATATATATATATATATATATATATATTTATAAATATATATATATAAATATATATGTATATATATATATATATATAAATATATATATTTATAAATATATATATATAAATATATACATATATATATATACGAGCCCCGACCACTATTAATTCGTACGTACCCGTATGTAATGTTTAATAGACGATATTTTCAATACTAAAGTAGATAACACATGCAAACTTATTTTTTTCTGAAAGATCATTTAATTCTCTTAATTTTAGAAAAACAAATTTTTGTTGTACTTCAACAACAACAGCAACAACATTAATTTCTTTGAATGCTTTGCTTAATTGAGAAGAAAAATGTGACCAGTATTAATTCGTACGGTGCGTTAGCTTAGCTTCGAATTGAAAGATCAAAACAAAAGCAAACAATGTAACATAATCACTATCTAGTCATAATCTGGAAACAGTTATTCGATACAGAATGTAAGAAATGTGTTATTGCTTCAAATTATTCAAAGTTGAGCAACGATGGCACGTGGTAAGCCGATTTCTCGAGTTCTCGATTATTATAAATCTGGGAACACTTTTGGTGAAATAGCCAAGCAATCAAATCTGGCTAAGTCATCCGTTCAAGGAATTGTACAAAATTTTAAGAAAAATGGTAATATTGAAAATAATATCGCAAATAGAGGCCGAACATCGGCAATAACAGCTCGTGATAAAAGATACCTGGCCACAATTATGAAGGCTGATCGTCGCCAAAGTTTAAAAAATTTAGCATCAGAATGGTCTGATAAAATCGGAAAAAATGTTAAACGTGAGTGGACGCGCCTGCAGTTGCGAGATATTGGATATAAGTTCTATAGAGTATGTATAGGGATTATCTATGTTACATACTCAATATCTTAAATTACGTAAAGTTATTTAGTGACCCAAAATTTGTTAGTAATGAATTTTTAGCAGGCTTAGTGGTCAATTTACATGATAAACATGCTTGTACATATTTATCAATGTAAAGAGAGACAATTATTAACAACAACTTGGAACATTATAGTGAAGAGCAACGGATACACATGTGTTTCGATTTCTGCTATGAAATCTCATCAGTCCGCTTGGCTGTGTCAATACAAATTCTTGCTTATAAACATGCACAATTTGAAAAGTCCCCTATGTATTATATGCATTGCATGGTAATTTTGAGAGAAATTTCCAATATGTATACGTAGAAATTTGCAGTGAGCAGTTTACTCAAACTATGAATTTTGTTGTTGCATTATCCCCCTATCAACTGCGCCCATGCCGTATTTCTACTCGTTGATAGAAATTCACAGGTTTGGGGCGTTGTGAAAGTTTTGTCTTTCAGTTGAGGAACTCAGCTTCAGACGAAAAGTTTTTATAATTAATTTTTATTATTGAAAATTTGTTAATTAATTATTAAACGTTGTGCCCTACGTTTGCATTATGTAAAGTTATTTAGTGACCCAAAATTTGTTAGTAATGAATTTTTTTAAATTGACCACTAAGCCTGCTAAAAATTCATTACTAACAAATTTTGGGTCACTAAATAACTTTACATAATGCAAACGTAGGGCACAACGTTTAATAATTAATTAACAAATTTTCAATAATAAAAATTAATTATAAAAACTTTTCGTCTGAAGCTGAGTTCCTCAACTGAAAGACAAAACTTTCACAACGCCCCAAACCTGTGAATTTCTATCAACGAGTAGAAATACGGCATGGGCGCAGTTGATAGGGGGATAATGCAACAACAAAATTCATAGTTTGAGTAAACTGCTCACTGCAAATTTCTACGTATACATATTGGAAATTTCTCTCAAAATTACCATGCAATGCATATAATACATAGGGGACTTTTCAAATTGTGCATGTTTATAAGCAAGAATTTGTATTGACACAGCCAAGCGGACTGATGAGATTTCATAGCAGAAATCGAAACACATGTGTATCCGTTGCTCTTCACTATAATGTTCCAAGTTGTTGTTAATAATTGTCTCTCTTTACATTGATAAATATGTACAAGCATGTTTATCATGTAAATTGACCCTAAGCCTGCTAAAAATTCATTACTATCTTAAATTACTCTTATGCCAAGGAAAAGCCATTGCTTAACCATAAAGACTGCCTTAAAAGGACAGTTAAGTTCCCAGCAAGCATAATGGTGTGGGGTTGTATGTCTGCCAAAGGGGTAGGACAACTGCACTTTATTGAGGGGATGGTCAACGCTGAGAAATACGTTAACATTCTGGAAGAAAGTTTGCTGCCATCAATACGAAAACCGGCTGACTGTGGTGAATACATATTTCAACAGGATGGAGCATCATCTCATACTGCCAAACGAACTACATCATGGCTGCAGTATAAGGAAATTGGGGTCTTAGATTGGCCATCAAATAGCCCGGACCTAAGCCCAATCGAGAATATATGGGGAATAATGAAAAGAGATAAGAAATGAGCCTCAAAGAACCCTTTCTGATTTAAAAACAAAATTGGAAGAGATGTGGGACTCTATTTCAACAGAACAATGCCAGAATTTATTAAAATCTATGCCAAAGCGTTGTAAATGTGTTGTAGAGGCAAAAGGCGATGTTGCCCAATATTAATATCAAAAACAAATTACATGTTTAATCAAATAGTAAATATTTAACGCACCGTACGAATTAATACTGGTCACATTTTTCTTCTCAATTAAGCAAAGCATTCAAAGAAATTAATGTTGTTGCTGTTGTTGTTGAAGTACAACAAAAATTTGTTTTTCTAAAATTAAGAGAATTAAATGATCTTTCAGAAAAAAATAAGTTTGCATGTGTTATTTAGTATTGAAAATATCGTCTGTTAAACATTGCATACGGGTAAAAAAGCTTGCCGTACGAATTAATAGTGGTCGGGGCTCGTATATAAATATATATATATATATAAATATATATATATATATAAATATGTAAATATATATATATATATATATATATAAATATATATATATAAAAATATATATATAAATATATATATATATATAAATATGGTGGTAGTCGTTCACAAGAATCGGAATCTACGACTTATTCTAAGAACATTTCACCTTGAAACTATGTGTCTAAAATCAATTCGTAGCTCCCGCTGAGAAGCGTAAAGATTTCAGGTTTAGGTATTTTGAGGTATTAAAAATAATACATTTTCCAACCATGTTGGGCTCAATTCTGATTCATCTTTTTACAACAAATTTTATAAACATTTTTTTTTAATTAACCAAATAATTTTTTTTAATTTGACGAAATTATCTGAACAACCCTGAAGGCTCATTTAAGAAAGTGGGAACCAAAAGTGTGTAGCTTTTTAACGCTGTGATGTACTAGGCCTGAAATTTGAAGTACGTATCCATCCTTTAAACTCCAAAGAAAATGTTGACAATAAAATAAAAGTAGGCGTGGCATGAGAAAGAGAGTTACAGCGGTCATGCGCAAAGTATCGTTTTTTTTCAATTGATCAAAATAATAAAAAAATAATTTTTAAATGCAATATTATTTTTATGTCTTTTGTTCTTATTTTGCAAAAAATTTTAAATTTTTTAAGTTAAAATTAAGTTAACAATTTTTTTGTCACCAGTTAAGATACGATCTACGAGACAATGTATAAAGCTAGAGCCCACTACCGCCCCCATAATAGAATTTTTCTTATAGCAATGATAGTTAAACTCAATGTTTATAAAATTTATGTTTTATTTTGAGAAAACAAATACAAAAATTCCTAAAGAAAAAATAACTTGTTTCTCAGTTTTTAAAGCCTTTCTTAGACTCCATTTGAGGATTTTTGGAACGACTTTCTTAAGTCATTGACATAACATCATCTCAATTCTGCGGCATTACGTGTCGTGAGACATATGTTAACAACTGAACACATCGTTCGGTTCCCTGAATGTGCGCTGGAATTCCTGGATCTGGCAGAGGTATTTCAGCAAAATTTATGTATTCCAACAAGTGTTCGTGGTGGCATGCTTGCAGAAAATGGAGGTTCAAATAAGATGTTCTCATTATCAAAGTCCACTAAACACATATAATTTATGTAATCGAAATTAATGCGACTCTTCTTAGCGTTTAAGTTGCGGTCATAGAATTTCTCGCGATAATAAATAATTTAATTTATAGCTTTTTCACGGACAGATTTCCTTTCATCAAAAAGCATTGCTATTAAAATTTTTTCTGTCATAGCGAAATTATTGAATCATATCTCTTAGGGTAAGGTTTTGATGAAAATCGGATTTCTGGTAGCTGACACTGCAAACTCGATTTCACATTCTACATTCATGGGCGAAGATTCGGGTCTATACGAAGGATCAATGCTATCTGGCAATTGGCTTCACTGTTGATAGACGATATTTACCACGCATTCGGGAATTGTATTCCTCCTGCGGGTGTGTTGGTCAATCATGGACATTGGCAGTGTGTATTTGCAACCGCACTTAGATCACACAGTGAGAACATGGCATTTGTTACTATGACTGCATTTTAGCCGATCTGTGCCATTTTTTGAGGAATGTATTAAGCTTTTTTATAATAGCTCCTTTTATTTATTAGCAGCCACTGAAACTTGCGATCTTCTTTGTATTGAAACTGCGACGCAAGACATCATTATAAGGCTATCATTTTCCAAACTGGTAGGGT
>JAWNNP010003387.1:0-20961 GCA_035044805.1 Leucophenga maculata
ACACATGTATTCCGCATTTCGAGTTCACATCAAATTTCATACATATATAACGTGAGTTATACGAAGTTGATTAAACTCGGTGTGCGTTTGTTTGTGCTAAGATGTCGACTCCAACGCAGGACTCTCAGTCTATGGACGACTCAATTCTATTTTTGAACGACAAGTGTGAAGCAATAAAGCAGCAATTAGTTAGCTTAAATATTTCACATAATAGCATACAAGTATAGTAAAGCTGAACTTGAAGTGTGTATTGATTTAATCGAAAGCTTTATATAGTTTTCGACATATATCAATCGGAACTCGAAGTATGTGATCTCAGTGAAATAAACGATATTTTAAGTTCCATTTCGCTTTATATGGAAATTACGTCAAGACTCAGTTGTCAGTTACTAGATAAATGGGCTTGTGCTACATTACACAGTTCAACGCATATAACCAAAAATCCGTCTGACATTAGTTTTGAATGCTAGTCGCGCGAGTTACCGAATCTTCGGTTCACTTCACCGTCCCTCCACTTAAACCGCTCCGTTTAGTCAACAACAGTTAATGTAAACATAAATACATAATTGTTGCCTTCATTTTAATCTTTAGAATTGAATAAATTCATTCTTGACTGCAACCTCGCACAAGCTGGTGTTTATTTTTGACTACTTCTTCATCCAGGACTCCCAACGACAGTGGAAGACCTAATTGGCGCAGCCGGTATTGAACTAATCTGGACATGTCCAGAACGCCGTATTTAATTTTATTATTGTAAGCAGAAATAAGTGAAAAACAAATAGAGAAAAGAAAAATAATAAATATATAATATATTTAAAAAACAAGTAAGGAAATTTCAGTCGGGCGTAACCGACTGTAAGAGGCCCTGTACCAGTTCAGTTCGCCTAACAAACACATTAAATGTTTCTCGAGCTCATGACCAAACACATGACTACTTCTCACTTCGCAAATATGAATGAAAAGGAAAGGGGGGTCGTTCAAATTCAATTGGTTATAAAATCGTCATTTATTATCCGATTTTGATGAACTTTTTTGATTTGGGCTAAGAAGGACGTTAACTTTATACTGGTGTTCTCAATTTTTTTTATGCCGAAGAAATTTTTACCCTAAGGGGTGATTTTATGGGGAAGGGGGGGGAGGGGCAAAATTTTAAAATATACTTGTAAAATTCCGGAGCAGTCCTAGTCGAATGCAAAAAAACACGAAGTCTCTATCTATTACCGTTTCCGAGATCCTTTCGTTCATACAGACGGACGGGCAGACAGGCGGACATGTCTATATCGACTCCTCTATCACTCCTGACCATAATGGGGGTAACTTTGGGGGGTCTCCGACCATTATTTCTACCTGTTACATACATTTGCACAAACCCAATAGGCTCTTGTACCTTCGGTACAGGGCCTAAAAAATATATAAATAAAAATATGTGTCTAGTGGAAAAATTAAAAGTATAGTGGCTGTTGTGAATAGTAATAAATGTAGAAAAAAAGAGGAAAAGAGGAAAAAAAAGAAGAACAAAAATAATAAATGTATAATATATTAAAAAATAAAAAATGTATGTCTAATAGAAAAATTAAAAGTATGGTGACAATTGTGAAAGGCATATGTTTGTTATTTGTCGATTAAAGGAAAAAAAGAGAAAAAGAAAAAAAAAGAAGAACAAAAATAATAAATGTATAATATATTAAAAAATAAAAAATGTATGTCTAATAGAAAAATTAAAAGTATGGTGACAATTGTGAAAGGCATATATTTGTTATTTGTCGATTAAAAAAAAAAAAAAAAAAAGGGAAAAAGTAAGGATTGATTCAAAAAAAAATAAGAAAATAAATGCTTCAGGTCCAAGTGCAACAAATTGTGTTGAGTGTAGAAGTTTATACAAAATAAAAATTATAATTTTATTTCTTTTCCACAAAAGTGCAAGCAGTTAAATGTACACCCAATGATCATCAACCGTTGATAAAGTGTCGGGTGATATGAAAAAAAAATAATAAAACATAAAGAATTGCAAGCAATTGATGATGATCATCAATCGCTGATAAAGTGTCGGTTGATATAACAAAAAAAAAAAAAATAAATAAAATAAAAAATAATAAATAAAAGGGCATACAGAATTGCAAGCAATTAGTTGTACACCGATGATCATCAATCGCTGATAAAGTGTCGGGTGATATAACAAAAAAAAAAAAACAAAAAAAATTAAAAAAAATAATAAAGAAAAAACAATACAAAAGTGCAAGCAATTAGTTGTACACCCGATGATCATCAATCGCTGATAAAGTGTCGGGTGCTATAACGTGAAAAAAGAAGGAAAAGAAAAAAAAGGGTTCGAATATAAAAAAATCAATACAATTTTGTTGACGATAATCACTTGGACCATTTAAAAACACCAAAATCATTAAAGTGCTGTATGCAACTATATTTACGTAAGTAAAGTATATAACAGAACACCAAAACCACACGAGTGTTACATTCTTATATGTGTATATGAGCACTTGAATTGAAACCAGAGATTGTTCGTGCGACCATCAAACGCTGATAAAGCACTTAACAATTAAAAAAAAAAAAAAAAAAAAACATTTCTTTTTGTACACACACTAGAAAAAAAAATATATAACAAACACTAAAAGAAAAAAAAATTTTATGACACACCATACACTAAAACAGAAATAGATAAAGCTATTCTTTAGTAGAATACGAAGAATAATACAAATAAAAACAAATTGTACATTGTAATGTCGAAAGGGACAATAGTTTCAAAGACGAAATCAAGACTTGGCCTTAGAGGGAATAATAGCGTACCAGAAGTCAGGGAACAAGGTCCTTTAGAAATGGATTCGGGAAATACCGCTAGCAAGAAAACCGAAGCAATGCTGATTAGGGAGATTCAGATGCTTCCAGACGGGATGTCCCTAGGGAAACTGTTCTTCGGAATAACGAGACTCAGAAGCGAGCTATTTTCGCTAATTAAAAATCACGATCGTAATAGTACTATACAGGTAAAGGAGACACTTTACAATGACATATGTCTGAACGCTTTCTTCGTAGGGTTAAGGGAGCCCCTCAGAACTTTAGTCAGAGCAAGGAACCCAGACACTATTAAGAAAGCATACGAGTTTTGCCGTTTGATAACTCCTCAGACCGAGACAGGCCCTACTCGAAACGGTTCAACCGTAATTCATCAAACAATGATGACCGTCCTTGGAATAACGGCAGGAAAGGGGTTCAAAATGTCTCTACTAAGTCAAACGGCCCAAACCAAAATCCTTTTCGGTCAAACGGAAATTCAGTACAACAGAATACTTCTAATCTATGCAACATAAATGATGATGCAAATTTTCCACAAGAAGCCTCCACAGACCAGTCGGGTACGTAAACCAAAAAAGACACGGTTCGTCACTCCGTTATATCCAAGTCACTTCCTTTAGAGAAAATCATCCCCTTAAATTCCTTATCGACACAGGCTCTACCTATTCGTTCATTGATCCAATTTTTATCTCTTCGGAGATACGGCGTACATTGAACAATAGCATAATAATTACGACGGTCCTTGATAGCTATATTCTAAAGGAAGAGACAACCCTACTTTCGCGGAATTTAATGAGAGGGGCGAAACGAAGTTTCTGCTTTTCAAATTCCACCCATATTTTGACGGCCTTCTTGGCATGGATTTCTTACGAAGTCGGGGGGAAAACATAAACTTAGCATGCTTCAAATTAGAAACACCACATGCTTCTTTAGATATCCTTACACGGGATAATTTTACTACAAAAGTGCACGAAGTTCCACCGTTGAGCAAAGTACGTATTCCACTTCCGGTTGAGCTCATGCAAGGTGACTTTCTGTGCTTAGAAACGAATATTGGAAATGAATTGTCCATATCTTGAGGACTTTTTACGGCCTCAAACCATTTAGGAATAGTCGAAGTTGTCAATGGCTCAGAATCCGAACAGTTATTATGCTTAGAACAACCATTGGAGGTTGAGCCCTATAATGAGGAGAAATTTGACCAAATCCATGGTATCAAACTTTCCTCCGGCTCTTTTCAGGATGATCCGAATTGGTTAAATCACATCCACACAGATCATCTAAACTCTGAGGAAAGGCAGGGTCTTACACGCATATGCAAGCAGTTCTCTGATACAGATACACCTTTAACATTTTCTAATACAGTTAAGCATACCAGTTCATGTCAAGTCGTATAGGTATCCTTATATACACAAAGAGGAGGTCAAGAAGCAAATATCAAAAATGTTGGATCAGAATATAATCAAAACCAGCCATTCCCCTTGGAGTGCACCTGTATGGGTCGTATCGAAAAAATCGGAGTCTCCTGATGAAAAAAAATGGAGGCTTGTTATAGATTTCAGAAAGTTAAACGATAAAACTATTTCCGATAGATATCCCATCCCAAATATTAACGATATCCTCGATAATATAGGGAAGACCAAATATTTTTCATTTGTTGACCTTAAATGCGGTTATCATCAAATCGAGATGGATCTAAAAGACATGGCAAAAACAGCATTTACTGGGGAAACGGGCACTATGAGTTTACAAGAATGCCATTCGGGCTCAAAAATGCCCCAGCCACATTTCAAAGGGTCATGGACAATGTCCTATGAGAACTCGTGGGAAAAGTTTGTTTAGTTTATTTAGATGATATAATAATCTTCTCTACCTCCCTTCAGCAACATCTGTCATATGTTAAGGCGGTATTTAGCAAACTAAGGGCAGCAAACTTGAAGATCGAAGTTACAAAATCGAGTTTCCTACGTAAAGAAATCGACTTTCTAGACCATGTTATAACACAGGAGGGGGTTAAACCGAACCCAAATAAGCTCCAGGCGATTAAAGACTTTCCCTGCCCAAAAAATGTGAGGGAAATTAAATCTTTCCTTGAACTTTTAGGTTATTATAGAAAGTTGTTGCTAAAATAACCAAGCCTCTCACTAGGCAGCTTAAGGGGAAAAAGTCAATAGTAATAGACTCTGAATTCAAAAATACATTCGAATTTTGCAAAACATTATTATGCAATGAGCCTATACTACAATATCCCAATTTCGAAAAACCATTTACATTAACCACGGACGCTAGCAATTTTGCTGTGGGTGCTGTATTGTCACAGGGTCCCGAAAACAATGATATACCCATTTCTTTTGCTAGCAGAACGCTTTCTGACACAGAAACACGCTATTCAACGGTTGAAAAAGAAATGCTGGCGATCATTTGGGCAGTCAGTTACTTAAGGCCCTACCTTTTCGGGGATAAATTTAAAATCGTGACCGATCACAAACCACTAATTTGTTTAGAAAACTTCAAAGGCCAAAATCCGAAACTTCTTCGACGGAAAACCACACTTTCTGCCTACGATTACGAAGTTGTTTATAAAAAGGGCTCTCAAAACGTCATCTCGGATGCGTTAAGTAGAGTAGAACCAAACGTTAATCTTATCGACAATATTGTGAATGCTTGTAGCATTCCGACAGTACAACAACCACTAAATAATTTTAATATCCAAATTGTATTTGAAGTAGATCCGAATTCTACTTACGGGGTAACAACTCCTTTTAGGAATAAAATTCGGAAACAAATAATTGAGCCTACTTACAACCTAAATGTCATGACAAACATACTGAAGGCAACTTTAAGACCTAACAAAACGGTTACCGTATACACAACAGACGATATATTTTCAATTGTTGTAGAAGCATACACTAAATATTTTTCAGCAAATAACTTATACAAGCTCCGCAGGTGTACAACTTTCCTGAAGGAAATATCAGGTCATAACGAACAAGATGAATTGATAACAAATTACCATATTAATAACAATCATAGGGGCATAGATGAGACTTATGAGCATCTGAAAAGAGACATTTACTTTCCGCAATTGAAACCAAAAATAACTGAAATCATCCAAAAATGCGATACCTGCCTTACACTCAAATATGATAGGCAGCCACAAAAACTCTATTTCGAAACTCCAGAAACCCCTTTGAAACCACTAGATGTAAACCACATCGATATTTATACAATAAACAAGAACTATAATCTAACGGTAATAGACAAGTTCTCTAAGTTCGCACAGGCTTATATTTTTCCGAATAGGAACAGTATCAACGTAATTAAATCAATGAAATTATTCTTGAGTTCTTTTGGTATACCCAAAAAAATAGTTTATGATCAGGGAGCTGAATTTTCCGGCGTTATGTTTCAAGATTTCTTGAAACAGTATAACATCGAACCACATGTTACGTCCTTCCAGCAATCTTCGAGTAACTCTCCAGTGGAACGCCTTCATTCAACGTTAAGAGAGATATATCGGATAGTGTTAAATAAAAGGAAAGAGTTAAAGTTAACCTGTGACAATGACGAGTTGCTTTCAGAAACAATCGTCACGTACAACAATGCCATACACTCACGTACCAACTTAACACCTTTTGAGCTTTTTACCGGACGAACCCACATCTTCGAAAAGACGGTACAGTTTAACGACCAACACGACTATTTACAAAAACTTAACGATTTTCAATCAAAGCTTTATCCTGCCATAAAGGAGTTGTTACAGGAAGGGGTCCAAACTCGTACGGAAAAACTAAATGAAGGTAGATCATCTCCAAAACCTGTTCCCGTTAATGATATTGTGTTTATAAGAGAAAATCGTAGAAATAAAATGACACCACGTTTTTCAAAACATAGAGTATTTTTAGACAAAGGAACTACGCTAATAAAAGCAAAGAAGCAAAAACTACATAAAGCTAAGATTAGGAAGGTCATAAGAAACCATTTGACAGCTACCACAGTTTCTTCTCAACAACAAACTACACGTTCAACACCAATAAATCAGAATCCGTAATACTAATAATTCGTTCCATTTTCCGTTTTTTTTCTCCTCTCTTCCATTTTCATTATTCCATCACCAGAGCCCTGCGGGTGGGTGCTCAGTTTATGTCTATCAAGACAATAAATGGATCGACACCAATAGCCAGCATCGAATTAGGACCTGCCCTAGTAACCAACGCTTATAAAGGTATTACTCACGTTGTGGATATTACTGAATATGAAAAATGCGTTAAGCAGTTGGAGGATATAATAGATAGTCTACAAACGGACCATACTCTTACGATATCCGTGAACATTTTGGAATCGAAATTAACCAAGCTTAAAAACAAAATTGTTACCCTGACGCCTCACATAAGGGAGAAAAGAGGTCTAACTGATGGGCTAGGCAGCATCATTAAAGTGGTGACCGGGAATATGGATGCTAATGATGCTCAGGAGATATTCAATAAAGTCGAGTCAATCCAATCAGGCACGGCCACTCTCTCACAAGGTCTTGAAATGCAAAAAAATTTTGAAAGCGATATATTGTTCCGTTTCGACAGTCTAACTAGACACATAAATAAAGAGCAAACTATAATCAAAGATTTCTTTGAAAATTATCAAAGTAAAATTTATAAAGAATTTGAATTGAAAAGAATCAATTACATACGCTCCAATATATAAATAGATTAAGTTATAACATAGATACGTTAAACTAGCATATTAATAATATAGCAGAAAGCATACTGTTTGCTCAATTGAACTTAATTCCGAAATTTATCTTTAATAATGAACAAATGTACAATATATAAACAATATTAAGAAATCAAAATGTAAAGTTGGAAACGGAAGAGGAAATTTATGTTCTATTAAAACCAAGTACCCTCTTCTATGACAAGAAAATACTGTTTAACGTTCAAATTCCAATTTTCGAAAAAAAAAAAATAACTATGTATTCGCTCGTTTAATTCCTCTACCAATTAAGAATTCAAAATTTGTAATAGCACCAAAATATGTAACATATAATAAGTTTGTTGTTAAGCACTTTGATACAAAATTTTTAAAGATAAATAATAAGTTATATTGCGGCAACCCACACAACGTAAACACGACACCAATGAACAACGAAGTAGTTACCGGTTCACTTCAGCGTCCCTCCACTTAAACCGGTCCGTTTAGTCAACAACCGACAAGAGTCAATAGACCTAACAATGTTGCGACATTAAATAAACAATGTCAGCAACAAACTGCAGACATCCGTCTGAAATCAAGAGTCAGCACGATGCATCCGTCGCGTGGGAGGCGTTGACCGCGGCAACATAATATAAGCAACACTGAAACCAGAACCAGCGTAATTCGTACGTCGTGTGGGGGCATTGTCCGCATTTAATGTAAACATAAATACATAATTGTTGCCTTCATTTTAATCTTTAGAATTGACTAAATTCATTCTTGACTGCAACCTCGAATAAGCTGGTGTTTATTTTTGACTACTTCTTCATCCAGGACTCCCAACGACAGTGGAAGACGTAATTCGCGCAGTCTCGATTGCCCGAACTTAGGAGTAGTCAAGCAAAGTGGGAGGACGCATCTCCAATATCAGAAATACTATCGTGTGAATATTTTCCATCATTTTTGGAGAGACGCTGTCAGACTTTGAAGGTAGTGGAGAATGAAACTTCGTCACGTACACTAGGATCTCAGATGGGCAAGGATAACAAAACTACTAATATTCATCAAAACTCGTTTCTTGTTGTTAATAACACTGCTAAAACCTGCATATTTTGTGATAAGGCACACCATTCCATACACACTTACTCAAGATTTACCAACTTGTCGCCGTTTCTACGGCTGAAGGATGCTAAAAACTTCATCTTTCTCTTAACTGCCTAAGGAGGGGACACGCAATGTAAAACATTATACTCTATTGCACTACAACAAGGATCACTCACAACCCATATCGAACCTCTCAACCGTCAGTATTTTTCAAACAGAAAATTTAATTGTTCCATCAACTAGCAATGGTTCATCCTCCACAGTCCTACTATCCCAAGGTCTGAACCCTGATGTGGTGCTTTTGGCCACCACTGTAGTATTCGTCAAAAATCGTCATGGTGTCTTAGTTCTTTGCCGCGCTCTTTTATACGCGGGATCACAACTTAATTTCATCACATCTCGCTTTGCCCAATAGCTTCAGCTGAAACATGCTGCATCGAATATATCTGTTTTTGATATTGGAGCCAATGACTTTGAGACTCAAGGTTCTGCTGTTATGTTTTTCCTTTTCATATCCCAGGCTACGTATTTTACGCTACAAATCACCTAGAAAATAAATTAAACATCACTTGTTAGAGCCATGTTCTACAAATTATTTGCAAGCAACCTCTATTTGTGTTTAAGAAACTTACAAATAAATATCACTCTCAGTTTAGTGTCCACCCTGATTTTCTATAACTGCAGACTGTTTTAAAGATTCTTCAACAGTCTTGGATCTCGATTTCTCGCAGTTGGTGACTTTAATGCCAAACACCCCTAATGGGGCTGGAGGATGGAAAAAAAATTAATTCTAATACAAACATTGTATACGAACTCTTATCTGATCAATCTGCGGTTATGTTTAACCTTCTCAAGAGGTCAGTAATGAGTAACCCACCGTATAAACTGACCTCTACAACTACTAATTGGCTTAAATATAAAAAATATATAAGTGCGCATTTACCCCGTTACGCCACCATGAGCTCTGAAGTTGATATCGAAGCCGCAGTAGACAACTTCAACTTTTTACTCGTTGCCGCTGCTGACAACTCAACCCCAAGAATAAAATTGGCGCACTCAAAACATAATACACATCCCGCTACTAACAGTGAAATAGAGTGTTTAGTCTCTGAAAAAAGACGATTTAGGCGATAATTTCAGACAGCTTAATATCCCGAATCTAAGCAACGCTTCAAATTAGCAAAACGTATTTTAAATATGGCTCTTAAGCTGGAAGACCAATAAGAGACCTTTCTGGATATTGGCCTCGTAGTGAAGACGATAAAGCGAATGTCTTTGTCAATCACCTACAAAAAAATTGTTTAAGCCTAATGTACCCTCTAACGGCTTTTTTCTGCCGCAGCTACAGAATCTAGTTTACCCTAGTACCATTGCTCTCAAAACAAACTTCAGAGAGCTTAAAAATATAGTGTTGAATACACTAAACTCAAACAAGAAGCCAGGGCATGATCTTATTATACCGAAAAAGATCATAGAGCTTCCCAACTCAGCTCTTCGGTTCTTCTTATGATCTTCAATGCAATATTTCTCACTGGCTGCTTCCCAACGCAATGGAAATTGTCATTGATCATAATAATACCAAAGGTAGGCAAAGACAAAACGCTGCCAGAAACACAAAGACCCAAAAGCTTGCTCCCATGTTTGTCAAAACTTTTTGAAAAAGTACTCACAAACTCAAACCACATCTGGATATTTATAATATTATTCCCACGCATCAGTTAAGATTTCGGGGAAAAAACCATTGAGCTAGTTAACCGAATCACGAGTGATGGTTTAATTCACAAAATACATATTTTGCTTCCACAAAATACTCATAAGTTACTTAAATCATATTTATCTAGCAGACACTTCAAAGCAAGACACAAAGATCACATCCCAAGTGCATTTTCCATAAACGCAGGCATATCTCAAGACAGTGTACTTGGTCCATCAATATTGGATATACCCACTAATACTAGCCTCTTAAGATCTACGTTTGCCGACATCACTGCGATTCAATGTCGATCTCGATGCCCACTTAAAGCGTCCATTGATCTAGGTACTCACCTTCAGATCATTGAGAAATGGTTAGCAAACTGGCGGATACGAGTGAATGGTCAAAACTCCAAAAATGTAACTTTTACCCTCAATAGAGCTACGTTTCACCCTGAACAATGCCATAGTTCCACAGTCCAACGATGTGTCATACCTATGAGTTCACTTAGACCGAAGACTTGGCGAAAACACATTGAATCAAAATAACTGAAATGAAATTAAAAATCATTAACTCTCGTACTCATCTGTGCCTCGATTACAAAGTACTTCTTTATAATAGCATAATAAAGCCTATATGGACTTACGGAAGTAATGGGGTAATGCTAGCAAAAGTAATAATCAAATTATTCAAAGAGCTCAATCCACAACGAAAATATCCACAGAGATTTAAATATCCCACTCGTTGAAATATAAATAGCCCGCATCAAAAATAAATACACCGTAAGACTTGTTGAGCATCTCAACATTTTAGCCAGATCCCTAATAAGAACAAGTATATCAATCAGACTTCGTAGAAATGATCGTCCTGCCCGTTGAAAAAGATAACGGCTCACTCTTCCTTTTCATGCTTCATATAGCGGCAATAACTAGATTATAATAGTTTTAATATTTATTAAAATATTGTTAGTCTTAAGATAATTTAAGAGATTCAATATGTAAAGAAAACATTAAATAAAAAAAAATTGATGTTTCCAGTCACAATTTTCGGATTATTCAACATTTGCTTTCGTTTTAATAGTTTCGAGAATAACCTAGGTTCAGTTTCGACATCACGGATTGGAACATACCATCGAATATTCATCAAGCTGATGAGCAGTTCTTTAAATCGCAGCGTATCGATATGCTCTTAGGTGCACGCATATTTTTTGACGTTATGTGCGTAGGTCAGATTCGATTAGGATTGGGGCTACCGCTACTACAAAAGACTTTCTGGACTAGATTGTTTTTGGTGGTGCCCAGCGTTACTCGAAATCATCGTCACTCATTATTCAAGACAAGCCCAGTCAATAAAGTGATTCTGATATTAAATCGGACGGGTCCATCAGTAAGACTACGAAGGAAAAGCTTGATTGCGAAGTTCACTTCAATGCTCATTACTCTCGTTTAGCGTCTGGTGAATTTTCCGATCGGTTGCCAATGAACCTAAGTCCAGTTCTCTCAAAACTGAGACCGAAAGTCCCAACAAAATCATGAATTGCAATTGAAATACTCCTTATTCATAGCAGAATATTTGAATCTCGAATACTGGTAAATACTAACGATGCGAGTAAGTGCTGATATTTTTTGCCGCATCACTGTATAGATGTAGCTATGGGTGGTCTCTGATATGTCAGCTGCATCTTCTACCGGATATTCATTGAATGAGTTGCTTGTGGAAGGACCAACCATACAACCAAAGCTTTTCAACTATTGAATTAGATTTCGAACTTTCCAATTGACCTCACTGCACACATTTGTAAAATGTATCGCTGCGTACGCACTACAGCTCCTGATAATTATATGCAGTGTATCTTTGTCGTGAATCGCCCAAAGATAAATTTAAGATTTTCAAGTTAGACACTGTGACATATGGCACCAAGCCAGCTTCGTTCCTATTTATACGAACAATGCATTAATTACCAATGGACGAAGTTTCATCCTACCCCAGTGGTTCCAAAAGAATTTTGCATGATTTTTATTTTGATGACCTGATCACCGGTCTCAAGAAATATCTGAAATTATTGATCAGACTTCAGGACTTCGTGCGAAGGAGAACTATAAACTTCGGAAGTGGTGCTCGAAAGATAGTGGCGTTTGGAGCGGATTTTCTTCTGAAGATAATCATTTTTGAAATTCGATGATGGCAGCAATATAACGAAAACGTTTGAACTTTGTTGGTATGGAAGATCTACTCAAAGATTTTATTATTTATATTGATACCTAATACATATGTGGAAGTTAATGGATTTTGCGACGCCAGCATAGAGGCTTACGGAGCTTGCATTTACATTCGATCAGTTTTACAACAGGAGTTTAAAATTCATCTACTTTGTCCGAAATCGAAAGTTGAACCAATCAAAAATTTTACGGTTCTAAAACTTGAACTTTGACAACGGAAGCATGGCCCAACTGCCTTGAACCCTGCGGACATTTTATCAAGAGGAGCTCTACCAAGTGAATTTCTTCGTTCCACACTTTGGATGCAAGGTCCATTTTTCCTCACAAAAACTCAAGAAGATTGGCTAGCATCTGTAATTCATACACAATCACTTCCAGAAACGCGAAGATTGGTTCCACTAGCTATTTTACCGCATACTGACAAATCGCTGGAATGCAAGCACATCAATTCGTTTGCAAGTACAGGTCGTATTTTTGCTCATGTTTACAAGTTCATCGCAAGGAAACGAAATACTAATATCACTACTACAGATTTACTAAATGGAGATCAAATTTTGATTCTGCATGTTCAAAGAATTTAATGCATTGGAATCAGGCCAGACAGTTAAAACTTCTAGTATTATTTCTTCCTTGTCGCTTTTTTTGGATAAGTTTGGGTTACTTGGTGTAGGTGGTGCAATCTTTAAACAGTTCCGCTTTGCTGACCCATACAAAGTATAGCTGTATGAATAGCAATACAAGTCTATGTTACACACACCAACTTGACAGGCGACCAGCTCTACCCTCAACAGTCCATAAAAGAACTGGACGTTTAGGGCAACTGTTGAGAGCCTTCAGCTCAAAAACTCTTCATTAAGTTTTGCAGCTCAGCACCCACTTATTTTAACTAAGGGACACCCACTAACAATTTCCATTATAACGCATTTTCATCTACAAAATCTTCATACAGGAGCTCAGGCATTTCTGGCATCGGAGGACGCAAGACGGTATCAAAAGTGGTCGCTAAATGCCTGAGGTGCTTTCGTGCAAGACCTCATCCGGTAGAACATATCATGGGAGATTTGCCAAAGCATCGCGTAAAGACCTCAAGAGCAATCTTCGTTGCAGGAGTTGACTATTGCAGACCGTTTTTTTATAAGGCTAAAGCGCGTATTCGTTTGTTTGATGCACTAAAGCCCTCCTTTCTTGCTCGTGGACATCCATCGGATAATGCAACAAATTTCGTAGGAGCAAAAAACGAATTGGCTCAACTGCGTCATTTGATGCTAAGTGATGAACATCAGCGTGCAGTACAGAAACATTGAGTCGGCGAGCATATTGATTGGCGATTCATACCTCAAAGGTCTCCTCATTTTGGAGGATAGTGGGAGGTGGCAGCTGGCTATTTATACAGAATCCTGGACAAGAGTCTGAATGTAAGGGATAAGTCACATGCATTTTCACATGCAGATTTAATGTGAGCCAAGACTTCTTCCACTGATATAAAACCAAACGGTTAGAAGCGATTTTCTAAGTCGCCAGTAAATGCATCTGCTCGTTCGCTTGGAGATCTTGCCCAGGATTCATAAGCCATCCTGATTGAGAATTTTGGGTCTACCTGCTATTTGTATCTCCTAGTCAGCTTCCATAGAGATCGTTTTGTCGAGTCATCCGGGGAGACATTCGCCAAAAACCAGTCAGTTCCGCATTGTTTATGTATTGCCAGAAGTGTTTTAACCTATTTGCTACTTTGTGGTAGACTATTTATACATTGATGTCTTCTAAGCCTTTTCTAAGTCTCTAGCGCAAGTGGAAGTCTGGGTCTTGACCTTAAGGATTGTGATGTATTATTATGAGAAGCAAAAACGGCAATAGAGAAAAGTTTATTAAGAAAGATCGCATGCGCATCGTCAATGTCATCTGGTATGAGTATTTCAAGATTCAGGTCTAATGTTTTTTCCAGATCTCGACGAAACGCGTGTATGTAAGGTCCAAGCGGTAGCAAACGGCCTTTCGCAATTTTAATCTTCGGAGTGGTGTTAAAGACAGCGACAAGTGGAAAGTGGTCGGATGAAAGCAGGTACTCAGTACTTACACACACATCATTATTACGAAGCCCATGAAGAAGTTAATTGCACTAGGCTAATGGCTTTGAGCAAAAGAGAATGAGTTGCATGACCTGTCGATAAAAGCTGAGATGATGATTTCTGCACAACATCGAGTAGCATAAACATACAATAAATAAAGCCAAAATGTAACTAACTAGCTTCTTATGCAAGCGATCAAAGAAAAAACAAAACAAATTCGATGCAAATACAATAACAAATATTAATAGAGCGAAGATAATTAACGGCATCTTCTCTCTCGCTTTTGTACTCCCGTCTGAAGCTTTGTCTTCGCGATGAGCATCACGTTCAAATCATATTCAAAGAGAAATTGCTTTAGCTCCTCAATGTGAGCAGCAATACCTCGGGCATTCTACAATCTGAGGCTGAGTATTTGGTGTTTGATTTTTTGTCTCTAAGTAAACTGAGACTCTTTTCTCTAAGGAAGTTATTAGTCTCTGAACATGGATTAAAGTGTGTCAACCTTTACCGTTAGAGCCTTTATGACTGATTTGAGTCTACAGTTGCCCTTAGGAGGTGAGTGTTGGGTCCTTATTGAGCTGGTTCGCTATTTGCAGTTCTGTGCAAAAAGAGTCAGCATATGAGAAGTCTCCACCCACCACGGTTGCTGGAACGAAATGTTTTTGGCTACGCTGATAGTTAATTTTAACTTGCGTTGGTCCCATTTGGATATGTGAACCCGACAATCCTTGGACCAAGCCGCATGGTTTCCTTCACAACAAATGCAGGTGCGGCGCTCATGCAATGTTACGTTGCATTGGGTAGTTGTGGGTTCCAGAGCACACTAGCCACAAGAAAATGGTCGCAAACATTTATTTTGACCGAGCCTTTGACATTTATGACAAAAGATAGAATCCAGTTTCTTTTTTGGCATTTCTACCAAGACTTGCTAACTCCCAATCTAGTTGATCTTAAATGCTTCCTTGTTTGCACAGAGAACTTAATTAATAAAGAAATAGTTGTTTGTACACACGCAGGACGTTATGGAAATGTTGCTAGAAGGGAACTTGGATTAGCTCTACTGGCGTTTTGTTTGCCAAGTTTCATTTCAGCAATCTGTATGTTTTGTCGTCCCTTAGCTGGTAAGGATAATGCTTTGCGTTTAATTCTTTTAGAAAGATCACAAGGTAGCGATACGAGTCTCAGTCAACAACATGGACCCTCACTGTCCAATTTCTCTCAATCTTAAGCGAGAGCTATAAGAGCAACAAGTTCCACTTGCATTTGGATCACATCCGACACATACTCAATATGTATTTATTACTCACTAAGATGGCCTTCAATAATCTCTTAGTGCTGGCCGAATTTAGGAAGGCGCACCAGCTTCCGTAATCTTGTGCGCGCTGGCGCCAGATGTTTTGAATTCAAAGTACGGAGATTTCTCCATATCTGATCATCCAACGCGTGCCCAGTAGTCCTATATTTCGTCGTTCACCAATCATGTTTTGGGCCCACCATGTAAACTATGCGTGATGGCACTCTCATCTATTCGAATGAGGTGGCCAGCCCAGTGCAACCGCTGGAATTTTCATACGGTTCATACAGGACCTAAATTCGTCGCCGACTCTAATAGGACCAAAGATCCTGCGAAGAATCTTAATCTCGAAGACTTCCAATGCTGTTTCATCTGACTCAATCACGGTTCATGCCTCTGCGCCATACAGTAGGATCGGGAGTATCAGCGTCCTAACGATCTTCATTTTCGTCTTTCGAGAGAGGTACTTACTTTTTATTTGATTGCTCAGCCCAAAATAACATTTATTTGCAAGCGTAATTCTTCGAAATTCTTGACCTTCAGGCTGACGTTGTTGTTACTGGTTATTTCGAATTCAAGATAGACGAGATATCTACAATATTGAAGTTGAAATTCTCCATCGTCTGACCGTCCAAGACGCGATGACGGAGTGCGAAAAGACACTTAGTACTTCATCTTGTCCTCATTCACCGCTAGACCTATGAGCCGAGACTGTTTTGCAATCTCTGAGAACGCCATTCTGACTAGCCGATGTTATCAACATCATCCGCGTAAGCGAGCACCATCACTTTTACTTGGAAGATCGAGCCCGACATACTCTGTATGTACGGGCACTGGCGTACGATGTATTCCATCATTGTTCATCGGACCATATCTTGCATAAAGGTTGATGCATACTCCTAACCAACTCTTCGCCGCCGGTCTTGATTAACTCAGCTGGCAGCCCATCAGAGCCTACCACTTTGATATTTTTCATCGTTTTGATAACCGAATCGACCAAATTATAGGTGACCTTCAGTCAGACGTTTTGATAAATATTTCGCGCTTCATTTCTGTCACATAACATCTCAACATCCTCAAACTCCCGCCTTTCTTGCTTATTTTTCTTGCATCTGAAAAGGTGTTTCTCCTCTCTCCGTTTCTCTCGATATCGCTCTTTAACAGCTCGCGTTGCTCCCGACTTCAGAGTTCGCTGATAGGAAGCGTTCTTCTCTATAGTAGCATTGCGACACTCCTTGTCATTTCAAGAATTACTCATAGGTTTTGTATAACCTATGCCCTCCTTGGCAGCCCAATCCATGGAGCGGGTGATATGTTTCCGATGCTCACAAATACCTTGAGAAGACAGAGATGTTTCCAGGAGCAGTCGGGATAGAGTGTTTAAAAAGGCTTCGGTGCCCTGTTCTGATTGCAGCTTTCCGACGTCTAGCTTTCATTGTATGTTGGGACGTGTGGCATGTACTACGCTGAGCCTAGTGCGTACCTTGGCAGCGAAAAGATAGTGGTCCGAGTCGGTGTTGGGACCACGTTAAGTTAGCACGTCTGTTTCTATAAATATCCATCTTGCGTACTTATGTTTTTATTTTTTTCCAAATAAGAAGCGCATGGTCGTAACTTTCCTCATTTAGAGATAGGTTTTCAATACTTATATGTTAGGTTATATAATATAGTAACCGAATGTTTTAGTTAGGATATAGTATTTTAAGCAACTGTTTAATTAATTTGTAATTGCATTTAATTAAATAAATAAATAAATTAATAAATGCTCAGATTGTATCCATCTTATCGCACAGCGTGTTTATTGTTACACGCAGATGCAGCGAGAACAATATAGTTAAATATGTTTAAACATTTCCCCGGGGGCCAGATACCTATAGTGGCACCATTCTCCTCAGATGAAGCGCCTTTGGAGCAAAAGATTATGGCCATAGCTTTGGTGAATCGGCATGATGCTTGTGTGAATCCCTCTTCGCTGCGGCAGTTGTAGTCTTCTTCTCGTTGATTCCTCTGAAACATTTGAAACCGAATCTTTCCATTTCGTTCGGTGTTGAAAGTGAAGTAAGTTGCATTTGAGACGTTTTACAAACCTCCACCAGTCCATCCGTCTCAGCTTACTCTCGTTATGATTGTATGCTGCGTTGTATGATGTAGCTTGCTTGAAATAAAGTTTAGTTAAAATATCAATAGGTTTCCGCCCCTCTCCAAAGTGAGGACTTCCCGGGGGAATATATTGCTTCCTTATTATTGCCAAGCTTAGTTGCTGGGATTGAAGCAGTTGCTTCTCCATTCTTAATTCTTCTCGTTGCATTTCGTATATATCATGATTAACCAAGAACGATAACTCATGCACATTGCTTGTAGTCATCGGAAGAGACCGACTTGGCACTGTCCCAGTCGGTGTAGTACCATGGGCTTTCTGTGGCTTCATGTTGATTTTCAGCAACAAAATTGATTCATTGATGTTGTCTGTCTTGTCAAAAGTGTGCGTCTTCGTATTTGTTGCACATGTCTCTACATTGATATCTGGTTCCGATATGTTGTTGGATTCAATAATAGATTCATAGATTTTGGTATCTGAAGTACTCATTATATTTGAAGGCTCCGGCTCGTATTGCGTTTTGTAGTTCACATTACGGGTTGCTTCATTTACCACAGTTTCATTGAATTTGATGCCTGCGATCGCAATCTTGAATTCAGTATCAGTCATTTTTGTAGCCTGTCAAATATCTTTGGCTTATGAGTGTCTCTTTCAATTGCACATCATTTTTGTCCTTACTATAAGAATTCAACATTTAAACAGGCTGCTTGTTGTTCAGATAACTGCTGACGTTTTGTAAATTTTCTGTCGATTGTTTTGGTCAGCACATATGCAGCACATTCCAAATGTAACATTTCATCAAAGCCACACTTAGATTATTCCTGAGTTTTTGTGTCCACCTCTTTAGGTCGGCTATATTATGCAGTAGCACTAAATTTCTTCCTCCAGTAGACGTCTTACAAAAGGCTTCTGTTTGGACAGCTTTTGACGACCTCTTGTTCACTTTAATATTCAACACTGTAATTTTTTAAATGATACAAAGCTTTCAATTGATCCTTTGGAGGAATTTTTGTTTTGATTATTCAATTTTTGGTTGATCGTGCTGTGCGTCGACTCACACCCAAATATTGATCAATTGCAATTGCTTTGTTTTCCTTTTTTAAAAAATTTAATTCGAATTTTGATACTGTACTAATGTTTGTATATTGAAGATGTGTGCGCTGCATTGATCGTTCCGTCATCTAAGCAAATTATTTATGGATGATCATAAATTTAATCTTCAGAAGCGAAGCTTGTACCCATCTTATCGCACAGTGTAGGTATTTTTACACGCAGAAGCAGTGGGAACAATATGTTTAAATATGTTAAAACACCTTATTAAGGGGGTACAATATTTATTAGCGGAGGTTTATTTGATCGAGATAGACTGGCATTGCCCACAGCGTCACGATCCCATTCCATATCGTCGGTCAATTGGTCTGAGTGGGCTAAATCCGTTCCTGCTGCGTCATCAATAGCCGTATCATTTTCTAGCACAGCAAAAGGCTTTCTAATATTAGGCATGGACGCAAATAGCGCCGCCGGCTTTTTAGGCACCACTTTTTCTTTTTTTCTATAAGGCTTAGGAGAGCCTTGGGACCGTTTGTGTTTTAATATTGAAGTCTGCCATCTGATCAGCTCATTTCCCGAAATGTAAGCTGAAGCACTTACAGCAGTACCCTGATGGTTCAAGATACTTCAGGTAGAGCAAACACCTGCACTTAAAGAAGTTGTGCTAGCGCATAGTTCGCATCTGAAGATGTAAAAGTGTAGGTTGTACAGCAATTAGTGTCAGCCCAGTTGCTGCTGACTAAAGCTTAAACTTCAGGAGGGATACTTATCATTGCGCTCAGATTTGAAACGCGTGATGATCGGTTGAAAGGGGGTAGTTTTACTTGTGTAAAAATAAGCAATTACTTTATTTAGTTTTTGGTTTTTTTTGTCAACACAACCGTTAGCTGCGAATATAAATGAATTTGAGAACTTTACCAAACCGATTGGTCTGATTTACATATGTACGTGTAACAGTATTGCCACAGCTAGTAATATTTTACTTTGATAATTATGTTCCAAAATTTCAGAAATGTGCTCCACTAAGATTTTGTGGCTTTGTTATATCCGTCGAATATGTTAAATAATAACATAATAGCAACGGACACAAATGTGAGACTTACTCGTCATATAATTTTTCCTTAAACTATTCTGCAAGTCCTAATTCCTATATGCACCATATATGTGTTCCAATTGTGCCTATATATGCTCTTAAAGCGTCTTAAAGCAATTGCTCTCCTTAATATTTTATTCCATCCTCCTCTAGATAATATCCCATCCGGGATACTTAAATTTTGTGCCGACTCGTTGTGTAATTCTTTGCTGTATCTATTACAATTGTATGTTAAGGATCAAGAGTATGTATGATTTGGAAACAATCATTAGTATTTGCTTTGCATAAAAAGGGAGCAAATCTGTTATAAGCAATTACAGAGGTATTGCAAAGCTATGTGCAATTCCAAAATTATTGGATTATTATTGGAAACAAAAGATCAATTACAGTATTTTTGTAAATCACTGGTTTTCTTAAAAGAAGATCGGTTTCCACAAACTTATTCAAAGTCACTTCCCTAATTAATTTAGCGTTTTCTAATGGTTTACAAAAGGATGTTTACACTTCTTCGAAGGAAATTAATTTGTGTAATGCCCGGTTTCACAGTAAAAGAAAGTCAGTGCTCTTATTAGATACATTTAATTCTGTTTATTTTAAATTGTTTTATAAGATTCTTAAAGTGATATGCTTATGCTGCTATTATGTATCTATGTATATATGTATCTATGTATCTATGTATCTATGTATCTATGTATCTATGTATCTATGTATCTATCTATGTATCTATGTATGTGTCTATGTATCTATGTATCTATGTATCTATGTATCTATGTATCTATGTATCTATGTATCTATGTATCTATGTATCTATGTATCTATGTATCTATGTATCTATGTATCTATGTAT